>JAYESA010000005.1:53749121-54349121 GCA_036927795.1 Iris macrosiphon | reverse complement strand
GGTCAAAAGTTGACTTTGGCGGTCAACCGAGTCAACTACGGTCAAGTCTGGGTCAAACTAGGGTGCTCCTGAAATTCTAGGTCAAACCGAGGTCATTAAGCTAGAAAACTCACAAACTCGCCTCCTTGAGATACCGGGATACCCTCGGTATCCGATACCTCAACCTAGGCCACGCACCCCGCCTAAACCCGCTAAAACCTATGCTAGCACGCGTAAATATATACACATAAGCATATAAAAATCACTCTAATACTATTCCTAGGCTATTGCTCAAAAACCCCGCTCGAAACCCAATACCTTGGTTATCTTAAGGTATTGAAATACCTCGGTAGCTCAAGGTATTGAGGTTTCACTCTAAAACCCCTCTAACTAGCTATCTAGCTACTAATTACATACCTAGATATTAATCTAGGCTAGGTAATATAGATATCTACCATATTTATATATATCTAAGTAGGTATCTACCTATATACATATATATATCCACACACATACCCATTAATACCCATTACCTTACCCATACACCTATATATATGACTATACTATCTAGATATCTCTAGGTATTGATATAACTATATGTATATAGGTATCTATATCTTAGATAGATATATCTAAGTATCTAGCTATCTACCTATCTAGTATCTAGAAACCTAACTATCTACCTATCAATTACCTATCTATCTATCTAATTATCCATCTACCTATATAAGAATCTATTTATCTAACTATCTATGTATCTATTTAGTACCTATTTACCTAGATACCTATCTACCTATTTAATATCTATCTAGCTACCTATCTAACTATATGTATTCATATATATACATATAGATATAGATATATATCTAATACCTATCTAGATATCTATATCTCTATCTATCTATCTAACTTATATATCTATTCATATATTTATTTATCTAGCTATTATATCTATCTACCTAGTTATCTATCTATCTATAATTCTATTAACTTATCTATCTATCCAACTACCTATTGATATATCTATCTATCTATTGATCTATCTATATATCTATATGTCAATTTACCTATCTATTATCTAGCTATCTATGTATATCCACATATCCATCAATCTATCTAACCATTTACCTATTTATCTATTAACCATACATACCTATCTATCTATTTATATTTCTATATATATATATATACCTCTCCCTCTCCCTCGCATTTGCCGCTGCTGCTAGCTACAAAAACTGCTGCTGCTGCTGTGCTTATCTGTTGCTGCTGCCACTGCTTTTGCTGCTGCCGCGCTGCTACTTGCTGCTGCTGTTGTAGTTTTTGCTGCTGCTGCTGCAGTTTTCTGCTGCTGCTGCATTGCTGTGCAGTGCGCAGCGCACTGCACGCTGCTGCTGCTGCTGTGCAGGTCCAGTCCCCCCCCTCTCTTCTCTCATACACCCACACACACACTCCTATATATACACATATATATATATATCTATATATATATATATACATACATATATATATACACACAAGCTCCTATATATATACATACACACACTAATATATCTACTAACCCACAAAAACACTCAAACACATATCAATACACACACACATATAATTATATACATATATCTATATATATGTATAAACACCCATATATCTATATATATGTATATACACACTAATAGCTCTATATATATACTACTAGATACCTATATATATATACACTTATCTCTATTCTAACACACTCACTAACACACACACCTACACACTCACAAACACACTAATACACACACTCACACACAAATATATACATAGCTATAAATATGTATAAACACACATATTAATATATATATACACACATACAAATATATATATATATACATATCAATACACACACACACTCTAAGATATATATATATACACACACACATTCAAATATATATATACATATACACACAAGCACACTTACACATATACATATATATATATACACATAGACATATACACCCACAAGCACATAGATATAAATACACACACCCATATATATAAATATATATACATATATACAAATATATATAAATATACATATATATGTACACATATAAATATATATATATAAAGACACACACACAACCACAACACAACACAACACTCAAACCACACACCCCACTCACGCCCAACGACCCCGACACTCACCAACGCCTACAAATATATAAAATATAGCTCGAAAACTCTAGCACACACTCCCCGATACTAACCCAACGTGCGCACAAGCCCGAAACGAGGAAACCAAGTCGAAATGGCCGTTCGGTCATTTCGACGAACACGTGGTGCGCGGCTCGGAAAACCTCCTGAAACGCACAACAAACGAACTCGGAATCAGCCCAAAATTTATCCACGCACTCTACACGATGTCTAGATCCTAGAAAATGTGCTCCCGCGTCGATTCTAGGTCCGTGGCGGAAACGCACACGCACTTAGAATCGACGACGACGAAAAGCCCCAAATTCGCCCGAAACGCCCGTTTCTCCGTGACACGACTTCCCGTGTCCAAACGGAGACACGCTCTTACCCTCACGACTCCCGACAATGTCTACCTAGGTCCGTCTAACCTAGGGCATCACCCAAAATTGGGCCAAATTCGGATTCCACCCGAAATTGACACAAAACTTAGTGTTAAAGTCTCTAAACCCAACCAAACTAGTTCCAACTTCCTCTCACGGGTAGCCTAAGGGTCTAGGAAGGTTCTAAAATATTAATTACACTATAAAAGAGTAATTACAAGGGGAAATTTAGGGTTTACCTCTTGGGAGTTGGAATCCCAAGCAAAAATCTCCAAAATGCTCCAAATCCTCCAATCCAAGCTTCCAAGCCTCAAATCCAAGCTCCAACACCAAATCTAGGCTCTACCCACCTAGGTTAGGGAAAGATCTAGGGTTAGGGTTACACAAGTAGAAGAAATGGAAGGAGGAAGGAGAAAAAGATGGAGAGACTTACTTGTGAAGGAGGAAGGAAGAAGAGGAAGTAGTGGAGAAGAAGGAGAAGAAGAAGAGAATGGGAGAAGGGGGCTGCTGTTCCACGGTCTGGGAGTGAGGAGGGGGCCGGCCACAACACATATAAGGGTTTACAAGTTTCTAAATTCCCAAAACGCCCCTATTGACTTGGTTTCGGGTTCCGGGTTCCAAAAGCACTCAAACTAGTTCCAAATCTCTCCAACTAACTCCTAAAAATAAAATAAATATTTCTAAGCCCCAAAATAATTCTCACAAGGGTGTGGGCTGGGTCGGACATGGGTCCACTAGGGTCTGACATGGGTCCAGGCTAGCCAAAATCCTAAAACAATCAAAATAAAAATAATAAAAAATAAAGCAATCACTAATTAAATATAAATACAATTAAATATAAATAATCCACAATTAACTAAATTAAAAATAAAAAAAATATCCGGCTCTGGAAATGGGGTGGTGACAAGCCTATCCTCCTTAGAAAATTTCGTCCTCGAAATTTAAAGTCAATCACACTCTCTCTAGGTCAAACCCCCAACAAGCACAGTCAAGAAATTCTACCTAAATAACATACTAGATCAGGGTCCTACTGGTCGTGTTATCACAGTCTTAATCAGGGTCACTAAACTATCTACCACAGCACAAAACGTCTAACAGGTACTAATGAAGCACACCACAAGAAATGGAAAGGACAGGAAGAAGAAACAAGAGACAGACCTGCTAACCCGACATCCGTAGCATCGGCCTCCTCGACCGTCAACGCATAAGCCCTGCCCTGCTGGGGTGTATCCCTCTGCTGGTGCGGGGCATGATGCTGTGCCACAGATGGCCTAGCTCCAACTCTCTGATCCTGTGCTCCACCCAATGGAGGTGCAGTAGGGCAATCTCGCATCTGGTGAGCAGCGGATCCACAGAACAAACACACCTTCAACCTCCTCCTACAAACATCCCAAGTGTGTCCTGCCTTCCTGCAGTAGGCACAAGTGGGTACCCTCTGATCCTGACCCTGCTGCGCTGCCTTCTGCACATAGGGACGCTTAGCTGGTCCCGCACTGCCACTCGCACTGCCTGAATCATCCCTGCCTCTCTTGGACTTGAGCTCCAAGTCATCCTCTGCTCTCTGAGCATCTCCTACTATCTGCTCAAAAGTCGCCTCACGGTCGCTCCTGGTCAAAGACTTGACCGCCATAACCAAGCCCTTGTGAAACTTCCTCGCCTTGGCTGCCTCACTCAAGCCATCTACAAATCTGCCCAGACGGCAGAACTCCGCTGCGTACTCGTCCACTGTCATGCTCCCTTGGACGAGTGCCTCAAACTGGCTCTCCAAAGCACTGAGCGCCACATCTGGGAAAAACTTTTCCTTAAAAAGCCTCTTGAAAGCCTCCCAAGTAAGCCCTGGCGCTACAATCCTCGTATCTGTGCGATACCACGTCAAGGCGAGGTCGAACATCTGACTGCCCGCTGCCTCTATCTGCATGCTGTCTGGAATCTGCGCCAACCTGAAGATGCCCTCAATCTGCTCTATCCAGTCATCCGCGTACAGGATCCCTTCTGTACCACGGAACTCCTTGGGCCGCATCCTCTGAAAGTCAATGATACTACCCGGCCTTGGAAGCTGAATCTGATCTGCCTGTGGCTGATTCTGTGCCACCCTATCCACTGCCGTCATGGCCACCTGGTGGGCGTTCTCAATGCCCAGCCTCATCACATCCACCTGACGGTGCTATGCGTCCATCATCTCCCTGAAGAACGCAAACAACTGCACGGCATCTACTGGAGCAGGAAGTGGTGGAGGAACCACCGGAACGACTGGGGTAGTCCTCGGATCGACAGGTGAAGGAGGATCCCCGAGAGAAGCAGATGCTCCCTCAACTGCAGGAGTGGTGAGTGGAGCGGTAGCAGCTGCCTGAATACGAGCTGGACGAGAGGTAGCAGACCTCTCCGAGGCAACTGCTGGAACGGTACGATAGGATCGTGTCTTCGGAGGCATCCTGAACACAGATCAAAAGAAGTCAATACGGCGCAAGATACGATATCATCAAAGAAGGACAGTAATATTTCAAAAGAAAGCAATTTCAGAATAATTAGATTGGAATTGTTCCTAGTCGTGATTGAGTACACTCTCATCCTAGATCCTAGATCCTGGAGCAGGCTCGCAGCAGTACAACTAAGTTGTTGTACCACTACGATATCGCACTAATTGCAAATCGAGACCTGCATGGGCCACCACCAAAAACGTGTCACGACCCGCACCCGAAAAATCGGGCATGAGTCGTGGGTACGTCCAGCCTACGCCGCAGCATCGACGGTAGAACGCTGTCTAGGTCAACTATCTAGATAACTCACACAAAAATCGGCCATGACCTCTCCAAAAGGAGGGCAACCACACAATCAAAATATATAAATCTGCCAAGATCTCAACTCCAAACGGAGGAGCAAATAACAAATGATAAACACAATATACTCAATCACGAATCTAAGCACGATAAGATAACAAAAAGACTAACAGCTATAAAATCTAACCACCACCAACTACTACAACAACCACAACAATAATAATAATACAACAATATCCAAAATAATATACAAACAAGGTCTCAAACCAAAACCGGAGACAAATCCGGTGCTAAAGCTAATAAAACAACAAGGTCCTAGTGATCCCGGCTACCAACCCGGAAATCACTCCTAAACTAGAGGGTCCCTGTCTGCACCATCGACAGGCTCAGGTCCATAAAACGTCGGACACCAATCCTCCGGATACTCTGAAAAATATGTCCAGTCAGGACTGGAGCAAGTACATCTCTAACAGCAGTTCCATTTAAATGATAAAAACTATAAAACAGTTATAGCAAGTAGCAAGAAGAATGAAGCAAGTATGAAACAGGAAATAAACATGTATCACTGGTGCATAAAGGTAAAGATGCAGGAATATCAGAAACAAGATAGTAGTAACTGCAAGATACAAGAAATCTACACTAAGAGTAAGTCTGTGCACATGAACGTGTAGTGAGTCCAGCATGAAAAACATGTAGTGAGTCAAGTCCAGAAACATGTAAGTGAGACCAGCAAGAAATGCAAGTGAGTCCAGACTATAAAGAATGAACTCGGTGTCTTTGAAATACTTGTTTCGACATGTAAACGGCTAGGGGTAAGTACGGCTCACCGCGCACTGGGTGCGCGGCTGCTATCATTCCAGATTAGACCAGAGGGAGTGATTCCTGATGATGCCAGATAGGAATGTTTACATGTCTACTCGAGTATTTTCCCGCCCCGACTAATACAAGTGGATCCAAGACCCGACACGCAAATCAAGATGAGTCCAGCCTGAACATGAATGATGCCTGTAGGTGATGCCTGTAGTGATTCTAGAATAGAGGCCAGAAACATGAAATGTACGTGTCACAAGTAAATGAATCCAAAAATATTAATCAGTGTCCCGTGTTGTGCCAGAAAAATCAGATGATACTTTACTAGAAGCTGAATCATAATAATCATCAGATAATGAAAACTATCAGAGAATGTACTCGCCTGACGTCCTGAGCAACTGGCGATCCGAACCGGTGTCGCAAGGACCTAATGCGAAAAGCAAGGTTAAACAGGGTTCTAATGAGTTAAACAGATATAAAATAATTAAAAATAGGCTTCTAGGGTCGTTCTAGGTCAAACGGATCAAACCGGTGAAATCTGGGTCAAAAAGTCAACTATGGGTCCAAAAAGTCAACTCTGGGTCAAAACTAGGTCAAAAGTTGACTTTGACGGTCAACCGAGTCAACTACGGTCAAGTCTGGGTCAAACTAGGGTGCTCCTGAAATTCTAGGTCAAACCGAGGTCATTAAGCTAGAAAACTCACAAACTCGCCTCCTTGAGATACCGGGATACCCTCGGTATCCGATACCTCAACCTAGGCCACGCACCCCGCCTAAACCCGCTAAAACCTATGCTAGCACGCGTAAATATATACACATAAGCATATAAAAATCACTCCAATACTATTCCTAGGCTAATGCTCAAAAATCCCGCTCGAAACCCAATACCTTGGTTATCTTAAGGTATTGAAATACCTCGGTAGCTCAAGGTATTGAGGTTTCGCTCTAAAACCCCTCTAACTAGCTATCTAGCTACTAATTACATACCTAGATATTAATGTAGGCTAGGTAATATAGATATCTACCATATTTATATATATCTAAGTAGGTACCTACCTATATACATATATATATCCACACACATACCCATTAATACCCATTACCTTACCCATACACCTATATATATGACTATACTATCTAGATATCTCTAGGTATTGATATAACTATATGTATATAGGTATCTATATCTTAGATAGATATATCTAAGTATCTAGCTATCTACCTATCTAGTATCTAGAAACCTAACTATCTACCTATCAATTACCTATCTATCTATCTAATTATCCATCTACCTATCTAAGAATCTATTTATCTAACTATCTATGTATCTATTTAGTACCTATTTACCTAGATACCTATCTACCTATTTAATATCTATCTAGCTACCTATCTAACTATATGTATTCATATATATACATATAGATATAGATATATATCTAATACCTATCTAGATATCTATATCTCTATCTATCTATCTAACTTATATATCTATTCATATATCTATTTATCTAGCTATTATATCTATCTACCTAGTTATCTATCTATCTATAATTCTATTAACTTATCTATCTATCCAACTACCTATTGATATATCTATCTATCTATTGATCTATCTATATATCTATATGTCAATTTACCTATCTATTATCTAGCTATCTATGTATATCCACATATCCATCAATCTATCTAACCATTTACCTATTTATCTATTAACCATACATACCTATCTATCTATTTATATTTCTATATATATATATATACCTCTCCCTTTCCCTCGCATTTGCCGCTGCTGCTAGCTACAAAAACTGCTGCTGCTGCTGTGCTTATCTGCTGCTGCTGCCACTGCTTTTGCTGCTGCCGCGCTGCTACTTGCTGCTGCTGTTGCAGTTTTTGCTGCTGCTGCTGCAGTTTTCTGCTGCTGCTGTATTGCTGTGCAGTGCGCAGCGCACTGCACGCTGCTGCTGCTGCTGTGCAGGTCCAGTCCCCCCCCCCTCTCTTCTCTCATACACCCACACACACACTCCTATGTATACACATATATATATATATATCTATATATATATATATACATACATATATATATACACACAAGCTCCTATATATATACATACACACACTAATATATCTACTAACACACAAAAACACTCAAACACATATACACACACACACACATATAATTATATACATATATCTATATATATGTATAAACACCCATATATCTATATATATGTATATACACACTAATAGCTCTATATATATACTACTAGATACCTATATATATATACACTTATCTCTATTCTAACACACTCACTAACACACACACCTACACACTCACAAACACACTAATACACACACTCACACACAAATATATACATAGCTATAAATATGTATAAACACACATATTAATATATATATACACACATACAAATATATATATATACATATCAATACACACACACACTCTAAGATATATATATATACACACACACATTCAAATATATATATACATATACACACAAGCACACTTACACATATACATATATATATATACACATAGACATATACACCCACAAGCACATAGATATAAATACACACACCCATATATATAAATATATATACATATATACAAATACATATAAATATACATATATATGTACACATATAAATATATATATATAAAGACACACACACAACCACAACACAACACAACACTCAAACCACACACCCCACTCACGCCCAACGACCCCGACACTCACCAACGCCTATAAATATATAAAATATAGCTCGAAAACTCTAGCACACACTCCCCGATACTAACCCAACGTGCGAACAAGCCCGAAACGAGGAAACCAAGTCGAAATGGCCGTTCGGTCATTTCGACGAACACGTGGTGCGCGGCTCGGAAAACCTCTTGAAACGCACACCAAACGAACTCGGAATCGGCCCAAATTTACCCATGCGCTCTACACGATGTCTAGATCCTAGAAAATGCGCTCCCGCGTCAATTCTAGGTCTGTGGCAGAAACGCACACGCACTTAGAATCGGCGACGACGAAAAGCCCCAAATTCGCCCGAAACGCCCGTTTCTCCGCGACACGACTTCCCGTGTCCAAACGGAGACACGCTCTCACCCTCATGACTCCCGACAACGTCTACCTAGGTCCGTCTAACCTAGGGCATCACCCAAAATTGGGCCAAATTCTGATTCCACCCGAAATTGACACAAAACTTAGTGTTAAAGTCTCTAAACCCAACCAAACTAGTTCCAACTTCCTCTCACGGGTAGCCTAAGGGTCTAGGAAGGTTCTAAAATATTAATTACACTATAAAAGAGTAATTACAAGGGGAAATTTAGGGTTTACCTCTTGGGAGTTGGAATCCCAAGCAAAAATCCCCAAAATGCTCCAAATCCTCCAATCCAAGCTTCCAAGCCTCAAATCCAAGCTCCAACACCAAATCTAGGCTCTACCCACCTAGGTTAGGGAAAGATCTAGGGTTAGGGTTACACAAGTAGAAGAAATGGAAGGAGGAAGGAGAAAAAGATGGAGAGACTTACTTGTGAAGGAGGAAGGAAGAAGAGGAAGTAGTGGAGAAGAAGGAGAAGAAGAAGAAGAAGAAGAAGAAGAGAATGGGAGAAGGGGGCTGCTGTTCCACGGTCTGGGAGTGAGGAGGGGGCCGGCCACAACAAATATAAGGGTTTACAAGTTTCTAAATTCCCAAAACGCCCCTATTGACTTGGTTTCGGGTTCCGGGTTCCAAAAGTACTCAAACTAGTTCCAAATCTCTCCAACTAACTCCTAAAAATAAAATAAATATTTTTAAGCCCCAAAATAATTCTCACAAGGGTGTGGGCTGGGTCGGACATGGGTCCACTAGGGTCTGACATGGGTCCAGGCTAGCCAAAATCCTAAAATAATCAAAATAAAAATAATAATAAATAAAGCAATCACTAATTAAATATAAATATAATTAAATATAAATAATCCACAATTAACTAAATTAAAAATAAAAAAAAATACCCGGCTCTGGAAATGGGGTGGTGACAATAACTATAATAACTCAAAGCAATAGAAATGTGTTACAAGAGGCTACATAAGACGAAGATGACGAGAAACAATTATTTGTACCGATAGTTCTTCGAAATTTCCCTAAATCCCTTCTTTCTCTTCTTTGAAAGTTGCAAACTTGAGAAGTCTCTCATTTTGATCTTCGTCTCTGATACATGCCCTTTGGAATTAGAGGTAGGAACAACCTACTTAAAAAGTCATAATTATGAAGCAATCTGGACCATTGATCTTATCAAATGGTGTTGATAAAATACAAGTTTTTGGCTTTAGCCTCTAATATTGGTATACCGTGGTATAACAAAAAATTGGTGTTTACGAGTCGAAAAGGTTCTTAAAGGAACCACAGTAAATTCGATATACCAGAAAAATGGATGCTATTTTCCAATTTTTAATTATTTTGACACCCACTAAAATTTGTCTCCTTTGTCGCTTTGGACTTTCGAGTTTCTCCGACACACGGATTGTACTAGTCGCACTCTAAGGTATTCTCCATATAAGTTGTAAACCCCACCTAACACCAACATATAATCTTGGACTATAACCTATTTAAGAGACACTTATATGGCATGACCTTCACATGATGGTCACTACCTTGGTTAAGAACTTGAACTAACATAGAGGATTGATGTTATGTGGAAAGTCGGTTATAGAAACTTTATCAAATCCATAATGGAGCATTCTTATGCTCCACAACCGATCCAATTCTAATGAAAAAGGATTGGATGATAACATTGATGATGATATATCTAAAAACTGTATTAAAAATGTGTCATAGTTTGTAAATTAAAAATTGCATAGTCATGGCTACTATTTTGAAATTCAGTTGAAGTATGTTATTTTCGAAAAATTATGCGATTGGTAGAAGCTTCTTTTTCTCTCACATTTTCTAAATATTCTATATTAAGGTAATTTACGAACGAGAAAATAAACCAGGGTTCCTTCTGTCGTACTCTGATTCACTAGAAAAATAATAGAATTTAGCGATGGATATCAGTGACGGAATATTATCCGTCGTTGGTGTAGCGGCAAAATACCGACAGAATAGCGACTAATATATTTATATACGAAATATATATTAATTTTTGTCGCTAGTCCTCGCTGTGGTATCAATTTTTTTTCAGTGACGGACTAGCGACGAACAGATTCCGTCACTGCCAAACGTTAAAATTAAATATCCCAGTTTTATTTTTATATCTCCCCAAACTCTCTCTCTCTCTCTCTCTCTCTCTCTCTCTCTCCCCTCAGCGACCCCCGACCCCCTCTCCCCTTGCACCGGTGACCCCGACCCCCTCTCCTCCTCCTCTGACGTCTCCAACGACCCCCAATCCCCTTGCTCTGGTGACCCCCAAACCCCTCTCCTCCTCCGGTGTTCCCCCACCCCCTCTCCCTTGCTCCGGTGACCCCTGACTCCCTATCCTCCTCCTCTGGCGTCTCCAGTGACCCCCGACCTCCTCTCGCTTACTCCGGTGATACCTTGACCCCTCTCCTCCTCCTTCTACGTCTCCGGAGACCACGACTCCCTCCCCCTTTGCTGCAGCATGACCCTGACCCCCTCTCCTCCTTCGTCTCTGACGACCCCCTCCTCCTTCTTCATCTCCAAAGCCCCCCTCCTCCTCCACCTCCAACCAAAACCCGAGGAGCTCTGGGCAAGTCGAGGAGCCGTAGCAGCAGCAACCCTATCTATATTCCCTCTCCTCATTTTTAAATTACAAGTCGAGGAGCCATGGGCAAGTCCTCTTCCTCTCCCCTACTTCAATTTTGTTCATTTTCTTTAATTTTGTTCATGTTTGTCAATTTATTATGATTAATTAGGTATATTTTATATTAAGTCAGAAATTAGGTTGTATATATATTATCAATTTATTGCATGGACACACGTATCAAAAAAATCCAGAAAAATTGACACGAGTATTACGACACGTGTTAGCATTTTTTTCGATATGTGTATCCGTGCTATAAATTGATAATATATATATATATATATATATATATATATATATATATATATATATATATATATATATATATATATATATATATATATATATTATCGATTTATAGCATGGACACATGTGTAAAAAAAAATACAGACAAATTGACACGAGTATTAGGACACGAAAATGGTAATATGTATTTTATGTGTCAATAATTAACTTAGAAGAAGATTGACAAATTTAATATTACATATATAATTATTTTGATTTATATGTGTATCCTTAGACGTACGTAATTCTTAATACGTATGCTTGAGCGTATCCAAGAATATTGAAAATAGAATATTTTACGTTCAAAAATTCGTATCGGTATCGATTTATTCATTGGACCTAAAATCGATACGGTTATCACTAATTTAACCTATAATAAATTATTAACATTTTAGAATATTGGTAATGGTATCAGAATTAGTATCAGACTATTACTATGAGTATCGATTATCACTAATTTAACTGATACAACTATCACTAATTATTAACATTTAAAAAATATATTTTATACTTTAGGCATAATTTTAAGTATTTCTTGTGTTATTTTTTTAGTTTATAGTTGTTTATATTTATACTTCAGGGTACTAATATGAATAGTAATTAGTAGTTCCAATCTTCCTATGCTATGGCATGTATCAACAATCTTCGGATGAGTTTCGAGAAATTATGATTTTGGATACGTGTAAAACACAGAGTAATGCTCAAATATGGTCTTTCCAATAGCTTATTTAGTTCGTTATGAGACTTCTTCATCAAGTATCCTAACTAACTAATCTTTTAACAAATATCCTAACTCATCTTGTATCCAATTCATATTGTTTGAATATATGGTACATACAAAATAAATGAGTGGATACTTAGTTGACAGATCATGGATATATAATCGACGACCTGAGAGTAGGATTGGTTTGACAGATAATTTTATGGCGGACTTTAAGAAATTTCTCAAATACGCCAGTAGTCAATCTTATTTCATGGATGTGAGGCTAATCAAGTGTCCTTGTGTCAAATGTCATAATATACCACTTAAAGAGGTAGATCTCGTGAGAGAGAATCTCTACAAGAAGAGTTTCGTACCGAACTACAATGAGTGGATGGCTCAAAGAGAACCTTTATTTTTGCAATATCATCATTCCTTCTTCAATACGGAGGTAGAAGAGTCCACTCTCGAAGATAACTTTAAATATCGACTGTGAAACCTGGCGCGTGAGTTGGTATTTAATGCGGCGGGACCAAGTTTTGATCCGAAGGATCCTAATCCTGATGCGAAGGAATTCTATGATATGTTCAAGAATACCGATACTCCTCTATACTTGGGTCATGATTCTCATTTTGTCCTGCCGGTGGTGATACGGCTGTTGAACCTAAAGTCTGATTTTAACTTGCCGCAGGAATTCTACGACAGGATAATTCAGTTTGTTAGAGAGTTGTTGCCAAAAGTATCAAAGTACTTGCCTGAAAACTTCTACAAGTCGAAGATGATGATACAAAAACTAAGATTAGGCTACGAAAAGATAGATTATTATCAAAATGGTTGCATGTTGTACTACAAGGAGAACAATGATAAAGATAAATGTATTTTCTGTCATGCGGACCGGTACAAGCAAATTAGGTAAAAAAGAAAGTCAACTGCCCGAGCCAGGTAGCATTCCTATAAGTACATACAGTTTTTGCCAATCACAAAGAGGCTACAGAGGATGTATATGTCCACAAATACAGCACAACACATGACATGACATAGCAATGAACGAAAGATGGATGAAGGAGAATTATTTCATCCTTTCGATGGAGAGGCATGAAAACATTTTGATCTGTATCATTCTGAATTTGTTGCGGAGTCCAGGAATGTCCGCTTGGATTTATGTTCTGATGGATTCACTCCTTTCGGACAATCAGGATCTTAGTACTCTTATTGGCCGATAATTTTGACTCCTTACAATATATCACCGTGGATGTGCATGAAGACACCTTATATGTTCATGACACTTATCATACCCGGTCCAAAAAATCTAATAAAGAACATCGATATCTACTTGCAGCTGTTGGTGGATGAGTTGATACAATTGTGGCAATTCGGCATTCGGACATATGATATTTCGAAGGAGCAGAACTTTCAGATGGGAGCGTTTCTCAAGTGGATCGTCAACAATTTTTTAGCATATGGGTTGTTATTGGGGTAGATTACTCATGGTACTTTGACTTGTCCGATATGTATAAAAAAGAGTAAGGCATTTCGTCTCCAAAATGGAGGAAAAGCATACTTTTTTTTATTATCACCGTCAGTTCCTTCATGCATCGTATCAGTGGAAAGGGAACAAATATGCCTTTAGAGATGGTAAACATGAACAGATATGCCGTTGAGACTGACAAGCGACAAAGTTTGGAAAGAGGTAGATGGATTGTCGACTGTGATGGAAGATTCGATATCGGTCGATCACTTTGAAGGGTTCAGACGTAGGCATAATTGGACGAAGCAGAGTATATTTTGGGACTTACCTTATTTGAAGGACAATTTCATAAGGCACAATATTGATGTCATACATATTAAAAAGAATGTATTCGACAACATCTTTAATATGGTGATGGATATCATGGGTAAAAATGAATGACAATATCAAGGCAAGAAAGGACTTGAAAATTATTTGCAGGCATTCAGATTTGTACGTAAAACTAAGTGGCAACGACAATTGGGTCAAACCTCCAACGCCATTTATATTGAGTAGGGAGGATAAATTGATAATATGCAACTGGATTTCAATGTTGAAATTTTTTTACGGCTAAGTGTCAAATCTGGCAATATGTGTTGATCTCAACGAACGTAAATTGACAGGGATGAAGAATCATGATTGCCATGTATTTCTGGAGAGGCTACTACTTATTGCTCTGAGAGAGATGTTGCCTCATCAAGTATGGACTACGTTAGCCAAATTATCTATATTCATTGAAGATTTGTGTTCAAGCAAGTTAACGGTACAATATATAATAGAACTTGAGGAAAAGATTGTATTGACGTTGTGTAAGTTAGAAAGAGTGCTTCCCCCTGAATTTTTTGATAGTATGGAGCATTTGTCGATTCATCTTGCATGCGAAGCCAGCATCGGTTCTTCCGTCCATTATCGATGGATATATCCATTTTAGAGGTATAAATTTTTTATACAAATAAATTTTTTATTAAAATAATTTTAAGATTCAATATGTTATCTATAGGTATCTACATCACATAAAAAAGAAGGTTGGCAATAAGGCTCATTTAGTAGCTTCGATAAACAAAACATATATCATTGAGGAGGTTTCAAACTTCTGCTCTATCTACTTTGATACTCATGTCAGAACAAATCATAATAGAGCCCCAAGGAATGATGACGATAGGGTTGATGCCCCGAATAGTATAATCCACACTATCTTCTATATGAGAGGGAAGCCTACAAGTGCTACTAAAGTACGTTGGTTGGAAAACGATGAGTTTGAAGTTGCTTATCGGTTTATATATTATTTTATAGTGGTATAAAAGAGATGCAAGATATTGAGAAGTAAGCGACACGTCATTCCTAGATATTTAAATTTTGTATATACTTGAAAAAGAATTGCTCTAACTGTTCTCCTTATTATAACATTACTTTTAGAGATGAGGTGAAAATGGAGATACCTAATATTAATGAAGATGATCTTGCTAGAGAGGTGGATAGAAAAAAAATTGCAGTTCCATAATTATGTACGGATCCTAAATATTAAGTATTCCAAATTTAGCATTCAGACCAATCTTTGTCTAATGTCTATGCGAGTCGAAAAGGTTCTTAAACGAACAACAGTAAATTCGATATACCAAAAAATAGATGTATTTTCCAATTTTTAATTATTTTGACATCCACTAAAATTTGTCTCCTTTGTCGCTTTTGACTTTTCGAGTTTCTCTGACACAAGGATTGTGCTGGTCGCACTATAAGGTATTCTCCACATAGGTTGTGAACCCTACCTAACACCAACATATAATCTTGGACTGTAACCTCTTTAAGAGACACTTATATGGCATGACCTTCACATGATGATCGCTACTTTGGTCAAGAATTAGAACTAACATAGAGAATTGACGTCATGTGGAAAGTCGATTATAAAAACTTTGTGAAGTCCTTAATGGAGCTTTCTTATGCCCCACAACTGATCTAATTCAAATTAAAAAAGGATTGGATGATAACATTGATGATGATATATCTTCAACGAACACATCAACGGAGAAGAACGTAGAATAAGTGGAGGGGTTATCAAGGAATGTTGTTGGTGATGATAACGGGAGCACGTTCTTCGTAGGAGAACCAGTTCTGGAGGAGGAAATGAGGGCCAGGTGGCCTCATCGTTACCAGCGAAAGGTGAATATTTTACTTCTTTATTGTTTATGTTATGTGTTTGGAGCAGTACATTGGGAAAGAAAGAAGTGGCGAAGTTGACATTTTGTATGGTTCTTGATGTGTATTCTTGACTAAGAGAATGCTATGTTTTAAACTATTCTGTAAAGATGGTGCTTTTGACACTTTGCAACCAAACTATAATTCTTTTTGTCGTTCTGAAATTGGTATCTTTTTTTTTCTTTTCAGTATAAACGGTGGAAAAATAGTGTTTTGACAATTGGTATCACATTTTGAACGCTATTTCAGTAAACATTGCAATTTGAACTTTCACTAATAAAAATTATGTTTTGAACACAACTTGAATTAAAATCACTTAGGTGGACTAGGAATCACATTTCTAGAACATGGTTTTTTAATGAATCTCGTTTTTAAAGCTCAATCTTAAAAATAAAATTAATTTGGTGATAATTTTGAAGAGTAGTATTTTCATGGGATATCTTTTAAAAAGTAGTATTATTTTGGTAAAAATTCTAATTTTCATGTCTATTTTTCGTGTTTGGAGTAGGACCATAGGATAAGAACTTGATAATGGTCTTAGATAAAATTATATTTATTTCATGATAATAACGTCATTTACTACACCAGTAATTTAAAATTTTCAACGATAGTAAGCTATTCCTCTCTTCTAGGACACACTCAGATTCTCTTTGGCTAAATATTCTATTTTTTGGATATTCTACGTACTTAACGGAACAGAAAATAAACAAAGGTACCCTTTTGTCTTCCGGGAACAAGAACTATGACATTATTCACAGGGATGTGGTCGTCAAAGCTGGCATTTTCTTTCTAAAGAGGGTATTGTGACAGGGTCGTTGTTCCTCTCTCTCTCTCTCTCTCTCTCTCTCTCTCTCTCTCTCCAATGTTTTAAAAGTTGGATCCGAGATCAATCATGTCAGGACACTGTGTTAGGTCAAACCGGTCCAACCAGTGGGTTAACCCACATTGAACCAGTTATATAGACTAATAATCTTATATTGAATATACTACATAGTACATAAGTACACATATATTATTTGTGGTAAAATTAGTCAAGAAACAAATGTATCAATTTTGATTGCATGTAAAGACCAAAACAAAAGTCTAAGTTATCATTGAAATATATAAAAATAAACTAAAACAGATTATTGAATTATATACAAAGTTACAAACAAAATATATCATTGATGAAATGTAGAAAATAGAGAGGTTAACAAAATAATGAGAAGAAAAAGAAAAAGAAAAAGAAATTAATGAATCAACTATTCAAACTAATACAAGTATGATTTAAAATAAAGAACGTGGTTCAAGATTTTGAAGAAGAATAATGAATCGTCAGCTGCTGCTATGCTCGGCTAATAGTACTACTATTGGTTTTGATTCTTTTGAATTAATAAAGTAATCAAAATTAATGGTCTAGATTGCTTCAAGATTAGGAGGCTTTAAATAGGTTATCTAATCCGTATTCAAATGAGCATCTAACATGGAGAGAGAGAGATCAAAACGAGAGAGTTCTCAAGTTTGCAACATTTGAAGAAGAGAAAGAAGGGATCAATTCAGAGCTATTTCGAAGAAAGACCGGTCTGGTTAATTATTTTTTGTCATCTCCATCTTCGGTGACCACCCACTTGTAATACATTTTTATTACTTTGAGTAGTTGTGGTGATCCGGTTGGACCGATGGAGAAGTTTGTAAATGTTGTATTATTCTAATTCATTAGTGAAGGCATTTTTAAGACTGTACTCCAATAGTCCCATGGTTTGTTCAATCTGCAAGAATTTTCATGTCAAGATTGATTGTGCTTGTGTTTGGCTTATTATTATATATTTGGGCAAGATGGTTTTGTGTGCTCTACTTTGTTTTTCTAACAATCTCTTGGATTGGGGAAATAGTTTTCATATTTGGATCATTTTCAACATTATATAAGAATGTGAGTTTAGTTTTGGCATTAAATTTAGGTAAGGAGAATATTCGTTTTCCTCATGTAATGTCAAGAATGCCAAGTTATAATGGACTCGAGAGCATTAAATATATTACTCACAAATATAATAGCATTGACAACTTAAAGGGAAACATAGAGATCACACAACACAATACAAATTAAAGTAATGTTCATAGCAGACTTACAATTGAAGTGTAACAAGTTTAATCTAAACATCAGACCATTGGATGTCATAGTCGCCAACTTGTGCATTAGGTATCCCTAATGCCTTCCACACGGCCGGTGATGCGTCCACTATGTTGTTAGGATACAGTGGCTGGTAGTCGTGGTCGGCATCGCATCCGTTGATAGAATCACACTCATCTACAACTTTGGCTAGAACTGATCTACCGTTGGCATTTATCTTAATGTTCTTCAGGCATCGGCTGCCATGGTTGTACCATCCAGTTGAAAGAGCTACAACCATTTCAGCGTCACTATGGTAACTGTTGTCGCACTCCGAGGGACCACCTCCATCACCGCCTTTGGCAAAGCTGTTTATGGTCATGTGGGCATGTGTATTACCCCCGCCCGTTGTAGGTGGGGAGCACTTAAACTGGGGGTACTCTTTACCAGCCTTGCAGCAATCGGAATCGTGCTCCGTGTTGGAGTGGTGAGAAGTGCCCGGGAGGTAGCCACTTGGACTACATGCTCCTCCTGGTGGCCCATTAGGATTAGGACTGCTTGCTGCAAATAGGGAGGAGGAAGAACGAAAGCAATGTCCATGATTAATCAAGCATGCTGCTATTACTATTGCTACAACAATAGCCGATTTTGCCATTATATATATATATATGCTCTTGTTATAAAACTTAGTTTTATAACAAGAGCATATATATAATGGCAAAATCGGCTATTGTTGTAGCAATAGTAATAGCAGCATGCTTCATTAATCATGGACATTGCTTTCGTTCTTCCTCCTCCCTATTTGTAGCAAGCAGTCCTAATCCTAATGGGCCACCAGGAGGAGCATGTAGTCCAAGTGGCTACCTCCCGGGCACTTCTCACCACTGCAACACGGAGCACGACTCTGATTGCTGCAAGGTTGGTAAAGAGTACCCCCAGTTTGAGTGCTCGCCACCTACAATGGGCCAGGGTAATACACATGCCCACTTGACCATAAACAACTTTTCCAAAGACGGCGATGGAGGTGGTCCCACGGAGTGCGACAACAGTTACCATAGTGACGCTGAAATGGGTGTAGCTCTTTCAACCGGATGGTACAACCATGGCAGCCGATGCCTAAAGAACATTAGGATAAATGCCAACGGTCGATCAGTTCTAGACAAAGTTGTAGATGAGTGTGATTCTATCAATGGATGCGATGCCGACCACGACTACCAGCCACCGTGTCTTAACAATACAGTGGACGTATCATCGGCCGTGTGGAAGGCATTAGGGATACCTAATGCAGAAGTTGGCGACTATGACATCCAATGGTCTGATGTTTAGATTAAACTTGTTTATGCATGTTAAAAGAAATATTGCTTTAATTTGTATTGTGTGATCTCTATGTTTCCCTTTATGTTGTCATTGTTATTATATTTGTTTAATGCTCTTCATGCTATTATAACCTGGCATTCTTGACATAACATGAGCAAGATGAATATTCTCCTTACCTCAGTTTAATGCCAAAACTAAACTCACATACGTATATAATTTTGGAAGCGAAACAAGCCGTTCCCCTAACCCAAGAGATTTCTAGAAAACTAAAGTAAAGCACACAAAACCATCTTGCTAAAAAACTGAAGTAAAGCACACAAAACCAATATATTCGTTGATATTCTCAAACCGAACATACTTCAACTTCTTGCCCATCTTTCTTTCAACAGAGACAACATTTGATCCTTGGTCTTTACAAAATAGTCCTAAACTTTCTTGCAACAATCATCAATAAAAGTTACAAAATAATAATCACCTCCAATAGTGTTTACCTTTATTGGACTACAGAGTAAACAACTCTAGCAACACGGGGTTCCTTGAAATTTGATGGCTTTGGAAAGACACTATTGTAGAAGCACAAAAAATACGATGGATGGCTATACGCAGCATGTTGATGCTGGGCAGCGTAAAAAGATGACCTCATAGCCATCAGCATGCAAACAGAGCTTTTCCACTAAGAACATCGTAAAACTCATCCGCTTTAAATGCAGCATTGAAGCGTACGAGGAACGCTTCGTATTCCCCGAAATGAACCTGTCAAATCATGCAGTAAACTTGACGTCTGACTCCTGACAAAGAGTACTGCACGACTACTGAGACGACGGCTATAATGATTGTGCGGCACAGCGACCCAGACTGTCGTTTAGTGCCATTTCCTTGGCGTAAACCGCTTTTACGCATACAAAGTAATATGCTGCCAAGTTTTACACAGGCAGACGAGAGCTTCTTACGCTCCGCGGAAGATAAACAAACTGCCACGTCAAAAGCTGCTCTTCGTACAGGGTTCGAGGCACGTCTCTGCATTTAATGAATGATGGCAGACCTTCGGGACACGCCTCTGTATTTAATGCGCGAAATGATGGCAAATCTTCGAGACACGTCTCTGGAATACGCTGCCTAGTTTTACACAGGCAGACGTGAGCTTCTTACGCTCCGCAGAAGACAGACAGGCTGCCACGTCAAAAGCTGCTCTTCGTACAGGGCTCGAGGCACGTCTCTGCATTTAATGCGCGAAATGATGGCAGATCTTCGAGATACGCCTCCACATTTAATGCGTATGATGGTGGCAGATCTCTGCATTTAATGCAAGAGATTTGATTATATCTCCAAAAGCTGTGATTTCGGCTAAGATGTCCATATCATCACTTTGGCACATTACGCCATCAGGCTATGGGAGCACGCTGTACGCTATCTCCTTCGAATACGCCAACTCGGGCCATATTTGCATTGGTGCGTATCAAAGCTATTCGGTCCAGAATTCGCTCAAGGCCTCGGTCAGGGAAGGAGGATCAGCTATCTTCTACGCCCACTCGGCTTCTACGCCCACTCGGCTTCTATGCCCACTCGGCTTCTATACCTACTCGGCTTCTACGGCTACTCGGCTTCTATGCCTACTCGGCTTCTATGCCTACTTAGCTTCTACGCCATGGTGACAGTTATTGGCTTCTATGCCAGCTTCTTCTACGCGGGGGATAACTATCTACGTGGATTTTACGTCGTGATCTTTACAGCAGTTATACGCATTATCTCTTAATGAGACACACGTCACACGCTCATTCAAAAGGTCATTTATACGTAGGTAATGGTTATTGTAACCATCACGTAAAAAGTGCTATGCTTTCCACTACCCGGCTTCTACGTCGACTGAGTGGTCACTGTCACTAAAACTCTATAAATAGAGACCTCTATCAACAGAGGTTGGGAAAAAAACAGGGTGGAGAGAACCAAGGTCAAAGATTCTAAGATCAAAGGAGAAGGTCAAGGAACTGAGAGTCAAAGAGTCTTTGAGAGAGAAGAATCCAGAGCTCAGGAAAAGAGAAGTGATCGACGACTTTGGCATCGGGCATCCACTCTCTTCTGCAACCTTCGAAGCTGCTTTCCGTCTTCTACGGCACTTCTTCATCATCATGTGGTCCAAGGGACAAAGTGATCAACTGCAGATCAGACTCCTATAGCAATATTTATCCAGATTAAATAAATTGTACTCGACATCCTCGTATAGAATTAATTGTACAATCTTGTTTGTAAACCGAAGGGCGGGTTTCGTATAAACCTCATTTTCTATTTCTTTCATTTATTATCAAACACAACTATCTTAGCTTTCCAGTCATGCAATACATGCATCAATCCAATTTTGTTAAGTTGAGCCTCGTAATCACTTTCTAGCTTATTCCTTTTTTACTGATATGACTAAGCCGCCTGTGCCACAACTCAGTAGTCAAATAAATGACTATGTTTACCTCTTGTACTCCTTGTGCACTCTCTTCTATATAATAGATATCGAACTTCAACTACCAGAATAAGTCAAATTAGCGACGTCTAAAAATGTCGCCAAATGGCAAAAAAATGTTGCTACATAATTTTAGCAACGTCTGTAGCGACGTTTCGATGAAGTCACCTTTCAGCTAGTCACTGACCGAAAAAATATCGCAAAATATCGCTATACCGATATTTTCTAGCGACGTATATGCGTCGCTATATTAGTGACGTTTAGCGACGTAATGTTGCTTAATTAACGACGTGTTGTTTGTCGCTATATTTTGCTAATTTTTTTTTCTTTTTAGCGATGTTGTGAGACAAATTTAGTGACATTATATTGACCTGGCAATACAGCCATGTCAGCAGTTTAGTGACTTTCAGTGACGTACTCAGCGATATTTTTAGCGACGTTATATTGACCTGACAATACTGCCATGTCAGCAGTTTAGCGATGTTCAGCGACGTATTCAGCGATGTATATAAACGTCGCTAAACGTCAATAAAAATATCGCTAAAGATTCAGTAAAAAATAAAAAAGAATGAATATTAAATTATTTCCAAACCAATCTTCCCGCAGTTTATGAATTCATAATTTATACAAATAGACTCGGAGTAACCCTCCGTTGAATTTGCTGGGTTCGCCGACCCCCTTCGGTTGAACACTCAACACCGATAAATTAATATACATTTAATATGAATAATATAGTAAAATTTGTAGAAAATAAAACATTGAGATTACAAACCGAGTTAGAAAAAAATCTTGTCGTAAAGAATACACTAAATATCCACATAACTGAGTGCAAGAAATAAAGTCTGAAAGTCTCAAAAATAAAGATTATTCATAAATAACCAAATATCATAGGTCTAAACACAAACAATCAATAAATTATCCTAACTAGGACTACTATAGATCTGTAGGAGAATCACTACCGACGCGTATCAGGGATAAAAATAGATCATACTGCTCCCATGAAATCGACACCGATGTCGATGGAGAAGGCAGTGAGATCGGTGGAGTCTGTGTCGATGAAGGCACACCATGAGGACGTATTTGGTCCAACTCTGCTGGTCGATGGTTGTATGAATCCATGGTAGATAACAACCTCGTACTGCTATGAACCATTGAATCCTGCATCATCGTCAGCCTCTCGCCCATGGACAGTTGTGATGCCTGCAGCTCCGTCATGCTGCGCTCTGTCGACGCTCTAAGATCAGCTGTCATATCTCTGAGCTCCATGATGCTGCGTTCGAGCATATCAAATCGTGCGATGAGCGTCGCATCATCCGCCTGCGGTTGGGACTGGGGCTGCTCCTCCATCCTTCGTAGTAACTCGTCACGGAGAGACGCAATCTAACGGTCAACGGTCTCCTGGATTCGGGCCTACGACTGCGAGGGCTGTGGGGAATGTGCACTTGCCCTGGAGGCCCTACATGACTGCGTCGCAACAAGGGCGCCATAGGATCCCGCACTATAGAACGTACGCCTCTAGAGACCACCAGCGACGGTTACCCACAGCTCGTCCACCGACGAAGCTGGAGAGGGCTGCGCGGAAGTACCAGCCTCTCTCGCTGTAGGTGCACGAGCAGTCGCCCGCTCACGCAGCTTAAGATACTCGGCCTAGAAAAGTTTGGATACTCGATAATTGCCTAAGTTATATTAAAATTAACATAAAGTAAAGTAATACTTACATAGGTCTGCGAGGCCCTCTCATAAATGAGATTCCTGCCCTTTCGATGGATGGCCAGGAAGACAGTCATTCTGTTTGTATCCCCTACCATTCCTGCCGACTCTCTGACCTCTCCGACCGGCCAGGTTGTAGCTGCACAACCTTCGCACTCTGCTCGTAAAACTCTATCTTCCGTCTCTGACGTGGCTGACAAAACTTCGGATAATGCCTCAGCGCTAGTCCAGAAGCCTACTTCGCGCTCTGCGGGTAAAACTCTGTCTCCCGTCTCTGACGTGGCTGACAAAACTTCGGATAATGCCTCAGCGCTAGTCCAGAAGCCTACTTCGCACTCTGCACATAAAACTCTGTCTCCCGTCTATGACGTGGCTGACAAAACTTCGAATAATGCCTCAGCGCTAGTCTAGAAGCCTATTTCGCGCTCTACGAGTAAAACTTTGTCTCCCGTCCCTGACGTAGCTGACAAAACTTCGGATAATGCCTCAGCGCTAGTCTAGAAGCCTACTCCGCACTCTGAGCATAAAATCCAGTCTCCCATCGATGACATGGCAGAAAGAATTTCTGACAATGCCTTAGCGCCAAATCAGAAGTTCCAAACGTGCTCGACGCGTAAAAATGCATCTGCCCTCCGCGGAAAAGCAGATGATCCCTACGATCTACGCAAGGGAAAGCAAGCGACGAACTGCCCAACTTCTCGGCCTTTACGCCAGCAAGGGAAGAATCTGCCCGCCCTCCGGATTACGCGAGAACCAGATGGCCGACTGAGGACCTCCTCTGTCTTACGCCAGCCTGAGCAAAACTCCAAAATACGTCAGGTGAAGTCTCTCAGCATAAAGAGGGCTCAGTCTGCGGAAAGACACGCTCCTCAGGGATCATCCGCTACCCCGATGGCCAACCTGTGTGTATACGGGTGGCACAGGGAGAACTATGGTTCCCAACATCAGCATGCCAACTGATATGAACAGAAGGAACAAGCCATCTTCTTTTTATTCTTCTATAAATCCTCTTGACCTATGTGACTATCTGATCCAGAAGCGCAAGGATAGGGGATCTTCCAGTATGTCTATTACGCCTCCTGGCGAGCACTATTGTAATAGCCATAGGATTGTAGTTAATTATTGTTGTTCTGGAGCAAAATGGTCGATTTTTGACCGGTTGAACTACTCTCGTCTTTCCAGGAAGAAGAGCCCACACATGCATCAGTGAACATGGCTTCACACATACCTAAAGGAAGATCGAACTCAAGACGTCATCCCTCTAGAGCTCTGAGCCGAAGGAGATTCAACAAGCTCCTTAGGAACATTGAAGCTGGGGTATTCCGAAATACCCGTTCGAGGTCACGACAACCGACTTCGTACTCTTCTGATTCCGATGCTGGGGGTCGCCAGTTTCCCGAATTAGATGCTGAAAGTATAGAGTCCACTTCTACAGAGACCTATACTAATCATTCAATGACACCCAGGGAAATGGGAGTCTATGCCATTGGAGATGAAGGCGAGGAAGCTTCCTCGTCGGGGAGCACTGAGCAACGCATTGTTGTACTGGAGACATCCCTGAAAGAGATGCAATCCATGATGGAGAACATGCACCAGATGATGCTGACTCAACACACAGCTGCTATGGCTCAAGCATCGGTCCCTCCAACTCAGATACGTGTGGGGGTGGACTTACCACTATCCAACGCGATCCAAGAGCCTGCTCCAGATCAGGAATCAGCAGTTCCTCCGCTTCCTCACTCGGAGAATGCATTACCTCCTGTTGGGGTCGCAGTACAACCAATCCCTCATCACTCCGTAGTCCCGCTACCAGCGAAAGATTCGATGCAGGCAGTACTAGAGTTAAAAGCCCAATTTGATGCCTTGAAGCACAAATTTCAGCTCAAGAAATTGGGAATCAACCAGCCTTACCCAGCTATCTGGGAAGAGGTCTATTTCCTTCCTAGATACAAACCACATACTATGGCTTTGTTCGAGGGAAAAATATCACCGAGCTAGTACATGAACTACTTCAGTATGATGACGGTGTTATTACAAGGGAATGACGCCCTCCTCACTCGGGTGTTCAAGGGCTGTCTCTCGGGAGTGGCTTATCAGTGGTACCGTAGCCTGGCGGACAAATGAATTACTTCCTTTAAAGACTTCAAGGCTTTATTCTTCACACGATTCTACGAGGGAGGTATGGACATATTTATGTCCTCTCTCATCAAAGTGAAGCAGAAGAAAAAAGAGAACGTTTGCACCTTCATCGAACATTTTCGTCAAGCCACTTTGCAAATACCTCCAGGAGTTCCAGACTCGACATTGGTAGACATTTGCAGGAAGAACCTTCTTTCCATGATCTCTGTGTTCACAGGACCATATCAGTTCCATGATTGGCCCTCGTTCATCATCTCAGCGGTAGCCGTAGAGGATAACAGTCAGAAGGCGCACGATAATGGCTTCATGATCTCGGCCTCTGATAAAGGCAAGAGGTCATCCTCCAACATCGACCATCCACGTGGTACCAAGGGAAAAGAAGCTCTGGCGATCAATACGTCCAGGCCAAAGACTGTGGCAACCACACAGACAAAACCTGGGACTTCCAGGCCCATTGAAGTGTACTCTTTTGACGACGAAGATATCCCGAGCATATTCGAGTGTCTCGTCAACAGTGGCAAGATTGCCCTCCCTGAGGTGAAGCGGCCCAATGAAGCCGGCAATACCAATAACCCCAAATACTGCATCTTCTATAGATACAAACACCACCCCACAAAGGCATGTTAGTACTAAAGAGGAAGATCCAAGAGCTGATCGATGCCAAGGCCATCACTCTGCGCAACAGCGAGAAGACGGTCACCGCTAACATAATCTCTCTGCAATTTGGCAATCTGCCTCCCCAAGAAGTCCCGGATGGTGTTACACCTATTTCCCGGACAACGATGAATATCGTTATCTCCCTCCAGCTAGAGGTCAAAATCATGACCTGGTACCCCTAACTACCCAGCGAGGCAAGATTATGTAGGTTCATCCAGATCTGGTGTCGGAGATCGAGGAAGAAACTCAAGATGCTAAAGCTAAAAAGAACTTGAAACGTAAGCCATGTCACATGGTTGCGGTACACTCGGCATCAGAAGACGAGGTCTTGGCTACTGGAACCCGTTCAGGGAAAGCTTACCTCAAGGACTATGGAGCGATTCAAGAAAATGCACCAGCGGACGCTTCAGCTACCAAGCCTTCAGAACCAGAGCCTGCCATACTAGGGACCGGTCCTTCGAGACCAACTCCGGCGGACAAAGGAAAGCAAAAAGAAGTGCGCTTCGATAAACCTTTAAAAAATATTCAAAAGAAAGGTTTAGAGAAGCCATACAACTTCGACATCCTGGCCCAATTGGCTAATACACCAGCCAGGTTGTTCATCTTCGAACTACTCAGGCTTTCTCATGACACTCGTCAAGCCCTGAGTGAAGCGTTAATGCAGGCGGATGCATACTTGACCCAGCTCAAGTCTCCTGACGAAGAACCCGTGGCATGTCCTCGATGCCATAGTATGATGGAGGTGATCCCGAATATCACTTTTACTCAAGATGACATGATGTTGAAACACAACATGCATGACAGACCCCTCTTTTACACCGGATACATCGGTTCCAAGGAGGTCGACCGGATTCGCATAGATCCGGGATCATCAATCAGCATCATTCCTCATAGTCTGCTTAGACCACTGAGGATTCCTACCATCGAATTGGCTTACACCACCACTACAATCGTGGGTTTCAACGCCAGAAAAAGTAAGCTGTTGGGGAAAATTCGTCTGAGGATCCAGATTGGCGACCTTAGATCAGTGGCCACATGTTATATCATTGATTCAGAGGTATCCTACAATATTCTACTGGGCAGACCATGGATCCACGATCATAACATCGTTCCTTCGACTCTACATCAATGCTTCAAATATGTAGATGCCCAAGGAACAGTACAAACAGAGTTTGTTGATCTTAACCCGTTCAAAGGAGTAGAATCCTACTACTCCGATGCCATGTTGTACACCCAAGACTACATGGAGGAGGTGTCAGGCAAGACAGAGGAGGAATCCTACCGGGAGCTAGAAGAACCCTCTGCCGAGCAACTTCTGTCAATCAAGGTGAAAGGGCGAACTACTCGTTTGAAAGTTATGGAACCCATGGCTATCCACCTGAACAAAACCAAGTCATGAAAAGGAGGTGATCCTCTAGTGATCACTTTGAACCAGAAGCCTCCACCTTTGGTCATCAACCTTCGGCGCAACAAGCAGTCGATTGATATAAATATAACCAGGAACATGGTTTCTGATGATAATAAAGATCCTCTTTTCCAGTACATTGACGCTCAAATTCCTAAACAAGAATCCTCTCCCCATAACGATATAGAACCTATAGCACAAAAATTCTTGAAAGCTATAGATTCCTATCATTCGTATATGTGGGAAGTAGCGTCACCATCTAATGTCATCACAACCTATGGGCCACATGAGGATTCTATCTTTATTGTCCTGCCTACTCGCAGCAGTCAGCGTCCAATGCTTTAAATATGTAGATGTCCAAGGAACAGTACAAACGGAGTTTGCTGACCTGAACCCGTTCAAAGGGGTAGAATCCTACTACTCCGATGTCGTGTTGTACTTTCAAGACTACATGGAAGAGGTGTCAGGCGAAGCAGAGAAGGAATCTCACCGGGAGCCAGAAGAACCCTCTGCCAAGCAACCTCTGTCAATCAAGGTGAAAGGGCGAACTACTCGTCCAAAAGTCATAGAGCCCACGGCAATCCACCTGAACAAAACTAGGTCAGGAAAAGGAGGTGATCCCCTAATGATCACTCCAAACCAGAAGCCTCCACCCTTGGTCATCAACCTTCGGCGCAGCAAACAGTCGATTGATATAAAAACAACCGGGAACGTCGTTTTTTATGATAATAAAGATCCTCTTTTCCAGTACATCGACGCTCAAGTTCCGAATCAGGAATCCTCTCCCCACGACGATATAGAACCTATAGCACAAAGATTCTTGGAGGCTATAGATTCTTATCATCCATATATGTGGGAAGCAGCGTCATCATCCAATGTCACCATGACATATGGACCACATGAGGACTCTATCTTCATTGTCCCGTCTACTTGCAGCAGTCAGCGTTCAATAGTCTTTGGCCGTATGCGCAATGGACCGACTGTACAAGAGGATTCTTCCGATGACGATGTTGGTCAAATGCATGTTCACAGATACAGACTGCAAGCTTTGAAAATTATGTAAAGCATAGGTTATGACTTGAAGCTGGAACCAGGCCTCAACTACGGGAAAGGCAGACGAATGCCGCTGCACGGTGATCCCTACTATCAACGAACTCATTTTGGGTTAGGGTATGCCACCTTTCTTGCAACTTCTAAGTCAAATGAGGATATCTTTTCCTCTTCTCAAAATGGCTCGCCGCTCTCTGGCTCATCTGATGCTCTCGAACGAACATTATCGATAAATACGGTATCGGTAGATTCCTTCGAAGCAGACGAACAAGAATCTGAACTGTTTGAGAATGACGCATGGGCTCAACAAATGGATACACAATAGGAATTTTGGTTCGAGCAAAGAGAACCTCCCACTGAAGATAAAGTTATCCGGATGAATGTTGGGGATGAACTTTCACCAAAGCTGATATTTATCAGTAACAATCTTTCCGAAGAAGAAAGGAAAGAAATTATCCAGCTGATAAAAGAATATATCAACATCTTTGCGTAGAATTATGAGGATATGCTAGGTCTTGATACAAAGGTGGCTACTCATAAACTCAATATATTGCCCGATTTGAAGCCTGTGAAGCAGCACCAACGCCGGTTCCGCCCGGATATGATGGACGCCATTGAAGCTGAAATCAAGAAGTTGATAGCCTGCGGTTTCATCCGGAAAGAACAACATCCCGACTGGGTCGCCAATGTTGTCCCAGTCATAAAGAAGAATGGCAAAGTACGTGTCTACATCGATTACCGAAATCTGAACGCAGCCTGCCCCAAGGATGAGTTTCCTCTTCCCATTACAGACGTCATGATTGATAATACATGCGGTTTTGAACGTATGTCTTTCATGGACGGATTTTTAGGATACAATCAAATTAAGATGCATCCTGAAGACGAGAAGCATACTTCTTTCCGGACGCCATTGGGGGTATATTGCTATACGGTCATGCCATTCAGATTGAAGAATGCCGGGGCTACGTACCAATGGGCTATGAGTAACATATTCTATGAGCATTTGCACAAAACAGTAGAATATTACGTAGTCGATGTAGCTGTCAAAAGCCGCCTCAAGGATAATCACAATCGAGACTTGAAGACAGTATTTGAGTTGATGCGTCAACATCAACTTAAAATGAATCCTACAAAGTCCTTTCTTGGTGTATCCAGTGGTAAATTCTTGGGATTTGTCATTACCGCCAAAGGCATTCAAGTGGACTCTGATAAAGTCAAGACCATCTTAGAAATGCGACCACCCCGTAATCTGAGGGAACTCAGGGGATTTCAAGGTCATCTGGCTTATATCCGGAGATTCATATCCAACCTCTCTGGGAGATGTCAGCCTTTTTCTCGTCTCATAAAGAAAGGTGTATCCTTCGTATGGGACGAAGTCTATCAGCAAGCGTTTAATGATATCAAATGCTACCTCACCAGTCCGCCAGTTGTGGTGCCTCCCGTCATAGGAAGGCCATTCTTGTTGTACGTCCGAGCGATGGATAATTCTCTGGGAGCTCTCCTCGCACAGAAGAACGATATGGGATATGAACAGGCTATCTACTACCTCAGCAGGATGATGGTCGGAGCCGAACACCAGTACAATCCAGTGGAAAAAGAATGCTTGGCTCTGATGTTCGCTCTCCAGAAAATGCGACACTATGTCACGGGCCAGACTATTCATATCATCTCCAGGATCAATCCTCTTCGGGTACTGTCACGCCCCAGTCCCAAAATATCGAGGGACCGGATGCGTGATAATGGCCAGCAGCACACACTGATGGACAAATCCAATTTAATGGATCCATCGGGGCATACTTAACCTGTATTACAACTATCAGGTTCTACTAATCTCATCCACAGAATGAATATAACAAGTCAACATAAGGAAAATAAATCATCAACAATAATATCAAATCACAAGTAATGTAATCGAGGAACAACCCGATAATCAAGTCTGATACAATTGTTCTTTTAAACAAAAAAGTAATTAACATCACTGACTGAGTATGGAAGAACATATACTCAAAAAAATCTATGGCAATCACCTAATCCTCGATTCCTGGTTCTGCTCCAATACCTACTCCTGAACCTGCTTCTGCTCCTGCTAAAGCACCTGTCCTGTAAACCTCAGAGTGGATCTCCTCTGCTAAACCTGGGGACATAATCCGGATCCAGGTCCTCAGGGGACATAGCAAGGTACAAGAAAGCTCATGCCAAAATAAATACAGTACAGCAGATAATAAAATAAATAGGGTAAACTATATAACCATCTAAGTGATATGTAAGATAAGAGTAGCACTAGAACTCAGGCTGAAACCACTACAAGCTCTGTGTCGGGGAGCCGGTACCAGTGATATCATGTGGTTGTCTAGCTCGTAGTGAGACTAAGACGCTGGCATAATATATATAATCAACCTGTAGCCTGTGTGACTCTCCCCACCCAATGTAATCATGCATCTCATGTCCGACGTCTCATGTCCATGCCATACAGGATCATAACTAATGCATCCAGTCATATAATATCTAAGCAAAGGAATAAGTCATGTAAACTGTATCCTATACAGAATCATCATGAATATCTCAGGACGATTCTGAATCATGATTAGTGTCAGGTGTCCTGGGTATAAAGTACTTGATAAGGCAAGTACGAGAAGTATAGGGTCTCGTATCCATCTCTAGATGACTTTACACAACACCGCGTACGGTATTGGCACCCGACTGTAATCGGACGCTAAGTAAGTCACATGGTCCTAGGTTAAGCATGTACAATAATGTATATATATCAAGGAAATAAATATCAAAAATTGCAGAGATTGGCAAGGTACACTTGCCTGGGGTTTCGGTTCCAATTATAGCTCTGACTTTAGCGAGATTTGCAGGCAGTACTCCAGTTGCTGAAATAAACATCACCATCAGATCCAAAAAATATCAATCAGCTAGAAATGCTTGTCCTTGAGTCCAATTTGGACACAGGGGCAAAAATGACATTTTCAGGGCAACACGGGGTCCAAATGTGGGCCGCTTTGTACCGAAAAATGCGTCAGGGTCAAAGGTCTCCAAATTAGTCCAACTTAGTGTTAACAGGTCAGGAACGATTAAACGAACCCAACGGAACTTCCAGAATTGGATTCGATGAGCCGATCACAAAATTGCCCGTCAAGTGGAGCTTGTGGGGCCCACTACACGTGATTTTGTCAACGTTTTCAGAATCGAAATAAACTTGGCTTACAGGACCAGCGTATTGCTACGAGTCCAATGGCATAAGTTTCGTCTCGATCCGACGTGTGTATACTAAGTTACAGTGAGATTCATAAAGGTCGGATACGGGACGGTGTTCGCGGATACGCATTGATTTCGGTGTGCATGCACATCCGAATCAGCTTCTGAGAAATCCTGCACGTCCGTATCAACGACGCGCACGTATCGGTGAAGACCGCACGCGACCAAGTTGTCCTGTTTGGCAGGGCGTACTCAGTTCCGGAGTGAATCTGGGCTTTGGTTTTCCTGTTTTTGGATCGCGGTTCACGATCACCACAGGACGCGATACACCGAGCGGTTTGCACGGGCACCGAGGGGGTCATGCAGGCTACGCGTCACAACTGACGGAACGAGAAACAGAGCTACGAGGAGAAAGTTATGAGTACTTGAATAGGGCTCCAAAATCCGAGATTTCCGTGTCCGTGTCGACATGACACGACACGCCGACACAGCACAGTGCTGTGTCCGAGCTGTGTCCAACTGTACTAGGGTTAGGGCTTCGAGCTTCGCCGGAGTCGGCTGTGCCCGTCGGAGGGTTGCTGGGCTGGGCGGCCAGTTGAGGCGCTGCGTTCGGCATCGCCGGAGGCGGGCTGGGGAGACCGTGGCGGAGGCGCTGGCTAGGGACGGTGGCGGAGCTCAGGGAGTAGAGGGGAGCTGTGGCCGACGTTGGGGCTGAGGGAGAAGGAGGAAGAGGTGAGGGAGATGGCCGGGCGGAGCGGCGCTGGCGAGGGCCTGAGCGGAGGAGGGCGGCCTGGAGCGAGGCGGAGCCACTGGCGTCGAGGTCTGGAGGCGGGAGGCGGAGCCGGAGGAGAGGGTGGTTGAGGTGGAGGAGGGGATTTAAATAGGAGGTCGAGGGAGAGGGAGAGGCGGCGGCTACGGGAGAGGAAGAGGAGGAGACGGTCGGCGGACGTTCGGGAAGCCGGAGGGGCGTGGGGAAGTGAACGGGCGGCGGCCGGCGGAGGGGAGGAGAACAGTCAGGCGTTCGTTTGGGGGAGAAGGAGATAGCGGGTCGGGTCGGGTACTGGCGGGTCGGATCTGACCCGGATCCGACCCGCTAAGGGGTTGGGCCGGTTCGGTTTTATATGGGTTCGATTTTATTTTGGTTTGGTCTAAAATAAACCTGGTTTAATTAGGGTTCAATTTTGGTTTAATTATAAAATAGTTTTTAGGACTTTAAAAATACTTCTGGGGTCCAATAAATTCCCGAAAAATTATCCTATGTATAGATTTTCATTTTACACCAAAAAATATTAGTTTCATAATATTTTAATATTAATTAATAACATTTAAAATCCTTTAATAATTAAAGAACCTTAGTTTAATTAGAGAAAAATTCCAAAAAAATACAGAAAATTTAGAAAAATTCCAAATTAAAAATTCTTGAAAATCAGGGGGTTTATAATCTACCCCCTTAAGAGGATTGCGTCCTCGCAATCAAAAAATAACCGGTCAACAGAGATGACACGGTCGCAAACATTGTTCAAAGCACATCAAAATCAAAGAGAATCAAAGTTGAGAGTAACATCTAGGAAAAATTATTTCCCTAAGCACTAAAAGTTATAAAATTTCCCAATTGAAGGAAATCTAAAAAATTACAGTTTTTAGAAAACCAGTTTTATCCTTTAAAAACTTATCAGTTTAACATTAAAAACATTCTAAGTTATTTATCAAGTTTAAAATTACTAGGTTATCACTAGATTATCTATTATTAGCAAGTCAGGTTAAGTCTAAGGTCACGAACCAGCAGGCACGAACTAAAGCAATACTAGAAACGAGATAACTACGAATCACTTACTCATATTAGCTACTCCATGAATCTGTGCGTTCTCCAAGGTCATCGTCAGAGCTTGTCCGCGTCCTTGAAGTCGATTCCTCTGCTGCTGCTGAGCCTGCTGGAAGAGGAGTGCCTGGGGTATCAAAGGTGGCCTCGGCTGATACACTCCTGGAGCTGGTGATAGAACTTCTTGAACTTCCGTTTGTGGTGGTTCCAATGTTGGATAGGTTGCCCTCGGTACTGGTAACACTTGTTGTTTTACCGTTGATGCTACTTCTCTACGCTCAGGATATTCCTTCACTAAATGCTGACTGGATCCGCAAACTAAACATAATCTCCTTTTCCGTCTGTACTCGATCTCTTTATGGCCTCGCTTGCGACAATATGGACAGACAGGTATTGCCTGTGGAGATGTTTCTGGGGGCTGGTGACTGTGAAGTCTTTTTGCAACTTTTTCTCGTGGTGCTCCGGATGGTGCTGATGTGGATGACCTCTTCAGACTGGTCTCTCTCCAGATGACGCGCTCCATGCGTTGTACTACAGTAAGGACGTCCGGGTAAGATGTAGGCGCAACGGATCCAATCAGTTTCTGTAACTCGAAGTTGAGTCCATCGAAAAACTTCTCGGCCTTCTCTTCTTCTGTTAGGATCAATGTTGGGGCGAAGTGACTTAGACGAATAAACTCAGCGTTATATTCTTCCACTGTCATGTTGTCTTGAGTGAGGCGATTGAACTTGTCCCGAAGTTCTGATCGAACGATAGCCGGAATGTACATCTCCTGAAAGAGTCTAGAAAACTCTTCCCAAGTGACTCGGTCTGGTCTGAACCGTGTCTCCTCGGATAGCCACCAGTGATGAGCATTGTCCGTCAATTGCATTCTGACTGCAGTCATCCAACGTTCTCGTGGAATCTCAGCTGCTTCTAATTGATGTTGAGTGTTGGTGAGCCATTCATGAACTTCTGTGGGCTCTTCTTTTCCTGAGAAGTTACGAGGCTTCAGCTGGCAAAAATCGGCGATAGAACCCGTCGTTGGCCGTCATGCTGGTAAATATGCCTGCTCTTGTGCAATTACTATGCCGCTCCTCAAGTTCTCTGCCTCATGACGCAGAGCCTCTTGTTGAATTTGTTGTTGAGCTTGCATCATTGCGTAGATCATTTGTAATATCTGATGCCCGTCTATAGCCTGCCCTGGTGGAATTACGGGCATTGGTGGAGTAAATTGCGTCGATGGTGGAATGTCATCTTGCTGGATTTTTGAGGCATGCTGATTCGCTTGACTACGTTGTTGAGCGGATTGACCTTCTTCTACTGGTGTTACTTCCTCTTTATTGGTTACCAAAGCATCCCGTGGTGATATTGCAGGAGTCTCTTCGTTTGCTTGTGAATCCATAACTCTGCAACCAAAAATAAATAATAAGAGGCATACAGGAATCAAGGCAGGATGCAATTCAAGAAATTGATTCGAATCCGATACGGATATCAAAAACGTTTCAAGCAAGTGGATGAGATCCTAAAACTTATACTATCCTTATTACAGGCCTGTTCAGTCCCTAAGTTGAAACCGAATAATTTAGTCGTTGACCTGCATGGGCCACCACAAAAACCATGTCACGCCCCAGTCCTAAAATATTGAGGGACCGGATGCGTGATAATGGCCAGCAGCACACACCGATAGACAAACCCAATTTAATGGATCCATCGGGGCATACTTAAGCTGTATTACAACTATCAGGGTCTACTAATCTCATCCACAGAATGGATATAACAAGTCAACATAAGAAAAATATATCATCAACAATAACATCAAATCACAAGTAATGTAATCGGGGAACAACCCGATAATCAAGTCTGATACAATTATTCTTTTAAACAAGAAAGTAATTAACATCACTGACTGAGTATGGAAGAACATATACTCAGAAAAATCTATGGCAATCACCTAATCCTCGGTTCCTGGTTCTGCTCCAGTACCTGCTCCTGAACCTGCTTCTGCTCCTGCTAAAGCACCTGTCCTATAAACCTCAGAGTGGATCTCCTCTGCTAAACCTGGGGACATAATCCGGATCCAGGTCCTCAGGGGACATAGCAAGGTACAAGAAAGCTCATGCCAAAATAAATACAGTACAGTAGATAATAAAATAAATAGGGTAAACTATATAACCATCTAAGTGATATGCAAGATAAGAGCAGCACTATAACTCAGGCTGAAACCACTACAAGCTCTGTGTCGGAGAGCCGGTAGCAGTGATATCATGTGGTTGTCTAGCTCGTAGTGAGACTAAGACGCCGACATAATATATAATCAATCTGTAGGCTGTGTGACTCTCCCCACCCAATGTAATCATGCATCTCATGTCCACGACGTCTCATGTCCATGCCATACAGGATCATAACTAATGAATCCAGTCATATAATATCTAAGAAAAGGAATAAGTCATGAAAACTGTATCCTATACAGAATCACCATGAATATCTCAGGACGATTCTGAATCATGATTAGTGTCAGATGTCTTGGGTATAAAGTACTTGATAAGGCAAGTACGAGAAGTATAGGGTCTCGTATCCATCTCTAGATGACTTTACACAACACCGCGTACGGTGTTGGCATCCGACTGTAATTGGACGCTAAGTAAGTCACATGGTCCTAGGTCAAGCATGTACAATAATGTATATATATCAAGGAAATAAATATCAAAAACTGCAGAGATTGGCAAGGTACACTTGCTTGGGGTTCTGGTTCCAATTGTAGCCCTGACTTCAGCGAGATTTGCAGGCAGTACTCCAGTTGCTGAAATAAACATCACCATCAGATCCAGAAAATATCAATCAGCTAGAAACACCTGTCCTTGAGTCTAATTTGGACACAGGGGCGAAAATAACATTTTCAGGGCAAAACGGGGTCCAAATGTGGGCCGCTTTGCACCGAAAAATGCGTCAGGGTCAAAGGTCTCCAAATTAGTCCAACTTAGTGTCAACAGGTTAGGAACGATTATATGAACCCAACAGAACTTCCAGAATTGGATTCCGATGAGCCGATCACAAAATTGCCCGTCAAGTGGAGCCTGTGGGGCCCACGACACGCGATTTTGTCAACGTTCTCAGAATCGAACCAAACTTGGCTCACAAGACCAGCGTATTACTACGAGTCCAATGACAGAAGTTTTATCTCGATCCGACGTATGTACACTAAGTTACAGCGAGATTCAGAATGGTCAGATACGGGACGGTGTTCGCGGATACGCATTGATTCCAGTGTGCACGCACATCCGAATCAGCTTCTGCAAAATCCTGTACGTCCGTATCAATGACGCGCACGTATCGGTGAAGACCGCACGTGACCAAGTTGTCCCGTTTGGCGGGGCGTACTCAGTTTCAGGGTGAATCGGGGCGTTAGTTTTCCTGTTTTTGGATCGCGGTTCACGATCACCACAGGACGCGATGCACCGAGCGGTTTGCACGGGCACCGAGGGGGTTATGCAGGCTATGCGTCACAACCGACGGAACGAAAAACAGAGCTACGAGGAGAAAGTTATGAGTACCTGAACAGGGCTCCAAAATCCGAGATTTTTGTGTCCGTGTCGACACGATACGACACGCCGACACAGCACAGTGCTGTGTTCGGGCTGTGTCCAACTGTACTAGGGTTAGGGCTTCGAGCTTGGCCGGAGTCGGCTGTGCCCTCCGGAGGGTTGCTGGGCTGGGCGGCCAGTTGAGGCGCTGCGATCGGCGTCGCCGGAGGCGGGCTGGGGAGACCGTGGCGGAGGCCCTGGCTAGGGACGGTGGTGGAGCTCAGGGAGTAGAGGGGAGCTATGGCCGACGCTGGCGCGGAGGGAGAAGGAGGAAGAGGTGAGGGAGATAGCCGGGCGGAGCGGCGCTGGCAAGGGCCTGAGCGGAGGAGGGCAGCCTGGAGTGAGGCGGAGCCGCTGGCGTCGAGGTCTGGAGGCGGGAGGCGGAGCCGGAGGAGAGGATGGTTGAGGTGGAGGAGGGGATTTAAATAGGAGGTCGAGGGAGAGGGAGAGGCGAGGGCTACGGGAGAGGAAAAGGAGGAGACGGCCGGCGGACGTTCGGGAAGCCGGAGGGGCGCGGGGAAGTGAACGGGCGGCGGCCGACGGAGGGGAGGAGAACAGTCAGGCGTTCGTTTGGGGGAGAAGGAGATAGCGGGTCGGGTCAGGTCAGGTACTGGCGGGTCGGATCTGACCCGGATCCGACCCGCTAAGGGGTTGGGCCGGTTCGGTTTTATATGGGTTCGGTTTTATTTTGGTTTAGTCTAAAATAAGCCTGGTTTAATTAGGGTTCAATTTGGGTTTAATTATAAAATAGTTTTTAGGACTTTAAAAATACTTCCGGGGTCCAATAAATTCCCGAAAAATTATCCTATGTCTAGATTTTTATTTTACACCATAAAATATTAGTTTTATAATATTTTAATATTAATTAATAACATTTAAAATCCTTTAATAATTAAAGAACCTTAGTTTAATTAGAGAAATTTTTAGAAAATTACAGAAAATTTAGAAAAATTCCAAATTAAAAATTCTTGAAAATCAAGGGGTTTACAGGTACTGATGAACAAGCCAAGTGTTCTTAAATCCTGACTCGCGACTTGGGCGATGTTATTAACACCGTATGACAAGGTGTACGTCCCTCAGAAGTCCATCAAAGGCCAAGCATTGGCCGATTTCCTAGCTGCTCATCCGATCCCGGAGGTCTCCAAATTATACGAGGACATTCTCGACGAAGTTGCAGAATGTAATTCAGCAATAAAAATTGATGCATGGCAACTATTCTTCGATGGTGCCTCCAGGACTGGTCCCAGGGGAAACGTGGTTTCAGGAGTAGGAATTATCCTGGTTACTCCTGATAAGCTCGTCATCTATCGAGCGTATTCTCTCAGCGAGCCCTGTTCCAATAATATGGCAGAGTATAACGCTCTACTAATTGGGCTCCAAGTCGCTAAAGAATTGGGCGTCGAATCTCTGGAAGCTTTCGGTGACTCTCTGCTGATTGTCAATCAAGTCAGAGGAATATATGAAGTCCGGAATCCAGACCTCATCCCTTATCACCAACAACGGTCGAGATATCCATGACATTCAAAGGACTCTTCCTGGAACATGTACCTCGATCTCAGAATCTGGAAGCTGATGCCCTAGCCAGTCTAGCAGCAGATTTAGCTATTCCTATAAGAAGGCAGAATTTCGTGATCCTTCTTAACAGAGATTTACTCTGTGTGAAAAACAACTTTCACATAGAAAGCAGCTACGCTATGAACATAGATCCTCCCAAGAGAGACTGGAGAAGCCCCTTTATAGATTTCGTGGCATACTGAATCTTGCCGGAGGACCCTAAAGAAGTAATATCCGTCAAAAGACGATCATTACGCTTCTATCATGACGTGTCTTCACAGTGTCTATATCGCCGGACCTACGACGGACTGCTATTGAGATGTCTCTCAGACGACGAGACACGGCAGATTATCCGTGAAGCTCATGACGGCGTATGCGGAGCGCATCAACCTGGTCCTAAGCTACAGGATCGTATCAGGAGAATGGGCTATTACTGGCCTACTATGATCACAGATGCAATAAAGTATGCAAGACAATGCAAAGCCTGTCATATTCATGCAGACTTTATACATCAACCTCCTGAACATCTGCATCCTACAGTTGCATCCTGGCCTTTCGAAGCATGGGGTATGGATATCATTGGTCCTATTCACCCGTCTTCTTCCAGAGGTCACCGGTTCATACTGGCCATCACGGATTATTTCTCCAAATGGGCAGAGGCGATCCCTCTCGCTAAGGTGAAGGCATCTAATGTGATCAGCTTCATCAAGCATCATGTCATTTATCGCTTTGGGATACCCCGAAGGATAATTCATGACAATGGACCTCAGTTCATCAGCCAAGCGTTTCATCAAATTTGCGATAAAAATCGGATAAAAAATGTGGCCTCTACGGCATACAATACTGCTACTAATGGTTTGGCGGAAGCTTTCAACAAAACCATTATTAAACTTTTGAAAAAGTTTGTCTCTTCGAATAAGAGGGATTGGAATGAGAAGCTAGGAGAATGTCTCTGGGCATACCGCACAACGGTACGAGCACCGACAGGTTGCACCCCATTCTCATTGGTTTATGGGAGCGAAGCAGTTCTCCCCATCGAAGTCCAAATTCCATCACTCAGGATAGCAGTGGCTAATGAGCTAACTCAAAAAAAGAATGACCTGTTAAGGCTTCAAGAGTTAGAAGGATTAGACGAGAAATGCCTCCAAGCTCAACAGCGCATCGCATTCTACCAGGCATGCATTTCCAGATCTTTTAATCAAAAGGTAAAGGAAAGAGTGTTCAAAGTTGGCAAGCTAGTTTTAGCTGTGAGAAGGCCAATGATTCTTACTCACAGGAGTATGGGTAAGTTCCAGCCCAAATGGGAAGGTCCTTATGTGGTTGAAATGATGTTCTCAAACGGCGCTTACAGGTTGGCCAATCCTAACGGAGACTTATTGATGGCTCCCATCAATGGAAAATTCCTAAAGAGGTACTATGCTTAACCTTCTTTGCTCAAGTGGAATATGGCGAAAATCTTATTCTGACCAAACTACTTCCAAAATGAAACTAGTTGGATCATATTCTATCATGTCCATATAACCTCTGAATAAATATGTTTAACTAATTTGGAACTTCAAGACCTATCACGTCCATATTACCTCTGATAGTATTTTGTGTACAAATTTTAGCTAAAAGCATATTCTATCATGTCCACATAACCTCTGAATAGATATATCCTGCTAAAACTTACCGAGAGTATATCACGTCCATATTACCTCTGATATCACTTTCACCCAAATCTGTCATTTATATTCCAAAATGATGGGTCCACAAAGTCAGATGAAAGCCTCTTTATTATTCCCAGAAAGAGCAAAATTACATTGGAAAGCAATAAAGTACATCACTCGGGGGGAGCGGTTAGGTCGCGAATCTGCCGTGCCATAGCAGCCATTCTCTCATCCCTGGAGTTCAAGACATCGGTGCGAGCCCACTCCAACCCTGCTGCATCATTGTTCAAAGCAGACAGCTCGGACCGAGCATGTGCAAAATTGGCGTAGATGACACCCGCACGCGTCAAGTTCTGCTGAGCAGTCTCTATTAGATTCTTCAGCATATCTCAAGTTGCCGACAAAGATACAACCTCCTTCTCCGCTTGGGCGAGTTCATCTCCCAATCTGCGGACCCTTGCTGTCACTTCCGCATGTTCGACTTCGCACTGAGTCAGCTGAGGAATGACGTACTCCAGTTGGGCATGCTCCTGATCCATCTCTTGCTGCTGTTCCTGGACGGATTTGTCTAGAGATTCCAGTTGCCCAGCAAGCTCTGCAGTCAAGGAGTCGAACCTAGCTTGGACGAGACCGTCAACGCTACCTCGAGATAGCTGCAGATATTCGTTAATGGGTTGTTCTAAACCATTAACTATCTGCTCTAGCGCATCAGCTCTTCCAGTGTCACTGAAATATCTAATCTGCGCTATAGCAAGGATGCAGGACATCCTCAGAGCCTCAAAACCTAAGTTCTTCTCCATCACCATTGATATCAGCGTCTTCAAAGTGGCATAGAAAATGGTAGAAAATTGCTCAACCAACATGGTGAGATTCAAGTGGGTGCTGGGAGTGGCTGCAATATCAGAGAATCCCCCCCTAAGGAATGACTGCCAACGACGTTGCAACAGTCGTCGCCTCAATAGGTGGCGCGACAAAAGAAGATGCGCCAACACCGGACGAAGCAACCGACGTACTCAAAGGAGGCATTATCGCAATGACAGGCTCATCCTCCTCTTGAGATATCAGAACCGTCTCGGGCGAGCCGGCCCCCGAAAGTGTCTCCTCTTCGAAGTCGGGCACCTCCATGTCATCGCCAGGACCTGACACAGAGCCAAAAGGTGCGTCAACGCTTCCCTCCCCGTAGATATCTTCCCCTAAAAAGAAGACAAAAGAAAGTTAATATCAACATGATGTTAATTTTCCTAAAAAAGAGGCGTAAAGACGACATTTACCCATGGCCGATGGTATATATGTCGCGTCAGCAGCCAGTACAGCTAAATCATTTCTTAATGATGCTAAGCAAGCTGTCATACCTAGAGAAAGTGGTGTGTCAACCGACACCGGCAAGTATTCTTCCAGGTCCTCGTCAAGTTCCAACCGAGGTTCATCGGCTGGAATCTCGCTGGATGCACTGACAGACACGGTAGGGGTTTCTCTTGATGCTGATCTGGATAAAGATATCCTTATTCGGCTCAGCCCCGAAGGAGATCTCGTACCACTACCTGATGCGATAGCAGCGACAGTAGCCTCAAGCAGGAATTCTCTGGCACCGCCAGCTGGAACTGTAGAGGTTCCCTCTCTAAAAGGCGAGGAACCTTCAATCAAAGAATCATCCCCAATAGGGGGAGATGCAGGCTCACTTCTAGGAGCCTCATTTCTGAGAATCCTGAGAGGACGAGTAACCGTCTTCTTCTTCCTCTTGTAAGGGGAAGTCTACTTCGGAGATGGAGCCCTTCGCTTACCAGAGATTACCAGAGGCCCTGCAAGCGGAGGTACTTTACCCCTCTGTACCGCCAACAGAGGCTCATCTGGATTGACGGCATCTTCACCCTCATCGGAGGAGACTGAGGGGATTTTAACTCTTCCCCCAGGCTTAGATGAGGGCATCCTGAAACTTTTATGCATATCAAAATCGCGATGGAAGGTGTTGGTTGTCACATAAAACTGGGCATACGAGTGGAGGTACGCAGCTCTGTGGAGAGCGAAATGGTAGGCATAGTAAAAGTTGCTTCAGTGCAACCCATGATAAAGTATTGCTATCCTCTCGCTCCATCAATGAGTCTGCCTCTGGACCTGAAGCTGGTAACGGCATTGCCCACATGCAATTGGTCATACCCAAACTGTCTGGCAAACCGACTAGGCAGGTAGGGCTCCAAGAAGCAATGGTCTTCACTTCTGTAGAGTAGATGGGAAGGTCTAATGCACACCAACCAATTAAAAGCCGCAGGAGAAAGAACGGTCTTCCTGTCGCCTATATCCTGAAGTCTGATCCCTTGTTGATTGAGATGTACAGAGGGGACAGTACAGAAAAGCTTCCAGCTGTGACTGAAGTTCAGCACCCGCCGACAGTCTAAAACTGTGGTCATGTTCCAAGAGGAATTCTTGTAGTTCAGCAAGAAACTACCCCCCGAACTACTACCAGGGCCAGGAGACATCACCCTGGGGTTGTGGAGTATTAACCATCCCATCAAATACAGGTATGGTAATTCTACCCTGGGAAAGCTATCGCGCCGAGTTTCATCGGCGAGCAGCCCATCAGTAAGGGCCCTCAGGCCAGCTTGTATGCGGCACACAATGGCAGGGAGGAAGCCCAGTCTTGCCCCGAACACCAGACGCACTGCAAGCCATAGCATGTTGTGGTGAATGAGGTCCGTAGAAGCAATCCCGGGTACCACCAATCGGCGCAGCCATATGGAGAGGAAGCCAGCCAGTTGAGCTTCCTTGGATAGAGGCCTGCGGCAATGCCTCAAAAAACTATAGGCCTTGGTGCCTGCAGGATACTTCCTTATCCCTTCGTCGAGAATCTGATCTGGAGCCCCAGCGTCTTCCATAAGATCGTCGACTACCAGAGCACTAAGCACGCTCAGAAGATTCAAAGGCTTATCCTTGCCTTCCAAGACTTTCTCTGGCTTAGCAGCCCTAGCCCGGTGAAAGAAAAGGTAGGACACCCATTTATTGATATGAGCCAAATCTGAGGGCTCACCATGAAAAGTAGTGCAAGCAAGGTAGTGGCACATCAGCTCCTGGTACACTGCCACTACCCGAGGGTATGAATCCCCCAGCTCCCAGTTTGTAGAAAATACTCTTCATATGGAGTATCCCCCATCGGCAGTCTATAGATCTCTGCCATCTCGTGGAGGGCCAGTCCCAACTCCCCCAGTGGAGTGGCAAAAGTCCCGGTGAGCGAGATATATCGCTCCATCAGAGCCAGAAACAGGTTAGAGTTGAGAGGTAACCTAACACTGGTAGCACTCACAGCTGCGTACAGACCAATGTCCTCCAGCTCGGTCTGAAAATGCTTCAGGGCCCATTCAGCTAAGCGAGCCCACCAAAGATTTGTAGGGGTGATCCACCCACTTGTCCGAGGTTTCACCTTAGGGTATACTCCTCTGTGCCCCATGAAATCGTTGCAGAAAGTCAGTAATTGGACCGGCTGGAGCAGTAAGTTGTCTTCACTCGGGACACTGCCCGGGTATAGTCCCCTGAACGGCATCACAGAGCTGGAAGGGCGGCTGACAAACGACCCCTGGTCAGCTCCTTTCAGATAAAATATCTTCCCCAGCCGGCCGTGAAGATTGGAAGTCAGCGTCCATGACATCCTCCTGGTATGTGTAGCATGGAAGAATGCCAAGATAGGATAGTCTCTCAGCATCTTGGGCAGATATAGAACCAAGCCCCCGGTAGGGAAAACCTAGAGTTCTTTCTTGGGCTTCGTCTGGGACTGCTTGTCAATCATGTCCCCGAAGAGAAAAGCCGGCTTTATATATTGGTCCCCGTCTATATACGTTAGGGGCTCTCCGTTGATCATGTTCAACAGCGTTCGCTCGCCTTGAGCCGAAATCAGGATTCCCCTTCCTTCAGGATATTGGGGTCCAGAGATGGGAAATGTCACGTGGGACAAATCCTCTAGGTAGTTGGAGTTCAGCATCCCGGCAGCGGAACCCATCACCTCAGCCAGCGGAGACGCATGCAAGTTAACTGTAAAATACAAGAAAAACACGTTAGTTTCTATACTAGACAATCTTGTAGCATATGCTAAAAGGCAACAGTCTGTGCTTTACGCCAAGACTGTAAAAACTTGATCTTTTACGCTGGAATCGCATTCCAAGGCATAAAATTCAAGGACCGGCAGTATACACAAAAAACCAGACAGTCTGTGCTTTTACGCCAGACTGCCAAAATTTGAGTAATTATGCTGGAATTTTCATCCAGAAGTGTAACACTCAAAATTTTATGGTATACGCCAAGTTTCGACAGTCTGTGCTTTTACGCCAGACTGCAAAAATATGGAGTTTCTACGCTGACACATTAGAAATATGGGCATAAAAGATGAAATATCTCTGTGTATCATCTTTCTCAGAGAGGCTATCAGCACAGAAGAAGACCTAACACGATCACGTACGACGTGTGTAAAGGATTTATCTTCGTTCATTCTTATCGTCCCAAAAGCCTCACCTATAACACCCGGTGCATAGCTCGTCGGTGGGATACTTCATTCAGAATAAAGCTCGCCGTGCCCGACGGAAGTTGCCCCCGCTTGGGCAGAGGAGCGAGAAGAAGAGTCAGTCTTCTTTCCCTTAGAGGAGGAGATTGGTTTCAGGGCCATTGCTGAAGACTCTGAATGCTCGGAGAGGAGACGAAGGAGAGAACTCGAACAGTCGAAGGCTTTCTTTTGCAAAAGACAGATAAAAAGTTTTTCTTTGAAAACCGTGGGGTATATATAGAGTTCGGATGGACTCCTCGAATCCCTAACCAAATCCCACATTTAATATTCGGTTATGATTGGGGATTACGTCAGCCTATTACTCAGGGAAGGCGAACAGTCAGCGAATTCGAAAAGTTTTTGTGCAAAACAGATTCGTAGTTTTACGCTAAGGAGCTTTCTACGCTCGACAGCTACAGATCTACAGTTTTACGCTCACAGGCTACAAGTCTATAGTTTTACGCCCGGATGCTTTTATGCTCGGTAGCTTTTACACTCGAGAGGCTACAAACCTACGACTTCACGCTCAGAAGTTACAAATCTATGATTTCACGTTTGGTGGCTTTTACGCTCAGAGGCAACAAATCTACAACTTTACGCTCGAAAGAGTTTCTTTACAGAGGCTACAAATCTACAGTTTTACGCCCGGATTCTCTCATGCTCAACAGCTTTTATGCTCGAGAGGTTACGAACTTATGATTTTACGCTCATCTACGTTACAGATCTATAACTTTCCGCATATCTGAGAATACGCAGGCCAGAGTATGAGTACATCTGAACCATTCTCAAGGCGGTCAATTATAAGGGTTCACACAGAAGATACTACTTCTTGGCCGCAAAATATTCCAAGTACCCGAAGCATACAGAGTTCAACATTGAAAAATGACTCTTCTTCTTGGGTCGATTGGAGGTTCATCCAGAATCCAGTCTGAATATCTCATCTATAGTTCAAGATGACAACTCAGTTTTTGACAGCCATTTTCTTGCCCTGTTCCAAGGGATTTTCGAGGAATCATTCTTGAAGATGATAAGTCTGAACAAAAATTCTGTTTATCAGAAGTGACAGTTCAGAATTCTACGCAGCTTCCATTCCTAACCGTAGGACAGTTCGAACACTCGACTTAAATGCTAAAGCGGCTTTTTACGCATCGTCAGTTATGCGTAGAAGACAGGACGGGACCTAGCACTCTTTTTATCAGAGTCGACATAAAAGTATCAAACGTGTCGAAGCTACACATATTCAGACTTTATCACAGCAAAATACATAGCAAAATGATCATATGCACAAAAGAAGACGATCTATTAAAATCATGATTACATATGAGGGAAATCCAGTCTACAAAGGGTTTTTCTTCATTTTCATGATTACATATGAGGGAAATCTCGTCTACAAAGGATTTCTCATTTTTATTTAAAGATCACGCCCAGAATCTATTCTGCCAGGTTCTCGTATGGATGGACTTCTTCATCCATCTTCTCCAGCAATTAGTCGATTTCCGCAACCGACTAACAAGAAAATGATCAATGGCGGGAGGATACAAAACTGGACCTGCCTAAATTATGCAGATCCTATCCTCCGTACGCCATGACAGATTGAGTTGAGGTATTTCACCCAACTCAATACTCGAGGACAGAGACTAGTTTGTTTGCTCTCCACGAACGGCAGGGCTAATTTGTCCCTCGTACACGAGTATCAGGAGAAGATACAGCTTGCAAGTTGTATGGTCTAATGAGACCCTTCCTCTCTCCTGAAGAACCGCCATACAAAGTTGCTGATTATCCCAAGCAAAGGAGGCTATGATATCCTTCCATGATCCATCATTGCAGAGGACATTTGATCGAAGACGCCATCTTTTTTGGCTCCTTACATGCTGGAAAAACATGGTCGTCTTCTTTCTCAAATCGACTCGATGAACTCCGGCGATCATCTCTGTGTGGTGAAGGAAATGTGCCATCATCTCTGTGTGGTGAAGGAAATATGGGAAGAACAGGTTAACTCCTCAGCCTTTATATAGGCGAAAAAGATCACGCCGAATCCCAACAAATCCCCAATAAATTTGCCAAGAAGTCAGCCTTAAAGAACGTATCAGACTTGACCGTTTCATACTTCATTCAAAGCGTTTCAAATTATGAGGAATGTTTCATGCTTCATTCAAAGCCTTTCAAATTATGAGAAATTTAAAAGCTTTGAAGGGGGTCTTGTAGAAGCACGAAAAATATGCTGGATAGCTATACGCAACATGTTGATGCTTGGCAGCGTAAAAATATGACCTCAGAGTCATCAACATAAAAATAGAGCTTTTCTGCTCAGAACAGCGTAAAATATAAGCTCAAGGACTATCCGCGTAATATTGTATGTCCACGCTGCTTCAGCGTAAAAAGGGTGCTATATCGCCTTTATGGCGTAAAACTCATCCGCTTTAAATGCAGCATTGAAGCGTACGAGGAACGCTTCGTATTCCCCGAAATGAACCTGTCAAATCATGCAGTGAACTTGACGTCTGACTCCTTACAAAGAGTACTGCACGACTACCCAGACGACGGCTATAATGATGGCGCGGCACAGCGACCCAGACTGTCGTTTAGTGCTATTTCCTTGGCGTAAACTGCTTTTACGCATACAAAGTAATACGCTGCCTAGTTTTACACAGGCAGACGAGAGCTTCTTACGCTCCGCGGAAGGCAAACAGACTGCCATGTCAAAAGCTGCTCTTCTTACAGGGCTCGAGGCACGTCTCTACATTTAATGTGCAGAAGGGTGACAGAGCCTCGAGGCACGTCTCGGCATTTAATGAATGATGGCAGACCTTCGAGATACGCCTCTGTATTTAATGCGCGAAATGATGGCAAATCTTCGAGATACGTCTCTGGAATACGCTGCCTAGTTTTACACAGGCAGACGTGAGCTTCTTACGCTCCACAGAAGACAGACAGGCTGCCACGTCAAAAGCTGCTCTTCGTACAGGGCTTGAGGCACGTCTCTGCATTTAATACATGAAATGATGGCAGATCTTTGAGATATGCCTCCATATTTAATACGCAGGATGGTGGCAGATCTCTGTATTTAATACAAGAGATTTGATTATCTCCAAAAGCCATGATTTTGGCTAAGATGTCCACATCATCACTTTGGCACATTATACCATCAGGCTATAGGAGCACGCTGTACGCTATATCCTTAGAATATGCCAACTCGGGCCATATTTGAATTGGGCGTATCAAAGCTATTCGGTCCAGAATTCGCTCAAGGCCTCGGTCAGGGGAGGAGGATCAGCTATCTACTACGCCCACTCGGCTTCTACGCCCACTCGGCTTCTATGCCCACTCGGTTTCTATGCCTACTCGGCTTCTACGCCTACTCGGCTTCTATGCCTACTTGGCTTCTACGCCATGGTGACAGTTATTGGCTTCTACGCCAGCGTCTTCTACGCGGGGGATAACTATCTACGTGGCTTTTACCCCGTGATCTTTGTAGCAGTTATACGCATTATCTCTTACTGAGACACACGTCACACGCTCATTCAAAAGGTCATTTATACGTAGGTAATGGTTATTGTAACCGTCGCCTAAAAAGTGCTATGCTTTCCACTACCCGGCTTCTACGCCGACTGAGTGGTCACTGTCACTAAAACTCTATAAATAGAGACCTCTATCAACAGAGGTCAGGGAAAAAATAGGGTAGAGAGAACCAAGGTCAAAGATTCCAAGATCAAAGGAGAAGGTCAAGGAACTGAGAGTCAAAAAGTCTTTCAGAGAGAAGAATCCAGAGCTCAGGCAAAGAGAAGTGACCGACGACTTTGGCATCGGGCATCCACTCTCTTCTGCAACCTTCAAAGCTGCTTTCCGTCTTCTACGACACTTCTGCATCATCGTGTGGTCCAAGGGACACATTGATCGACTGCAGATCAGACTCCTATAGCAATATTTACCCAGATTAAATAAATTGTACTCGACATCCTCGTATAGGATTAATTATACAATCTTGTTTGTAAACCGAAGGGCGGGTTTCATATAAACCTCATTTTCCATTTCTTTCGTTTAATATCAAACACAACAATCTTAGCTTTCCAGTCATGCAATACATACAACAATCCAATTTTGTTGAGTTGAGCCTCGTAATCACTTTCTAGCTCATTCCTTTTTTGCTGATATGACTAAGCCGCCTGTGCCACAACTCAGTAGTCAAATAAATGACTATGTTTACCTCTTGTACTCCTTGTTCACTCTCTTCCATATAATAGATATCGAACTTCCACTACCAGAATAAGTCAAATTAGCGACGTCTAAAAATGTCGCTAAATGGCAAAAAAATGTCGCTACATAATTTTAGCAACGTCTGTAGCGACGTTTCGATGAAGTCACCTTTAAGCTAGTTACTGACCGGAAATATGTCACAAAATATTACTATACCGATGTTTTCTAGCGACGTATATGCGTCGCTATATTAGTGACGTTTAGTGACGTAATGTTGCTTAATTAACGACGTGTTGTTTGTCGCTATATTTTGCTAATTTTTTTTCTTTTTAGCGATGTTGTGCGACACATTTAGTGACATTATATTGACCTGGCAATGCTGCCATGTCAGCAGTTTAGTAACTTTCAGTGACGTACTCAGCAACATTTTTAGCGAAGATATATTGACCTGACAATACTGCCATGTCAGCAGTTTAGCGATGTTCAGTGACGTATTCAGCGACGTATATAAACGTCGCTAAACGTCACTAAAAATATCGCTAAAGATTCAGTAAAAAATAAAAAAGAATGAATATTAAATTGTTTCCAAACCAATCTTTCCGCAGTTTATGAATTCATAATTTATACAAATAGACCCGGAGCAACCCTCCGTTGAATTTGTTGGGTTCGTCGACCCCCTTCGGTTGAACACTCAACACCGATAAATTAACATACATTTAATATGAATAATATAGTAAAATTTATAGAAAATAAAATATTGAGATTACAAACCGAGTCAGAAAAAAATCTCGTCATAAAGAATACAATAAATATCCACATAACTAAGTACAAGAAATAAAGTCTGAAAGCCTCAAAAATAAAGAATATTCATAAATAACCAAATATCATAGGTCAAAATATAAACAATCAATAAATTATCCTAACTAGTACTACTATAGATCTGTAGGAGAATCACTACCGACGCGTATCAGTGATAAAAATAGATCATACTGCTCCCATGAAATCGACACCGATGTCGATGGAGAAGGCAGTGACGTTGGTGGAGTCTGTGTCGATGAAGGTGCACCGTGAGGACGTATTTGCTCCAACTCTGCTGGTCGATGGTTGTATAAATCCATGGTAGATAATAACCTCGTACTACTATGAACCATTGAATCCTGCATCATCGTCAGCCTCTCGCCTATAGACAGTTGTGATGCCTGCAGCTCTGTCACGCTGCGCTCTGTCGACGCTCTAAGATCAGTTGTCATATACTTGAGCTCCATGATGTTGCGTTCAAGCATATCAAATCGTGCGATGAGCGTCGCATCATCCGCTTGCGGCTGGGACTGGGGCTGCTCCTCCATCCTTCATAGTAACTCGTCATGGAGAGACACAATCTAACGGTCAAAGGTCTCCTGGATTCGGGCCGACGACTGCGAGGGCTGTGGGAAATGTACATTTGCCGTGGAGGCCCTACATGACTGCATCGCAACAAGGGTGCCATAGGATCCTGCACCATAGTAAGTACGCCTCTAGAGACCACCAGCGGCGGTCACCCACAGCTCGTCCGCTGACGAAGCTGGAGAGGGCTGCGAGAAAGTACCAGCCTCTCTCGCTGTAGGTGCACTAGCAGTCGCCCGCTCACGCAGCCTAAGATACTCGGCCTAGAAAAGTTTGGATACTCGATAATTGCCTAAGTTATATAAAAATTAACATAAAATAAAGTAATACTTACATAGGTCTGCGAGGCCCTCTCATCAATGAGATTCCTGCCCTTTTGATGGATGGCCAGGAAGACAGTCATCATGTTTGCATCCTCACCCCTCTGTACCTGTTAAAAATATATTATTTAGTACTAAAGTTAAACATTTTATCCTACTACCATTTTATCATACTTGTATTAAAATAATACATCTGAAATAAAAAATATACCAAACGACAAAAATATTCCGTCATCGGAATCGAGCTACCACACCTCTTTGCTGCCTTCTGCCTAGCCGCCTTGGCCTTCTCAGACCTTTCCTTGTATCTTTGATCGTCAAATCAAGCCCTCTCGTAGTCCACTGCTCAAGCGTGATCCAACCTTGGATCGATTTTTCTTCGTGATCACGAGCCTTCTGGTCACCCAGAGCATCACGGATCAGCTTGGCGGCAACGGCAGAAAATATCTGCTCGATCAACTCGGCCTAGTCGGGTGGATAGAAATATATTTGCTGTAATAAGTAATTTATTAAGTTATATAATATACATAAATTAGATGATTTATATAATATACTTTAACCTTGAAGTGCGCAAACTAGAACGCCTTCGTCTAATTTGGAGCATCAGAGTAGTTGATCCAAGGGTCACCATAGTTGTACCTCAAAAAGTGGCCCAGGCGTCTCTATACCGATGAGGGATGATATCTATACAGAGATAATTATTTTTATAGAAAAATTCAATATATGATGAATAAAGAAATACAAGATATATATGATGCTAAACTATCTAATTGATTTATTTTGTACTGTCGGCCCAAATCTCTGTCCTCGTCTCATCCGGAGGTGCGCATGGAGGATCTAGCTGATGCTGGGACGACGTTGGCTCAACCTCCGCCATGTGCCCATTTGTCTCTATGGTTCTGTCAGCAGGAGGAACGCTGGATAAGAGAGTAGTATCAGGCCTGGAACTACTCGTCCCAGGAATGCTGCCACGTAAAGTCGTCGCAGTCGGAGATGTGACTGGTCCATATACTGGAGTACTAGGCGCCGAGGATCCAGAACCAAGAATAGGAAATACCGGAGGAGCACTCCGTCTACCTCAGGACCTGCCAAATGCTCTGCGTCATCCTGTCATACCAGATAACAACATATGATGATAGAACAAATAAATAAATATATAGTACATTCTACAGTCAAAATATTATGCATATCTCATAACATTAATAGAATTGCACAGTAAATAACTAGTAGTGTCACAAGACTAAATGGATAGTACATTCTACAGTCAAAATATAATACATATCTTCGTCAAAATAGTACATTCTTCAGTCAAAATATAGTATATTCTACAGGCAAAATATTTTATTTTCAATCATCTTCAGAAAATTTATCTTGTTCACATTCCTCGTCCCCCTCTTCATCTTCCTCCTCATCTTTACTTTCATCTACTTCGTCTTCATCTTCCTCTTCAGATAATTCTACCTCTTCTACATTATTAATCGTGTAATGAGTAACTTTCATTGAGTCCACATATTCAATATTTGTTACAAGAGGTAGCTCGTCCTCCTGATAAGCTATTTCGTCAATGTCAAAGGTATTTCTAGCTTTGGTCTTGCATACTGTCCACCAATCCGACCTCCCTGTCCCCCGTCTAGGATAAGTTGTGAAGTACACGAGCTGAGCCTGACTTGATAGGATAGATGGTTCGTAGCCTTGATATCTCCGCTTGTAGTTTATATCCACAAGATCATGCTTGTCAATTTTCCAACCTTGATTTTGAATCGGATTGAACCATTCACACTTAAATAGCATGAACTTAGCAGGTTATGTGCCATAATTATATGTCAACTCCATAATCCCTCGTAAGATGCCAAAGAAATCATTGCCTGGATCGACGTCTTTGTAGTTCAAAAATTTGATACACAAACAACTATTTTGTGTGGAATCAAGATCCAGAAGGGTGTCTCTGATCGGAGCATTTGTTGACTTGAACCTAAACCCATTCATACAGTAACTTGGCCATATTTTGATGGCAGTAATTGGTCCCTTGGCTAGAGTTCTAATAGATTTAGTCTCGGGTGTTATTAGACGATCGACCTAAATACTAAATTAGCGATAGTAAGTTATTCATTGTGCACATGCATAAAGAATAAGTAATAACCGAGCTCCATATATTTGCGCTCAACGAAGAAGGAAAATTATAGTACCTCAAATCCCGATCCGACCGGGACGAGCACTATGTAATTGGGCTTGTAGCTATTCCGTCTGAGTTATAACTTAGATCTCGGCATCTTCTTCCCACGGACGAAATACGATGATCCTTTCCAACTCATGGAAAGGCCTCTATTGAAACGAGTCCAATAGTTTTCGTGTTTTGGTTGCTTAGTTTTCTTAATTGCCGCTTTGGGATTTTGATTTGGTGTTGCTTTCGATTTGCTTGATTTTCGTTGCTGGTTTTATCGTTTGGAGCTTGGATTTTGGGGAGTTCGGCAAGGAAGGATAAGCAACAATTCTAACTCGGTGCTCGTACGGTTGCAGGTATACGTAACTGACGTTTGATCGTCGCTAAGCGGGATTTCTTGTTTCAGCCTTTTTTCCATTAACCAGTGAGTGGTTTGGACCCTTTTTTCCAACTTCTTCACGCCAATATCTCTAATATTTCAAACGTTCACTCGATGATGTCCGGTTGGATGCCTAGGAAATCCTTAGCCACAAGGTATGCCAGCCACTAAGAAAGGAACATGGAAATTGTAGACTAATTTTACTATATGCTTGCACACCTTATAATTTGAGCTTGTTTATAAAGAAAGTTGGTTGTTGGTTGCAGACTGGTGCCTCGGATAGATATTGGACCTATGGGATACCAAAATCGGAACACCGCTTGAGAAAATATGAACTGTTGCATGAGATATATGTTGCTGCTTTACTTCTGTTGTTTATTTTGATGCATTGTATGATATATGAATTGTTCATGCATTTGCATGGTCTGGGACAACTTGTGCACAAGGTTTGGCATTTCCTCGAAACGGCTTTCTGGGGCACTAGAACCGTATCGATCCGGAGGGAAATATTTGATTCATGCTAGTCACGATGCATTATGGGACCTCCAGCAGGGCTTGCTACCCGGGCTGATAGGGCGCGCCGCTAATGCTTGGAATTTGTCCCTAAGGTGTCGATCACACCAATGACCGCATAGAATAGAACACATGCTAACTTATTATCTTGTGCATATGGTAAGTATACTTGTGTTTTGTTGCAGGGAAGGCGTGCATCGGTTGAGTAAATAATCGGTGTACTGGTTGGATTCGATGCTATCTTCATTCCTATCAAAATATACAACTGATATGAATTGATTTCACTTGCTTTCTTATAGAAGATCATCTTAATGCAAGCTCGCCCCTAATAATCTAGTGACAATTTAGTCGAGTGGGTTTATCCCGCTTACCAGTACAAGTTGAGTACTGACCCACGTTGTAGGCAACTATTTCAGGCACTCTGATGGTGCAATGCTAGTGCATAGCGGGAAGGCGTTAGGAGCACCTCTATTTTGAAGTATAGCTGGAATCAGTTCATTTTGGAGGCTTGGACTTCAATCTATTCAAGGGAGTAATGTACAAACGACGGAGACTATCTGATGGAGCGAGCCCTGCATTTTGAGTTGTCTTTTGTAATGCAATTCAAATAGCCGAGAAGGCGCATAAATGTAAACTCTATGTATATCACTTTGAATTATCAATAAAAAAGCATGTTTCTTCCTGCACTTGTGTTCAAATCTCTGTGAATGTGTTTTCTAAATTGTGTTTCAAAATGAGTTTCTATAACTGCAAGTTCTTGCCTTGTGCGAGCGCAACTCCAGGCTCGCATGGCATCATGCCCCAGCGAGGATGAATCGGTTCCGTAAAGGATCCGACGAGGACGAATGACCCTTTCGGGATCGGGACATGACATATTGGTATCAGAGCACGGCTGTACTTCCTTGGGATTTGAAAAGATAATAAAGGAGTTTGATGCACTTCTCAATTGAGTTGCGTTCAGCGTCCGCTGCATGAGATGAGTCGCCTATACAATGAGCCTATAAATATAAAATCTATCATTTTTGGAGTGTTAACAAGCTACTATCTTTTGTAGCAATGGCTGCCACTACAAGCAGTGCTCAGCCCATCCAGAGTGACCCGACAAGTTCTGGAGAATCCGAAAGAGCGGGTTCGAACGGTATGTCAGAACGGCTTATGCACCTCCTGGAGGCGCAGCAACAATAAGCCGTTACTCAACAGGCGCATATACAAGCACAGTTTATGGCCTAACAAAAGCAGATGGATACTATGATACAACTGATTGCATCATTGGTACCCAGCAACTGAGGAGCTACAGCGATGCCATCGGCTGTGGCGGTAGAGGATGAGTCAGAAGAAACTCAGCCTCCAGCTAGGAACACCTACCGTACAGCAGAGTTCACTAAAATGCATCCACCAACGTTTAATGGATGAGCAGAACCAGACGTGGTGATGGGATGGATTGCGAAGCTGGAGGGACTCTTCAATCTGGTCGGCATTAGGGGATCCAAACGAGTAGCCTGTGCATCGGTTCAACTGGAACTGCGTGCGCATGATTGGTGGGAGGCAACTAAGCAAGGGATTTATGATGCCTATCCCAACTGCAAAATCACTTGGGAAATGTTCAAATCTGCCTTCATTGAATAATATATTCCCCGGGTCGTGTGTCAACATAAAGAAGACGACTTCAGCAATCTGGTACAACAAAGTTTGTCTGTTGACGATTATGACTCAGTATTTGCTAAACTGTCTAAGTTTGTTGGGCACTTCCTGCCTAACCAGCAGGCATGGTGCTATCATTTTCAGAAAGGTTTGAATGATGAGTTGCGTAGGGACGCATCAACCAGAAATGTCAAACCTACAGGGAATGCTATGAAGCTGCCCTGAATAGCGAGCGGATCTTTGGGCGCTATCCCCCAAAGGTCGAGGTGCAAACCCCCCGTACCAACAACAATAAGCGACCTCAGGAAACGGGAGGGTCTGGAGCACAAAAGCGTTCGCACACATCAGAACACAGGGGTCCATCCCAGGCACCGTACTGTAACAGGTGCGACAAATCAGGGCATCGAGTGGACGAATGTTGGGTTACTGGATGTTTTAAATGTGGTCGTCTGGGCCACAACACTTTAACTGTCGAGAAGGCAAACCGAATCAGAACAACGGGAATCGAAACAATGGAAATTAGAACAAGGGGCCTCTAGCAAGTGATGCCAATGCTGTGCCAGTGAACCCACAACGCCAAGGTGCTCAAGGCTGAGTCTATGCACTAACTCGGGATGAGGCATCCGTCTCTTAAATTGTCGTGGCAGGTACTTTACTTTTCAAAGAATTGCCCGCTAGAGTCTTATTCGATTCAGGTGCTACGCATAATTTTATATCTGCTGATTTTACTGTTGAGCATAAATTAGCTTCTACTCCCTTAACTATGAATCTTTGCGTGAGCACACCTTCGGGAGTCGACATGCCCGCCCATGCGATCTGTAGAGATGGTTATATTTGCATCGGAGGAAGGAAGCTTTCCTTAGATGTCATTGTACTAGACATTAAGGATTACGATATTATTCTTGGGATGGATTGGTTGGATGCTTGCCATGCAACAATCGAGTACACGGAGAAGCGAGTCGTATTTCGTCTACCCGGTGAGGTAGACTTATACTATTCGTGCAGCGCTGTACAGAAAATGATAATGGTGATATCAGCAATTTCGGCTAGGCGTATGTTGCATTCGGGTTGTGAAGGGTACTTAGCTTATGTTCGAGACACACGGCAAGAAAGTGCAAATACAGCTCAGGCTGATGTCATAGCAGATTTCCTCGACATTTTCCCGGATGAGCTTCCTGGAATGCCTCCTGATCGTGAGATCGAATTCAGCATTGACACATTTCCGGATTCGCGACCGATATTAAAGGCACCTTATCGAATGGCCCCAGCAGAGCTGAAAGAACATAAGGTTCAGTTACAAGATCTGTTGGACGGAGGATACATTCGTCCAAGCGTTTCTCAGTGGGGCACTCCGATGCTGTTCGTAAAGAAAAAGGATGGATCGATGCGGCTGTGTATTGACTACCGAGAACTGAATAAGGCGACCGTGCGAAATCAGTACCCGTTGCCAAGAATAGATGACTTATTTGATCAGCTGCAAGGTGCAATAGTTTTCTCTAAAGTTGATCTCAGGTCAGGGTATCACCAGTTGAAAATTAAATCTGATGATATTCAAAAATCTGCGTTCAGGACCCATTACGGACACTATGAATTTCTCGTGATGTCGTTAGGCTTGACGAATGCCGCTGCCACTTTTATGGATCTGATGAATCGCGTGTTTCGACCGTACGTAGACAAGTTTGTCGTCGTGTTCATCGACGACATACTAATATATTCCAAGAACGAGGCGGAACACAAGGAATACCTGAAGACCGTGCTGCAGACATTACGAGAGCATCAGTTGTTCGCTAAGCTCAGCAAGTGTGAGTTCTGGTTGAACAGCGTGGTATTCCTTGGTCATGCCGTCTCGGCCGAAGGCGTCGCCGTAGACCGGAAGAAAATAGAGACGGTGGTAGACTGGAAGCAACCTACGTCAGCCAACGAAATACGAAGCTTTCTGGGCCTAGCGGGATACTACCGTAGATTCGTGAAAGATTTCTCTGAACTGGACTCGCCTTTGACTCGCCTTACTCAGAAAGGGATTGTATACAAATGGAGTGATGACTACGAAGCCAGCTTTCGAGAACTTAAGCGGCGTCTTGTTTCAGCTCCGATTCTTGCACTTTCGGATAGGGTAGAGGAGTTTTAGATATACAGTGACGCTTCAAGACTCGGCTTGGGATGTGTACTCATGCAACAGGACAAGGTAATATCTTATGCCTCCAGGCAACTGAAGCCGCACGAGAAAAACTACCCGACACACGACTTGGAATTGGTGGTGATTGTATTTGCACTAAAGTTGTGGAGGCATTATCTTTATGGGGTTGCTTGCAAAATCTTCATAGATCACAAGAGCCTCAAGTATCTATTCACCCAACGAGAACAGAACCTCCGGCAGCGGCGTTGGCTAGAACTTATTAAGGACTATGATCTAACGATCGCTTATACACCGGGCAAGGGAAACGTCGTTGCTGATGCTCTGAGTCAAAAGTATATGGGATCGTTATCTATAAACAACTGTTTACTTCAAGATCTAGAGGCGATGGGCATCGAGTTTCGAGTTCGGCATTAAAGAGTGCAGCTGGCACCACTCCATCTTGAACCGAGTTTACGTGATAGAATCAAATCAGCTCAGGTGGGCGATCAGTTCCTAGCGAAGGTACATGGACTGATCTCGGCAGGGAAGATGTCTGACTTTGTGGCAGGCGAATATGGGGCCTTACAGATGAAAGGAAGGCTATATGTTCCTAGCGACCCAGAACTCCGAAGGGAAATTATGGCAGAAGCACACTATGCTAAGTATTCGTTGCATCCAGGGAGCACTAAGATGTACATGGACTTACGTAGAACCTTCTGGTGGCAAGGTATGAAGCGGGATGTGGCAAACTTTGTGTCACAGTGCATGGCCTATCAACAGTTAAAAGCTGAACATCAGAGGCCCGGCGGGGAGCTGCAGAACCTCGCTATTCCCGAGTGGAAATGGGACAACATCACTATAGATTTCATTGTGGGATTTCTGAAGACGCCGCGAGGGCATGATTCGATTTGGGTCATAGTTGATCGTTTGACCAAATTAGCCCACTTTCTGCCTATAAAAGTTGCTTGGAGCGTCGATCGGTTAGCACATATTTACATAGACGAGATTGTTCGATTATACGGAGTGCTTGCCTCAATCGTCTCTGACCATGACAGATGTTTCTTATCTCATTTCTGGACTAGCCTACAGTCTGCTTTGGGGACCAAGCTACAGTTCAGTACCGTATACCACCCCAGACTGATGGCCAAACAGAAAAGACAAATCAGATACTTGAAGATATGTTACGGCTGTGTGCAATCGATTTAAAGACTAGTTGGGGCACGCACCTTCCGTTGGCGGAGTTTGCGTACAACAATATCTACGAATCGAGCATCCAGATGGCACCGTACGAAGCACTATATGGGCATAGGTGTCGATCTCCAATTTGTTGGGACGAAGTCGGCAAGCGGCAGGTACTCGGGCCAGAGCTGGTGGAGCCGACAGAAAATCTATGCCGATGCTCATCATTGGCCTTTGGAGTTCATGGTCGGGGATTATGTCTTCTTGAAAGTGAAGTAGATGCGTGGGGTGATGCATTTCGGCGTGAAGGGCAAACTGAGTCCCAGGTTTTTCGGCCCCATTAAAATACTGGAACGAGTGGCTACTGTGGAATACCGGATTGCACTACCTCATGCCTTGGCTGGAGTGCATGACGTATTCTATGTTTCTCAACTTTGAAAGTATGTGCATGATCCGAGTCATGTTGTTAGCTTCGAATAATTGGAACTGCGCATGGATTTATCATACTCAGAGGAGCCGGTGCAGATTCTGGATCATAAAAAAAAAGTACTTCGCAACCGTACGATGTTCTTGGTTCGTGCGCTGTGGTGGAACCATACAGTTGGTGAATCAACTTGGGAAATAGAATCGGAGATGAAGGAGAAGTATCCTTCGTTGTTCATTCAGTCGGAGGTAGGGCCTTGTTCTTAAGTTTTGGGACAAAACTTTTTCTTAGTGGTATATTATGTAGTGCCTCAAATCCCGATCCGACCGGGACGAGCACTATGTAATTGGGCTTGTGGCTAGTCCGTCTAAGTCGTAACTTAGATCATGGCATCTTCTTGCCACGGACGAAATACGATGATCCTTTCCAACTCATGGAAAGGCCTCTATTGAAACGAGTCCAATAGTTTTCGTGTTTTGGTTGCTTGGTTTTCTTGATTGCCGCTTTGAGATTTTGATTTGGTGTTGCTTTCGATTTGCTTGCTTTTTGCTGCTGGTTTTATCATTTGGACTTGGATTTTGGGGAGTTCGGCAAGGAAGGATAGGCAATAATTCTAACTCGGTGCTCGTGCGGTTGCTGGTCCGCGTAATTGACATTTTATCGTCGCTAAGCGGGATTTCTTATTTCAGCCACTTTTCCATTAACCAGTGAGTGGTTTGGACCCTTCTTTCCTGCTTCTTCACGCCAACATTTCTAATGTTTCAAACGTTCACTCGATGATGCCCGATTGGATGCCTAGGAAATCCTTAGCCACAAGGCATGCCAGCCACTAAGAAAGAAACATGAGAATTATAGACTAATTTTACTATATGCTTGCACACCTTATAAATTGAGCTTGTTTATAAGGAAAGTTGGTTGTTGGTTGTGGCCCGGTGCCTCGGATAGAGTTTGGACCTATGGGATACCAAAATCGGAACACCGTTTGAGAAAATATGAACTGTTGCATGAGATATATGTTGTTGCTTTACTTCTGTTGTTTATTTTGATGCATTGTATGATATATAAATTGTTCATGCATTTGCATGGTCTGGGATAACTTGTGCACAAGGTTTGGCATTTCCTCGAAACGGCTTTCCGGGGCACTGGAACCGTATCGATCCGGAGGGAAATATTTGATTTGTGCTATTCACGATGCATTACGGGACCTCCAGCAGGGCTTGCTACCCGGGCCGATAGGGCGCACCGCTAATGATTGGAATATGTCCCTAAGGTGTCGATCACACCAATGACCGCATAGAATAGAATATATGCTAACTTATTATCTTGTGCAGATGGTAAGTATACTTATGTTTTGTTGCAGGGAAGGCGTGCATCGGTTGAGTAAGCAATCGGTGTACTGGTTGGATTCGATGCTATTTTCATTCCTATCAAAATATGCAACTGATATGAATTGCATTCACTTGCTTCCTTATAGAAGATCATCTTAATGCATGCTCGCCCTTAATAAGCTAGTATCGATTTAGTCGAGTGGGTTCATCCCGCTCACTAGTACAAGTTGAGTACTGACCCACGTTGTGGGCAACTATTTCAGGCACTCAGACGGTGCAACGCTAGTGCATAGCGAGGAGGCGTTAGGAGCACCTATATTTTGAAGTATAGTTGGAGTCAGTTCATTTTGGAGGCTTGGACTTCAATCTATACAAGGGCGTAATGTACAAACGACATGGACTATCTGATGGAGCGCGCCCTGCATTTTGAGTTATCTTTTGTAATGCAATTCAAATAGCCGAGAAGGCGCATCAATGTAAAATCTATATATATTACTCTGAATTATCAATGAAAAAGCATGTTTCTTCCTGCACTTGTGTTCAAATCTCTGTGAATGTGTTTTCTAAATTGTGTTTCAAAATGAGTTTCTATAACTGCAAGTTCTTGCCTTGTGCGAGCGCAACTCCAGGCTCGCACGGCATCACGCCCCAGCGAGGACGAATCGGTTCCGAAAGGATCCGGCGAGGACGAATGACCCTTTCGGGATCGGGATGTGACAAAAATGACGTCTCATTTCTTGTTCTACTTCTTCATCTCTTATGTAGGGTCTAACCAACCTCAGCTCATCATTATATGTGCTGAAAAATAACGAAGCAACCGCTGATTAGTAGCATAATTGTAGCTTATACTATTATATTGAGATGACATAAATGTGGATGTATTAATTACTTATCCCTCTAGCTTCTCCACTTCATCATCGTCGTAATTGAGTAATATATACAACTAAGCAGCCCTTAGATCATCGCCATTCAAATATATCTTCTTTATTTTCTCCGAAGGCTTATCGGACGCATTGAATAGATTCAGTATTGCATCATTAGATTTCTGATATCCGTCGTCGTTTCTCGTAGCTCTCGTTCTATTAGTAGCAACATGAGGTTTGAAATACGTCGAGCAAAAGTTTGTAATCTCCTCGAGAACATAAACTTCACAAATAGAGCCCTCAACCCGTGTCTTATTCTTCATCTTTCTCTTTAGGTGATTCAGATGCCGTTCGAACGCATACATCTACCGATAATCGACAGGACCACCAATACGTGCCTTATAGGAAAGATGAATTGGCAAATGCTCCATAGAGTCGAAGAATCCAGGAGAAAATATCTTCTCAAGCTTGTACAATGTTACCACAATGTCCTTCTCTAACTTTTCTAGATGATCGACGAGCAACTTAGTAGAACAAAGATCTCTAAAGAATCTGCCGAGCTTTGTCCATTCCCCTCCTCTATCAAAAGTAATGCAGGACGTCTACATATTTCTTCTAAGTCTAACCTGGCCTTCGGATTGTCTTCCATCTTCCCTTTTACCTCCATTACAGTATTAATTATGTTATCAAATACATTCTTCTCGATATGCATGACATCAAGGTTATGTCTGATTAGATTGGTGCTCCAATATGGCAGATCCCAGAATATACTCCTCTTCGTCCAGTTATGGGTGCGACCAAATCCGTCACACTTGTACCCCTTAGCAGGCTTTTCGATAGGACTTGATAAATCTTTTACCTCTTCCCATATCGTGTATCCGGGTCACATTGGTGGTGGATTGGCCTTATCCACAATGCCCGCAAGAAAATCATTCATGTTCCTCCGGTACGGATGATTCTTCGGCCGAAATTGTCGATGATAATCGAAGAAGCACGGTTTACCTCCGTGTTTCAAACGGAAAGCCTTAGTGCGGTCCATGCAATACGGACATGACAAACGACCATGAGTGCTCCATCCCAATAATATTCCATAGGCCGAAAAGTTACTGATGGTCCACATAAGTGTTTTCCTCATCTAAAAATTTTGCTTTCTAGAGACATCGTACGTGTTGGTACCTACTTCCCACAGCTGATTCAACTCATCTATCAAAGGCTGTAAATATATATCGATGTTCCTCTTCGGATTGTTCGGACCCGGGATAATAATAGTTAGGAACATATACGGAGTCTTCATGCACATCCAAGGCAGTAGATTGTATGGAGTGACGATCACAGGCCAATATGAATACTGGGAGCCCGAAATTCCGAATGGGGTAAGACCGTCGGAGGAGAGCCCCAATCTGACATTACGCGGATCCGAAGCAAAATTTGGATACTCTCGATCAAAGTGCTTCCTTGCTTCTCCATCGGATGGATGATCCAATACTCCTTCGATCTATTTTTGCCTATGCCAACTCATATTTTTTGCAGTCTCCTTCACCATAAACAACCTCTATAACCGCGGCGTCAAAGGCAAGTAGTGCATCGAATCGGTAGGCTTCTTTGCACCGACAGACTTTTCTCTTCCAGTGGCCTTGTAGCGACCAGCACCACAGAATTTGTACACATCTTTATTGTTGTCGCCTTTGTAGTACAACATGCACCCATTACGACATGCATCAATTTTCTCGTATCCCATCCAGAGCGATCTCACCATCCTCTTAGATCGGTAGAAGTCATTAGGCAACTTTGCACCCTCCGGTAAGATCTCTATAATCGAATCCATCAGTCGGTTATTGCATTCTTGTGACATGTTAAAATCGGACTTATGCTCAATAATCTTGTAACCACCTCCAACGGTGAATGATCCTCACAAGTAGGATATAATAGAGTCCTTGCATTCTCCATCAACTCCATAAACTTTGCAGCATCGATATTCGGTGCCTCCTCAGCTGCTTCATGATTGTCCGGATCGAAACTAGGCCCCGCCGCATCAAAAACTATGTTCACCCACCCGTCATCATAAGCAGCGTGGTCGTGGACATCCATATAAGGCTCCACATAAGGCTTCGACTTCGATGCTAAAGACACAAGTTCTCCGTGCACTGTCCAATAGTAATTCGGCGTAAAACCCTTCGAGTATAAATGATATGTGACTTCCATTTCTAGATGATATTTCAAGTTGCGATATCTCACACACGGACACTTAATTTTGGTACCGTCTATGTACTGAGGGAACGCCTTGGCAAACTGCAGGAATTGTTGTACACCCTCAATGGATTCATCCCGTACAACGCATATGTCATCAGGATAACGGTTGTACATCCATGAATGATGATGCAGATAGTAATTCATATCCATTTCTAGATACTTCTGCAAAGATGAAAAGACATCGTTCAAGTATATAATCAATGTTAAATATAGTACAAGCACTGATACTCCTAGTCCTAACATATATACTCAGGAATACCCAATTATGTTATACACCTACTCGTCTACACACACATAAGAATACTCAGGAATACAGTACATACACTAATACACCTAGTCCTAGCACTGATACTTCTTCATTCAACTCTATATCCTGAATACTCATATTATAGTGTATCAGTGAGTGTCAACTCTGTATCCTGTATATCCACACTTGAAATTTATTTCTAAAATGTTACTCGGTAAAGCCTAATTTATATTTAATTATTATATTCCTAATGTGGACTAGACAATACCACACACCCAGTGCCTGCACCTGTCTCATTTATGACTGAATATTCTCACAAAATACTTGAGATGCCGGGTATTTATGAAAAGTATTTCTCTATACAATATATAGGACACTCACATGATAATAAGTCTTATGATTAGTTTAAAAAACATCATCTAAAGTAGTCAGATAAGTTGTTGGTAACAATAGTCAGTGTATGTATCTATGTCGTGTCCCGTATCGTATCTATGTCTGTGTATGTGTCATGTCCGCTATCAAATATCGTGTTCGTATCTCAGAGAGAGAGAGAGAGAAAGAGAGAGAGAGAAAGATAGGTTTAAGGTTTATACCCTCTGTGACAGTATATGTGTCTTGTTTGTGTCAGTGTGTGTGTGTCGTGTCTATGTCAGTGTCATGTCATGTCTGCTTCTTTGAGAGAGAGAGAGAGAGAGATCGGGTTAGGGTTAGGGTTAGGGTTAGGATTTATACCATCTGTGATAGTGTCTGTGTTGTGTCTGTGTTAGTGTGTATGTCGTATCTGTATCATGTCGTGTCTGCATCTGTGAGAGAGAGAGAGAGAGAGATCGGGTTAGGGTTTACCTAGAGGAGAAGGAGGAGGAGAAGCACGAGGTCGTCGGAGGGGAGGAGCCACGGTGGAAGGGAAGAGTCGTACGGGATGGGGGCACTCGGGGGGTCCGCCGGAGTAGGGGGGCTGTGGGAAAGCCCGTAGTGGGGGTAGTGATGGGGGGCACCGAAGTAGGGGGCTGTGGATGACGCCGGAGGGGGCACATCGCCGGAGAGGGGCGGGGGGGGGGGGAAGTGGGGGGGTTTAAAAATTTGGGAGAAGATTTCAACAGAAGGGGGGAAATAAAACCTATATTAAAAATTTTAGCGACGTTTAGCGACGTTTAGAAACGTCAACTTATTACGTCGCTAATAAAATATAGCGACGTCATAACTAGACGTTGCTAAACGTCGCTAATTCAAAAGTTTGCGACGTTATATATGTCGCTAAAAAGAAAAAAAACTAACGTCGCTAAATAAGTCGCTAAACGTCACTAAATCAAAAAACTCAACGACGTTTAGCGACTATTCTTTCAAAAAACTGAATTACAGTCGCTAAACATCGCTATGTGTAGCCTACAATGACATATAAAGATGTTTATTTTTGGAGTCGCTCAAATCATTAACATTAGCGACATTTTAATATGACGTCGCTAAAAACGTCGCTATTTCATCATATTTTGGTAGTTTCTTGCTTCCTTTGTCAATCACCAACAAACCTCATCATTTAACCGTCCAATATACACCAGGTTAAAGTGAATATCAAGGAGATGAGGAACACCTTTTAGCACAAGAGTTGCACCTATATTTATCATTAAATGCATATCTTTAATAGCAACAGCCTTTGATTTAATCTTGTTTCCCATCTTTAGAATCCACAGTCTCCTATTATGTATATGGCAAAAAATGACCTGTTGTTAGATATATATGTGCACAGAAACACCTCAGTCCACTAACCAAGATTTTTTTTGCAGACGAGGTTAACGACAACCTCATCACCTATAATAATGATGTCGCCTCCAAGTACCGAGATGGCTGTTGTTGCATTCTTACTCTGCTTTTCCTTGTCATCCTTCTTTTATATCTTCAAAAAAAATAGTTTCATTTGATGAGTTCCTTCTTGCCATAATGGCAACATTTGGAGTCCTCATACAGGCTCTTGGACTTGCCTTTGCTCTTGAGTCTACTACAGTTCGGACCTTACTTTTATTCCAACCTCGACCTTTGAAACAAGCTCCCCATAATAGAATATGGATGACATGTTAAGATTTCCTTCATATCATTTTATTCAACACCCCACACTTGGCGAACTCTAGCCATGCCTTCTAGAGTAAAAGCAATAATGGACACTCTACGGATACCTACGAGTCGAGGAATGTACATAGCAACCAAAGTCACTATATTTTGTCATCGAACTTCGCTCCAATTGAGGATAACTGGTCAATCATTCTGTGGAACAAACTCAAATGGTCTGTAATAGACAAACCATCAATGTACCTCAGACCCATCATCTATATTTTTACATACAAGGATTCCAGCTTCTCCCATAATGTCCTTACTTGCTCAATATTATCTATGTGACTGTACACATTCTCATCCAAGTAATGCCTGATATACCCACACATCGGTATATGCTTGAACTTTCAATCCTCCTCGAATTTATTAATGGAGTATTTCTGAGAAGAAAATATTGGACGATACAACTTCTTAACGAATAAAAAATCTTTTATCTTGCTCCACCAATAGAGGTAATTGAATATCTACTCTGAACTTGTTGCTAATACCAATATGTTGGGAATGAATAACGGAAACTGCTACCATAAACCAAGAGATATCGAAAGAATTAAAGTAAAGCATACAATACCACCTTGTCAAAATGATAAAACAAGCCAATTGCAAACCAATAAATTTTGATGTAGAAAATCTTTACAGAAAAAATCACGAGATGATCGGAGTCCAACCTTGGATTACTCTTCACTAATTTACTAGAAGAATAAACCATCTACAAAGTTATCCAACAACCTAACTAGATAAATATAACAACTCAAAGCAATAAAAATTGGTTACAAGAGGTTACTTAAGACGGAGATGACGAGAAACAATTATCTGTACCAATCATTCTTCGAAATTTCCCTAAATCCCTTCTTTCTCTTCTTTGAAAGCTGCAAACTTGAGAAGTCTCTCATTTTGATATCCCTCTTTGATAGATGCCCTTTGGAATTAGAGGTAGGAACAACCTACTTAAAAGATCATAATTCTGAAGCAATTTGGACCATTGATCTTATCAAATGGTATTAATAAAATACAAGTTTTTGGCTTCAGCCTCCAACATCGGTATACCGTGGTATAACAAAAATTGGTGTTTACGAGTTGAAAAGGTTCTTAAACAAACAACAATAAATTCCATATACCAAAAAAATGTATGCTATTTTCCAATTTTTTTTTATTTTGACACCCACTAAAATTTGTCTCCTTTGTCGCTTTTGACTTTTCGAGTTTCTCCGACATATGAATTTTGCTGGTCGTACTCTTAGGTATTCTCTATATAGGTTGTGAACCCCACCTAACACCAAAATTTAATCTTGGACTATAACCACCATAAGAGGCAATTACATGGCATGACCTTCATATAATGATCACTACCTTGGTCAAGAACTTGAACTAACATATAAAATTGATGTCATGTGGAAAGTCGGTTATAGAAACATTGTCAAATCCTTAATGGAGCTTTCTTATTCTCCACAACCGATCCAATTCTAATTGAAAAAGGATTGGATGATAACAATGATGATGATATATCAAAAAACTGCAATAAAAATGTGTCATAGTTTGTAGATTAAAAATTGTATAGTCATGGCTATTATTTGAAATTCAGTTATAGTATGTTATTTTCGAAAAATTATGTGATTGATAGAAGCTTCTTTTTCTCTCACTTTTTCTAAATATTCTACATTAAGGTACTTAACGAAAGAGAAAATAAACGAGGGATCCTTCTGTCGTACTCTGATTCACTACAAAAATACTGGAATTTAGCGACGAATATCAGTGACATAATATTATCCGTCGCTGGTGTAGCGACAAAATATGACGGAATAGGGAAAATATATTTTATAAGAAACATTAATTTGTGTCACTAGTCGTCGCTGTGGTATCGATTTTTTTCAACGACGGACTAGCGACGAAAAGATTCCGTCGCTGCCAAACGTTAAATTTCAATATCCCATTTTTATTTTTATTTCACCCCAAACTCTCTCTCCCTCTCTCGTCTTCGACCCCCGACCCCCTCTCCCCTTGCTGCCAAACATTAAAATCACTAATTTAACCTATAATAAATTATTAACATTTTAGAATATTGGTAATGGTATAAGAATCGGTATCGGACTATTACAATGAGTATCGATTATCACTAATTTAACCGATAAGGTTATCACTAATTATTTAAATTTTAGGAAATATATTTTATACTTTAGACATAATTTTAAATATTTATAGTGTTAATTTTTTAGTTTGTAGTTGTTTATAGTTATACTTCAGGGTACTAATATGAATAATAATTAGTAGTTCCTATCATGCTATGTTATGGCATGTATCGGCCATCTTCGGATGAGTTTTGAGGAATTATGGTTTTGGATACGTGTAAAATACAGAGAAATGCTCTATTATGGTCTTTTCAATAGCTCCTTTAGTTCGTTATGAGACTTCTTCATTAAGTATCATAAATAACTAATCCTTTAGCAAATATCCTAACTCATCTTGTATCCAATTCAAATTGTTTGAATATATGGTACATACAGAATCATTGAGTGGATACTTAGTTGACAGATCATAGATGTATAATCGAAGACATGAGGGTATGATTGGTTTGACAGATGATTTTTTGGGGGACGTTGAGAAATTTCTCAAATACGCCAGTATCAACCTTATTTTCATGGATGGAAGGCTCATCAAATATCCTTGTGTCAAATGTCATAATATACCATTTAAAGAGGTAAATCTCGTGACGGAGCATCTCTACACGAAGAGTTTCGTACTGAACTATAATGAATGGATGGATCAAGGAGAACCTTTATTTTTGCAATACCATTTGGTGCGGTCGGTCCAAGTTTTGATCCGGAGGATCCTAATCCTGATACGAAGGAATTATATGTTATGTTCAAGAATGCCGATACTCCTTTATACCCGTGTTGTGATTCTCATTTTATCCTGTCGGTGGTGATGCGGCTGTTGAACCTAAATTCTGATTTTAACTTGTCGCAGGAATTCTACGACCGGATAATTCAGTTTGTTAGAGAGTTATTGCCAAAATTATCGAAGGAGTTGCCTGAAAACTTTTACAAGTCGAAGATGATGATACAGAAACATGGATTAGTCTACAAAAAGATAGATTATTATCGAAATGGTTGCATGTTGTACTACAAAAAAAAACAATGATAAAGATAAATTCATTTTCTGTCATGCGAACCGGTTCAGGGAATGTTGTTGGCGATGTTAACGGGAGCACGTTCTTCGTAGGAGAACCAGTTCTGGAGGAGGTGAATATTTTACTTCTTTATTCTTTATGTTATGTGTTTGGAGAAGTACATTGGGAAAGAAAGAAGTGGCGAAGTTGACATTTTGTTTGGTTCTTAATGTGTATTCTTAACTAAGAGAAGGCTATGTTTTAAAGAAATAAACATATTGAAATTATAAACTAAGTCTAAAAATAAATATTCAGTAAGTATAACAACTGGTACTGAGTGTCAACAAATAAAGGCTAAAATACTATCTGAAGTGAAAATACAAAACCATCTTGCCCAAATCAAAAAAATAAGCCAAACACAAACACAATCAATTTTGACATGAAAATTCTTACAGATTGAACCAACCATGGGACTATCAGAGTCCAATCTTGGAAAAGCCTTCACTATTGAATTAGAATAATACAAATTTTACAAACTACTCCATCGATCCAACCGAATCACCACAACCACTCAAAGTATTGAAAATGGACTACAAGTGGTCAGCGAAGACAGAGATGACAAGAAACAATCACCCAAACCTGTCTTTCTTCGAAATACCCCTGAATTGATCCATTCTTTCTCTTCTTCGAAAGTTGCAAACTTGAAAACTCTCTCATTTTGATCTCTCTCCATGGTAGATGCTCTTTCGAATACGGGTTAGATAACCTATTTAAAGCACCCTAATCTTGAAGCAATATGGACCATTGAGATTTTCATCCAACGGTATTGATAAAATACCAATTTTTGGCTTTAGCCCCCCAACATCGGCATACCGCAGTATACCAGAAAATTAGTATTTATGAGTCAGTAAGTTTCTAGAACAAACAACTATAATTTTGGTATACCGGTAGTGGTATACAGAAAAATGGATGTTATTTTCTAATTTTTAATTGTTCTGACTACCTATGAAATTTTCCTCCTTTGTTGCCTTCAACTCTCAGAACTTCTCCGACATACGGATGGTGTTCGTCGCACTCCAGGTATTCTCCATATAGGATGGAAGCCAACCCAACGCCAACACATCTCTTCCTTCCCAACTAGGTAGAGGAGATAGTCATTCCGATAATCCTTCTACAGTACTTAATTTTTTCCCTTGACAGAACCTTCGTGAGCATACCAGCTCCATTATTCTTTCTATGAACCTTCTCAAGCGTCGAGTCCTTCGTCTCCAGCACATCTCATATCTAATGATATTGAGATGCAGTAGGCTTGGACTGACTATAAAATATTTGGTTCTTTCAAACGTGAATCGCACTTTGTCTATCGTAAAGCAAAACACAATACTTTTTCTTAAGCCTTATTTCATGTAAAAATTTATACATTCATAACAACTCCTTGTAAACCTCTATAGCCGCAATGAACTATGCATCTGTCGTGGACAAGACAACACACTTTTGCAATCGCGACAGCTACAAAACTGCTCCACCAACCAATATAATAATATAGTCCAAAGGATCAATCTCTTGATATCCACATCCCCAACCATATCATCATCGGTATACCCAACCAGTTTTGGCTCATCACTACCGAATAAAAGCTTCCAATTAGTAGTATCCTAAATATATCGAAGAATCCACTTGATCGCACTCCAATGTACCCCTAAGGTTGAAAAAATACCTGCTAACCATACCGACTATGTGTGCAATATCTGACCTTGTACACACTATGGCATACGTGATACTCCCCATTGTTGAAGTATACAGAACTCGCTCCATATCTTTATTTTTGTCCTCAATCGGTAGATTGACAATGCTCCACAGTGAGCTTAAAGTAAGTTATAAGGGGGTTTCTCACTTTCTTCGATCAAGCCATCGTGAAACACTCAAGTACCTGGTGAATGTAATTCTTTTGGGACAACCAAAACAACTTAGACTCTCTCTCTCTCTCTCTCTATATATATATATATATATATATATATGTGTGTGTGTGTGTGTAGATATCCATCCCAAGAAAAGTATTTTATGTGACTAAATGCTACATAGAGAAGGTCGTGCTAAGTTGGCACTTCAAGTCTGCTATCCTTGTTGTGTTTCGACCCACCAATATTATTTCATCAAATCTATAGAAATAAATAATAAAATTGCTAGGAAAAATACTTTACAAATAAATAATGGTCATATATCATACGTATATGCCCATGCTCCCCTATGAATGACTTGAACTTTCTATACCACTATCGCAGAACCTGCTTCAGATCATACAAACTCTTCTTCAACGGATAGATTAAATATGACTTACCAAGTTTACAGAATCCCTCAGACTGTTCATGTACAATTTCTCCCATAAATCACAATAGAGAAATATGGTGTTCACATCTATATGCTCAACCTCTATGTTAAAACTGGCTGCTAATGCTAGCACCTTCATATATATAACAAATTGATGACCGACGAGAATAATTTATTAAAATCTATACCCTTCTATTGATTGTGGCATTTAAGTACCCGCCTTAATTTGAATTGAGGGCGAGTAGCATCTTTTTTTTTGTATTATTCGAAACATCCATCGATTCTTTAAAGCCTTCTTGTCCTTTGAAAACTACACCATCTCATAAGTAGATATTGGCCTGTAAGGAACTTATCTCATCTTTCATGGCCTACATCCACTCCTGAATGTATTTGTCTTCCATCTCCTTTGTGAAGCTTTCAGGTTCTCCTCTATTAGTCAATAGAACATACTCATCTAGCAATAACTTATGGATAGTCGACGCTCTCTCATGCTCCTCCTCAAATGAAATATCTAGTGCTGGCTATATACTAACCGCCTCTTATTCCCTTCATGAACTGCCTCCTCAGCATGCTCATCCTACTGAGAGTCTCCATGATCATCATCAACGGGTAAATAACCAACGTCAGGAGCATCTCCATATACTAGCTCTCCCATAACTAGATTCTCTATAATCTCCTTTAGAAACAGATCAAAGCATTATGACTCTAACTCAAGTAAATCCTAAGCCTTAAAAGGCATCTCAAAATCCTAAGTCTTGGTCATGGTCTGATCCTCGAGAATACCAAGTCCCTGCTTCAATAAAGATTTACTTCCTATGGGTCGTAGAGTCTATACCTAAACTCATCCTGATCATGGCCTACAAAAATGCGCTGCCACATCTTCGGCTAAAGTTTGGATCTTTTGTCCTTTGATACATGAACAAAGGACTTAAAAGTAAACACTCATAGGTGACTATATGACTGCTCCTTGCCGTAGCAAATTCTATCAAGCACATCACCATGAAAATGATTACTTTGAGATTAACATAAGCAGCATTATTGAGAGTCTCACCCCAATAATTGTCTGATAAGTTTGCTTCTGACAGCAAACATTATAGTCTCTCCCTCAGTTTTATGTTCTTATGCTCCGCTACATCATTGAGCTGAGATATCTATTGTAGAGTCCTCTAGTATTGGATCGCCTTATGCTCTTTGTAATATGCATCAAGGGACCAATGTGTTTGTCGGTATTCTTAAACTAAACATACTTCAACTTATTGCCCATCTTTCTTTCAACTGAGACAATATTTGATCCTTTGTCTTTACAAAATAGTCCTAAACTTTCTTGCAACAATCATCAATAAAAGTTACAAAATAATAATCACCTCCAATAGTGTTTACCTTTATTGGACTACAGAGTAAACCAACTCGAGCAACACGGGCTTCCTTAAAATTTGATGGCTTTGGAAAGATACTATCTTTGCTTTCCAGTCATCAATACGTGCATCTAACCAATTTTGTAGAGTTGAGCCTCGTAATAACTTTCTAGCTCATTCCTTTTTGCAGATATGACTAAGCCGTCTGCGCAATAACTCGGTAGTGATATAAATGACTATGTTTACTTCTTGTACTCCTTGTGAACCCCCTTCCATATAATAGATACCGAACTTATTGCTTCCTCTGGCAATCACCAACAAACCTTATCATTTAACCGTCCAATATACACCAGGTTAAAGTGAATATCAGGGAGATAATGAACACCTTTTAGCACAAGAGTTGCACCTGTATTTATCTTTAAATGCATAACTTTAATAGCAATAGCCTTTGATATAATCTTGTTGCCCATCTTTAGAATCCACAGTCTCCTATTATGTATATGGCAAAAAATTACCTGTTATTATATATATACGTGCACAGAAACACCTCAGTCCACCAGCCAAGAATTTGTTTTCGCAGACGAGGTTAACGACAACCTCATCACCTACAATAATGATGTCGCCTCCAAGTACCGAGACGGCGGTTGTCGCATTCTCACTCTGCTTTTCCTTGTCATCCTTCTTTTATCTCTTCCAAAAATATAATTTTGTTTGATGAGTCCCTTCTTGCCATAATGGCAGATTTTGGAGTCCTCGTAAATACTCTTGGAGTTGCCTTTTCTCTTATGTCTACTATAATTCAGACCCTTTCTTTTACTCCTACCTCGACTGTTTGAAACAAGCTCCTCATAATAGGATATGGATGACGTGTTGATATTTCTTTACATCACTTTATTCAACACCCCACAATTGGCGAACTCTAGCCATGCCTTCTAAAGCACAATAATGGGCACTCTACGGTCACGTACGAGTCGAAGAATGTACATAGCAACCAAAGTCACTGTATTTTGTCATCGAACTTAACTCCAATAGAGGATAAATGGTCAATCATTCCATGGAACAAACTCAAATGGTCTGCAATAGACAAACCATCATTGTACCTTAGACCCATTATCTGTATTTCTGCATACAAGGATTCCATCTTGTCCCATAATATCCTTGATTGCTCAATATTTTTGATGTGACTGTACACATTCTCATCCAGAAATGCCTGACTTACCCACACATTGGTATATGCTCGAACTTCCAATCCTCCTCAAATTTATTACTAGAGTACTTCTAAGAAGAAAATATTGGACGATACTGTAGAAGCATGAAAAAAAAATGCTTGGAAGATCAACGCAGCGTCTTGATATAGAGCAGCGTAGGCAAAGGCCTTCAGAGCCATCCAGCGTAAAACAGGGTTCTTCATCGCCTCCATGGCATAAAACCCAGCCGCTCTCAAAGCAGCGTTAAAGCGTACAAGGAACGCTTCGTATTCCCGAAAAGAAACTGTCCAGTCACGCAGTAAACCTGACCTCTGACTCCTGACAAAAAGTGCTGCACAGCTACCCAAACGATGGCTGGGAACGGGGGCAAACCCCTCAGGACGCGCTCCATAGTATGATGGCGGATCTCAGCATTTAATGCAGAGGATTTGGTTAAAATATCACCAAACCGGCGCTTACTAAAAAACCACCGGCATAAACCGCTCTTTCGCGTGCAAAGAGAACACGCTGCCTTGTTTTACACAGGCAAACATGGGCTGTTTTACGCTCCGCAGAAGACAAACCGCCTGCTATGTCAAAAGCTGTGCTTCGTACAGGGCTCGAGGCACGTCTCTCCGCCAAAGCACACAGAGCGGTGACAGTGTCCCCTCGAGGCACGTCTCTCCGCCAAAGCACACAGAGCGGTGACAGTGTCCCCTTGAGGCACGTCTCTCCGCCAAAGCACACAGAGCGGTGACAGTGTCCCCTCAAGGCACGTCCCTCCGTCAAAATGCACAGAGCGGTGACAGTTTCCCCTCAAGGCACGTCTCCGCATTTAATGCACAGGATGATGGCAAATCTCTGCCAAAGATTTGATCTCCAAAAGCCGTAATTCCAGCTAAAGACGTCCACATTAGCACCCTGGCACGGTACGCAGCGGCTTCTACGCCCATTCAGGATCTGTGCTCCTACGGCTTTCGCGCCCCCTCAGTCTCTACGACTGCTCGGCTTCCACGCCTACTCGGCTTCTATGCCTGTTCGGCTTCTATGCCTGCTCGGCTTCCGCGCCCCCTCAGTCTCTACGACTGCTCGGCTTCCACGCCTACTCGGCTTCTATGCCTGTTCGACTTCTATGCCTGCTCGGCTTCCACGCCCCCTCAGTCTCTACGACTACTCGGCTTCCACGCCTACTCGGCTTCTATGCCTATTTGGCTTCTACGCCAAGGTGACAGACATTTGGCTTCTACGCCAACCCCTTCTACACAATGGATACCTACCTACGTGGCTTTTACGTCGTGATCTTAGTAGCAATTGTACGCGTTGTGTCCCCTTAGTTGGACCCACGTCACACGCTCATTCAAAAGATCATCTATACGTAGGCATTGGTTACTTTAACCGTTGTGTAAAAGGGTGCTGTACTTTCCACTCCTCGATTGTTATACCGATGGAGTGGTCACTGTCACCAAAACTCTATAAATAGAGACCCCTATCAATGGGGAACAAGGTCGACAATTTGGAAGATCGAACCAGGTCAAAAAATTTGGCCAAGAATACAAATATCAGATCAAAGCTCGAAACTTTGAAAGAAGGATCGAACAAGGTCACCGAACCGGAGATCAAGAGGGAGAGACAGAGAGAGAGAGAGAAGAATACAGAGCTCATGCAAGGAATAGGGAGCGACGACCTTCAGCATCGCGCATCCACCCTCCTTCGCAACCTCCGAAGCTGCATCCTGTCTTCCACGGCACTTCTTCAACATCGTGTAGTCCAAGGGCTAAAGTGATCGACCGCAGATCAGACACCTATAGCAATTTATACCCAGATTAAATAAATTGTACTCCCGCATCCTCGTATAGGATCGAATTGTACAAGTTTGTTTGTAAACCAAAGGGCACGGGTCTCGTATAAACCCTGTCATTAAAATACACTTTCATTCTTTCGTTTAATACCACAAACAAGATGGCGACTCTGCTGGGGACGTCTTTCTCTTCTGACGAGGAAGTAATTGCTCAACACGATGCGGTATCTGTAGGAACCGTAAAGAAGACACTGGTCGTTCATTTCGACCAGTCTGCCTACGAAGACATGCTTTGGACTGGGGGTAGCTCTCACTGTCTCTCCGTCCAAGACAACAGGAAGCTACGCAAAGTGTGGATGCCCAAGACATCCTCCGCCGTTCTTGTGGACTCTCCGATCTCTCCGACCAATGAGGTGGTAGCATCGCTCCCTTCGTGCCCCGCACGTAAAATTCAGTCTCCCGCTATGCGCGGTACAGACAAAACTTCTGGTAAAGCCTCAGCGCTAACCCAGGAGTATCCACTGCGCTATACGCGTAGAAATCAGTCTCCCGCTACGCGCGGTACAGACAAAACTTCTGGTAAAGCCTCAGCGCTAACCCAGGAGTATCCACTACGCTATACGCGTAGAAATCAGTCTCCCGCTACGCGCGGTACAGACAAAACTTCGGGCAAAGCCTCAGCGCTGACCCAGAAGTATCCTCTGCGCTCCACGCGTAGGAACCTATCTTCTGCTACGTGCGGTACAGACCAAACTTCCGACGGTGCCTCAACGCCAAATCGGAAGAACAGATCATGCTCCATGCGCAAGACGATATCTGACCTCTACGACGAACCAGATGAGCGCCGTGATCTCTGCAAGAGGAAGCAAGCAGGCGAGTACTCAACTCCTCGGCCGTTACACCAGCGAAGAAGCAATCTGCCTATCCTCCGGATTACGCGGGAAGACGACAGTCGACTGAACACCTCTTCAGCTTTACGCCTGTCTGAGCGAATCTCCAAATCACGCCTGGGTAAGTCCCACGGCGCAAAACAAGCTTAAATTGCTACTCCTGACCTACGCGAAGGCCTAATCCAGAAGCGTAAGGAGAGGGGACCTTCCAACATGTCTATTACGCCCCCTAGGGAACAATGTTGTAATAGTCATAAGATTGTGATTGACTGCTACTGTTCTAAAGCAAAACGATCGGTCTTCGACCGATTGAACTACTCCCAATCTTTCCCGGAAGAGGAGCACGCGTATGCATCCGTGAACATGGCTTCACGCATACCTAGAAGAGGGTCGAGCTCAAAGCGTCTTCCCTCTGGACCTCCGAGCCAGAGAAAATTCGAAGACCTCCTCAGGAACGCTGAAGCTGGGGTATTCCAAAATACCCGTGCAAGGTCACAGCAACCAGCTCCATACTCGTCCGATTCTGACGCTGGGGGTCGCCGATCTCCCAGATCAGATGCCGAGAGTATAGAGTCGACTTCTGCAGCGACCTATACTTACCCTTCGACGACGCCCAGAGAAATGGGAGCTTACGCCATCGAAGATGAACGCGAGGGAGCGTCGCCATCAGGAGACGCAGAACAACGCATCACTGACCTGGAGATGTCGCTGAAACAAATGCAATCCGTAATGGAGGATATGCACCAGATGATGCTAACTCAGCACGCAACCGCCATGGCTCAAGCATCGGTTCCGCCAACTCAGATACATATGGGGGTGGACTTGCCACCATCCAGCCCAAGCCAAGAACCTGCTCTAGATCAAGAGTCAGCAGTTCCTCCGCTCCCAACGGAAAATCCGATGCAGGCGGTCCGGGAGTTGAAAGCCCAGTTCGATGCCTTGAAGCACAAAGATCAGCTCAAGAAACTGGGAATCAACCAGCCGTACCTAGCTACCTGGGAAGAGGTCTCTTTTCCTCCAAAATACAAACCTCAGGCGATGGCTCTGTTCGAGGGTAAAACATCACCAAGCCAATACATGAACTATTTCAGTATGATGACGGTGCTGCTACAAGGGAACGATGCCCTCCTCACTCGGGTGTTCAAAGGCTGCCTCTCAGGAGTAGCCTATTAGTGGTACCGTAGCTTGGCGGACAACTGCATTACTTCCTTCGAGGATTTCAAAGCTCTATTCTTCACACGATTTTACGAGGGAGGAATGGACATGTCTATGTCCTCTCTCATCGAAGTCAAGCAGAAGGAAAAGGAAGACGTTCGCATCTTCAACGAACGCTTTCGTCAGGCCACCTTACAGATGCCTCCAGGAGTTCCAGACTCAGCATTGGTGGACATTTGCAGGAAGAACCTCCTTCCCGTGGTCTCGGTGTTCACAGGACCATATCAGTTCCATGATTGGCCCTCGTTCATCCTCTCGGCGGTAGCAGCCGAAGACAACAGTCACAAGGCGCGCGACAATGGCATCATGATCTCCGCCTCTGACAGAAGCAAGAGGTCATCCCCTGGCAGCGACCATCATCGTGGTCCCAAAGGGAAGGAAGCACTAGCAATCAACACGGCCAGGCCAAAGATTGCGGCGACCGCCCAAGCGAAACCGGGTGCTCCGAGGCCCGTCGAAGTCTACTCTTTCGACGACGACGATATCCCAAGTATCTTCGAATGTCTCGTCAAAAGTGGCAAGATCACCCTCCCAGAACTAAGGCGGCCCCAGGAGGTCGGCAATACTGACGACCCAAAATACTGCATCTTCTACAGATACGTACACCACCCGACAAAGACGTGCTATGTACTAAAAAGGAAGATCCAGGGGTTGATCGATGCTAAGGCCATCACTCTGCACAACACTGAGAAAACGGTCACGGCCAACATGATCTCTCTGCAGTTTGGCAATTTGCCTCCCCAAAAGGTCCCTGATAGTGTTACACCTATCTCCCGGGCAACGATGAACCTCGTTAACCTTCCCCCTGCTAGGGATCAAGGTCACAACCTGGTGCCCCTAACTATCCGGCGGGGCGAGATTATGTGGGTTCACCAAGATTTGGTGTCGGATCTCGAGGAAGAGACCAAGGCAAACAGGGCTACCCCCAAGAAGAATCCTAAATACAGATCATGCTACATGGTCACAACTTCTTCTACATCAGACGGAGACGAGGTACTTGTCGCAACCCGTTCAGGGAGGGCCTACCTCGACAACGACGGAGCAAATCAGGAAGGTGCGCCGGCTGACGCTCCAGCTACCAAACCGTTAGAGCAAGAACCCGTCGTGCCAAGCATCAGCTCTGCGAAACCTACTCCGGCGGAAAAGGCAAAACAGAAAGAAGTACGCTTCGACAAACCTGTAAAAAATATTCCGAGCAAAGGTTTAGAGAAGCCGTACAAATTTGACATCCTGGCCAAACTGGCCAATACGCCAGCCAGGTTGTCCATCTTCGAGCTACTCAGGCTCTCCCCCGACGCTCGTCTAGCCCTGAGTGAAGCACTAATGTAGGCGAAAGTATACTTGACCCAGCTCAAGTACCCCGACGAGGAACCAGTGGTATGTCCTCAATGCCACAGCGTGATGGAGGTGGTCCCGAATATCACTTTCACTCAAGACGATATGCTATTAAAATATAATAGACATGACAGGCCCCTCTATTACACCGGGTACGTCAGTTCCATTGAGGTCGACCGGATTCACATAGATCCGGGATCGTCGATCAGCATCATCCCTCGCAGTCTGCTCGGGCCACTGAGAATTCCTACCAGCGAGCTGGCTTACACTACCACTACAATCGTGGGTTTCAACGCCGGAAGGAGTAAACCATTAGGGAAGATTCGCTTGAGAGTCCAGATCGGCAACCTTAGATCAGTGGCCACATGTTACGTCATCGATTCAGAGGTATCCTACAACATTTTGCTAGGAAGACCATGGATCCACGACCACAACATCGTTCCTTCAACCCTACATCAATGCCTTAAATATGTAGACACACAAGGAACCGTACAAACGGAGGTGGCTGACCTAAACTCGTTTAAAGGAGTAGAATCCTACTATTCCGATGTCGTATTATATTCCCATGACCACACGGAAGAAGTGCCAGGAGTGGCGAAGAAGGAATCCCACCGGGAGCCCGAAGAGCCCTCTGCCACACTACCACTGTCAATCAGAGTGAAAGGACGAACCGCTCTTCCAAAAGCCATAGAACCTACGGCTGTCCACCTGAGAAAGACCAAGTCAGAAGAAGGGGGTGATCCTCTAGTAATCACTTTGAACCGGAAGCCTCCACCCATAGTCATCAACCTTCGGCGCAACCAGCAGCCGACTGATGTAAATGCCACCAGGAACGGAGTTCCAGATGATAATAAACATCCTCTTTTCCGGTACGTCGGTACTCAGATTCTGAAACACGAACCCACTCCACATGACGAGGTAGAACCAATGGCTCAAAAGTTCTTAGAAACTATAAACTCCTACCGTCCGTATGTCTGGGAAGTAACGTCACCATCCGACGTCGTCACAACATATGGGCCACATGAGGATTCTATCTTCATTGTCCCGTCTACCTGCAGCAGTCAGCATTCAATAATCTTTGGTCGCATACGGAATCAACCGACTGTCCAGGAAGATCCTTTTGATGACGATACCGGGAAAGTGCAGGTTCGCCAATACAGCCCACAAGCGCAAAGGATCATGCAAAACATGGGCTACGACTTGAAGCGGAAGCTAGGCCTCAACTACGGAAGAGGCAGACGGACGCCGCCGCACGGCGACCCCCGCTATCGACAGACTCGTCTCGGGTTGGGGTATGCCACCTCCCTCGCAACTTCCAAGCCAGATGAGGACCCCTTTCCACCTTCCCAGAGCAGCTCGTCATCCTCCGACTCACCTGATGTTCTCAAACTAACACTATCAGTGAATATGGTGATGACAAGCCCCTCAGAAATTGAGGAACAGGATACGGAGACGTTCAAGAATGACCCCTGGGATCAACAAATGGATACACAGTGGGAATTCCGCTTCAAGCAGAGAGAACCTCCCACCAAGGACGAAGTTATCCAAGTCAATGTTGGGGGTGAGATCTCACCAAAGCCAATATTTGTCAGTAACAATCTTCCCCCAGTCGAAAAGAAAGAGATCATACAGCTGATAAAGGAATATGTCGACGTCTTTGCATGGGGTTATGAGGACATGCCAGGCCTAGACCCGAGGGTAGCTACTCATAAGCTCAATATTTCGACCGATTCGAAGCCAGTGAAACAACACCAACGTCGGTTTCGCCCGAATATGATGGACGCCATCGAGGACGAAGTCAAGAAGTTGATAACCTGCAGTTTCATCCGGGAAGAACAACATCCCGACTGGGTCGCCAACGTTGTCCCAGTCATGAAGAAAAATAGGAAGGTACGTATCTGCATCGACTACCGAGATCTGAATGCGGTCTGCCCCAAAGATGAATTCCCCCTTCCCATCACGGACATCATGATCGACAATACCTGCGGCTTCGAGCGTATGTCTTTTATGGACGGGTTCTCGGGATACAATCAGATCAAGATGCATCCGGAAGACGAAAAGCACACTGCCTTTCGGACACCACTGGGGGTATATTGCTATACGGTCATGCCCTTCGGATTAAAGAACGCCGGGGCTACATACCAACGAGCTATGAGTAACATATTCTGTGAGCAGTTACGCAAGACAGTAGAATGTTACGTGGACGACATAGCTGTCAAAAGCCGCCTCAAAGGTGATCACGTTCGAGACCTGAGGGCGGTATTCGAGTTAATGCGCCAGCATCAACTCAAGATGAACCCTCCAAAGTCCTTTCTGGGGGTATCCAGCGGTAAATTCCTGGGATTTGTCATTACCGCCAGAGGCATCGAAGTAGACCCTGACAAAGTCCAGGCGATCATAGCAATGCGACCACCCCATAATCTGAGGGAACTCAGGGGGTTCCAAGGACGTCTGGCTTACATCCGGCGATTCATATCCAACCTCTCGGGGAGATGTCAGCCCTTCTCTCACCTCATGAAGAAAGGTGTGTCCTTCATACGGGACGAAACCTACCAGCAAGCGTTTGGGGATATCAAGCGCTACCTAACCAGTCCACCAGTTCTGGTGCCTCCCGTCATGGGAAAACCCTTCTTGCTGTACGTTCGGGCAATGGATCATTCGCTAGGAGCTCTCCTTGCACAGAAAAATGATACGGGTCATGAACAGGCTATCTACTACCTCAGCAGAATGATGGTCGGGGCCGAACACTGGTACAACCCAGTAGAGAAGGAATGCTTGGCTCTGATGTTCGTTGTCCAGAAGACGCGACACTACGTCGCCGGCCAGACTATTCATATCATCTCCAGGATCAACCCTCTCCGGGTGCTGATGAGCAAGCCAAGTGCCCTTAACTCCCAACTCGCAACTTGGGCAATGCTACTAATGCCATATGACATGGTCTACGTCCCACAGAAGTCCATCAAAGGCCAAGCACTAGCCGACTTCCTAGCAGCTCATCCAATCCCGGAGACCTCCAAACTATACGAAGACATCCCCGATGAAGTTGCGGAATATAATTTTGCAAGAGAAAGTGACGTATGGCAACTATTCTTCGATGGCGCCTCCAGAGTCGGTCCTAAGGGAAACGTCATTTCAGGAGTAGGAGTCATCCTAGTTACTCCAGATCAGCTCGTCATCTACCGAGCATGTTCTCTTAGCGAGCCCTGCTCCAACAATGTGGCAGAATACAACGCCCTGCTAATCGGGCTCCAAGTCGCTAAAGAGCTGGGGGTGGAATCCCTGGAAGCTTTCGGCGATTCTCTGCTCATCGTCAACCAAGTCAGGGGGATATACGAAGTCCGGAATCCAGACCTCATCCCCTATCACCAAGCAACGGTCGAGATAGCCATGACGTTCAAAGGGTTCTTCCTAGAGCATGTACCTCGATCTCAGAATCTGGAAGCTGATGCCCTGGCCAGCCTAGCTGCGGACTTAGCCACCCCTATAAGAAGGCAGGATTCGGTAATCCTTCTTAACAGAGATTTATTCTGTGTGAAGAACAGCTGTCACCAAGAACGCAGCTACGCTGTAAACGCCGATCCTCCTACAAGAGATTGGACGAGTCCCTTCATAGATTTTGTGGCATATAGAATCTTGCCAGAGGACCCCAAAGAAGCAGTATCCGTCAAGAGACGATCGTTACGCTTCTACTTCGATGCATCTTCACAATACCTGTATCGCCGGACCTACGACGGACTGCTGTTAAGATGTCTCGCTGGCGCCGAGGCACAGCAGATTATCCGTGAAGCTCACGATGGCGTATACGGAGCGCATCAGCCCGGTCCTAAGCTGCAGGACCGCATCAGAAGAATAGGCTATTACTGGCCCACTATGATCACAGATGCGATCAGCTATGCAAAATGATGCAGGGCCTGCCAGGTCCATGCAGACTTCATACATCAACCGTCTGAATATCTACATCCTACGATTGCATCCTGGCCCTTCGAAGCCTGGGGTATGGATATCGTTGGGCCCATTCACCCGTCTTCCTCCAGAGGCCACCGGTTCATACTGGCCATCACAGATTACTTTTCCAAATGGGCCGAAGCAATCCCTCTGGCTGAAGTAAAGGCATCTGACGTAATCAGCTTCATCAAGCACCATGTCATTTATCGCTTTGGGATTCCCCGAAGGATAATCCACGACAATGGACCTCAGTTCATCATCCAAGCGTTTCATCGGTTTTGCGATAATAACCGGATACACAATATTGCCTCTACGGCATATTATCCAGCTGCTAATGGTTTGGCGGAAGCCTTCAACAAAACCATTATCAAGCTCCTAAAGAAGTTCGTTTCTTCAAACAAAAGAGACTGGAACGAGAAGTTGGGCGAATGTCTCTGGGCATACCGCATAACGGTACGGACACCAACAGGTTGTACCCCTTTTATACTAGTCTACGGAAGCGAGGCGGTCCTTTCTATCGAAATCCAGATCCCGTCGCTCCAAACAGTCGTGACTAGTGAGCTGACTCGAGAAAAGAATGACCTGTTGAGGCTCCAAGAGCTGGAAGGATTAGACGAGAAATGCCTCCAAGCTCAGTAGCGCATCGCGCTCTACCAAGCACGCATTTCCAAAGCTTTCAATCATAAAGTAAAGGAAAGAGTGTTCAAAGTCGGCGAGCTAGTTCTAGCCGTGAGAAGGTCGATGATTCTAACCCACAGAAGTAAAGGCAAATTCCAGCCCAAATAGGAAGGCCCTTATGTGATCGAGACAACGTTCTCAAACGGCGCCTACAGGATAGCCCAGCCCAACGGAGATCTGTTAATGGCTCCTATCAACGGCAAATTCCTGAAAAGGTACTATGCCTAATCTCTCCTGCTCAAAGAGGAAAATAGCAAAGACCTCGATTCTGACAAAACTACTTCCAAAAAAAAAACATAATTAGTTGGGTTACACTGTATCATGTCCGGATGACCTCTGAATAAATATGTCTCACTAAGAAGTTTATCGAGAGTTTATCACGTCTATACTACCTCTGATATCACTCTCACCTAACCTGTCATTTATATTCTGAAATGATGGGTCCACAACAGTCAGAAAAGAGTCGCTATTATTCATTCCCGAAGAAGGCAGAATTACATAGGAAGGGGTACATCAAGATGGCGAAGTAATCAGGCCATGAATCTGACGCTCCAGTGCAGCTATCCTCTCATTCCTAAGAGCCAAAGCATCGGCGCGAGCCTGCTCCAGCCGTGCCTCCGGAGTATGCGTAAGGGTCAGATTAGCCCTTGCCCGAAGACAGCCCGTACGGGTAGCTTCCGCACGATCCATGTCCTGTCGCGCTTCGCTCAGTCGACCAGTCGCTACCTCCAAACCTGCCAACGACTGGGAAGCCCACTCCTCTGCCCGAGCAAGTTTTTCCCGCAGCTTGGAGACCCTCGCCGCATTCCCTTCATGCTCGGATCGACACTGCATCTCAACGGCAAGGGCTTCTTCCATAACAACTCTTCTCCTATCCATCTCCAGCTTATGCGTCTGGATAGAGTTGTCTAGGCTTTCAAGCTTTGTAGCGAACCGCTCAGACATAAGGTTGTACCGAGCCTGGACATCAACATCAAGGCTGCCCTCAGTCCGCTGCAAGTATTCGTTAATGGGTTGCTCTAAACCATTAACCACCGCCTCCAGAGCATCAGCCACTCCAGGATTGCCAAGCCCCCTGACAACCTCGATCGAAAGCTGGGAAGTCTTCTTCAGGAGCTCGAAGTCAAGGTTCTTCGCCAACACCATCGGTATCATCGTTTTTAAGCCAGTGTAGACGAGGCTGGAATGCTGCTCGATCAACGCGACTAAACCCGACTGAGCGCCCGGAGCGGCCACAATTGCAGGCGAGGTAGCCACCGCCGCCTCAACAGGTGGCATGCCCAAAGAAGGTGCGATGGCGACAATCGAAGTCATCGGCATACTCGCAACAGGCAAGGTCACGATGACAGGTTCGTCCTCCCCTTGAGACGACGAAACCTCTCCGGGCGAGCTAGCCCCCGAAGACACTCCTGCCTCAAAATCTGGCGCCTCCACGTCACCGCCAGGAGCCAGAACAAAGCCGGAAGGCGCTTCAACGCCATGCTCCCCGTGGACGTCATCCCCTGAAAAAGGGACAAGAAAGCAAAATATCAAACACAGTGGTAATCCTCCTAGGAGGAGACATCGAAACGACATTTACCCAGAACCAATGGCATATACGACGCATCTGCAGCAGATGTAGCTAAGCCACGCCTTAATGACACGATACGAACTGTCATACCTGGAGAAGGAGGTGGGCCGACCGACATCGCCAAGAGTTCGGTCAAGCCTTCCCCGAGACGCGGTCGAGGTTCATCAGCCGGAGTCTCGCTAGGCGCGCTCGCTAACGCAGGAGTAACTCGGCCCGCTACTGACCTCAGGGAACATCTCCCATCTGTTGGGGCCACGCAGGCAATCCCGCTCCGCTGCTTGGAGCAGCCGCAGCAACAGCAGCCTCTAGCGAGGACTCTCCGGCACCGCCAGCCAGAACTGTAGAAGGTCCCCCTCTGAAAGGCGAGGAACCTCCGGCCAAAGAATCATTCCTAATACAGGGAGATGCAGGCTCATTCCCGGGAACCTCAACACCAGGAATACGGAGAGGACGAGCAACCGTCTCCCTCCTCCTCTTACGAAGGGAAGCTTCCTTCGGAGCAGAAGCCCGTCGCTTCCCGGAAGAGACTACCAGGGCCCCCGCCGGCAGAGGTACTACACACCTCGGCAACGACACCAGAGGCTCATCCGGAGTACCAGATTCCTACACCTCATCAGAAGAAACTGAGGGGACTTCGACCCTTCCCCCAGGCTTGGCAGAAGGCACCCTGAAGCTCCCACGCCTATCAAAATCGCGGTGGAAAGTGTTAACCGCCACATAAAACTGGGCGTAGGAGTGAAGGATGCGGAGCTCCGTGGAGGTTGTAACGACCGGCACGATAAAAATTGCCCCCGTACAACCCATGATAAAATATCGCCACCCTCTAGCTCCATCAATGAGTCCACCCCTGGACTTGAAGCTGGTGACGGCGTTGCCCACATGCAACTGGTCGTACCCGAACTGCCTGGCGAACCGACTAGGCAGGTAGGGCTGGAAGAAGCAATGGTCTTCACTCCTATACAGCAGATGGAAATGTCTAATACAGACCAACCAATTAAACGCCTCCGGAGAAAGAACGGTCTTTCCTCGACCTGAATCCTCGAGCCACAGCCCTGACTGGTTGTGATGCACAGGAGGGGGAGTACAACGGATCTTCCAGCCATGGCTGAGGTTCAAAACCAGCCGACAGTCTAAAACTGTATTCATATTCCAGGAGGAATCCCTGTAATTCAATAGGAATATACCCCTGAGCTGCTACCGGAACCGGGTGACATAACCCAGGAATTGTGGAGAATTAACCATCCTATCAAGTACAAGTATGGTAATTCTACCCTAGGAAAGCTCTCCCGCCGAGCTTCATCAACGAGCAACCCATCTGTCATAGCCCTCAGGCCAGCCTGTATACGGCACACCATGGCAGGAAGCAAGCCCAGTCTTGCCCCAAACACCAGGCCCATGGCCGGCCACAGGATATTGCGGTGAATGTGGTCCGCGGACGCGGTGCCCGGCACCACTACTTGACGCAGCCATATGGAGAGGAAACCAGCCAGCTGGGCCTCCTTAGACAAAGGCCTGCGGCAACTCCTCAAGTAACTACAGGCCTTAGTGCCTTCCGGGTACTTTCTTACCCCCTCCACAAGAATCTGATCCGGAGCTTCAGCCTCCTCCATAAGAGTCTCCACAACCTGGGTACTGAGGACGCCCAAGCAGTTCATGGGCTCTTTCTTACCACCCGAGGCTTTCTCCGACCTGGCGGCCCTGGCTCGGTGGAAGAAGAGGTAAGACATCCACTTGGTGGTATGAGCCAAATCAGAAGGCTCGTTATAAAAAGCGGTGCACGCGAAGTACTGGCACATCAGCTCCTGATATACTTTTGCCACCCGAGGGTCCAAATCCCCCAACTTCCGGTTGGTGGGAACGTACTCTTCATATGGGGTATCCCCCATCGGTAGTCTCGAGACAACTGCCATCTCATGAAGGGCCAACCCCAACTCCCCTAGTGGAGTGGCGAAGGTCCCGGTGAGCAGAATGTACCGCTCCATCAGTGCCAGGAACAAATTAGGGTTCGGAGGCAGCCCGACGCTCGTCGCACTCACAGCGGCATATAGTTCGATGCCCTCCAACTCTTTCTGGAAGTGCTTTAAGGCCCAGTCAACTAGGCATCTCCATCGGGAGTTCGTTGGGGCAATCCACCCATTGCACCGAGGATTCTCCTTGGGATATACCCCACCTCGACCCATGAAGTCGTTACAGAAGGTCGACAATTGGACCGGCTGGGTCACCGAGCTATCTTCACTTGGAACACTGCCCGGGTACAGTCCTCGTAACAGTGTCACAACGCCAGAAGGGCGACTAACAAATGACCCCTGGTCAGCGCCTTTCAGATGAAAGATCTTCCCCGGCTTCCCGTGAAGATCAGGAGTCAGCTTCCAAGATATCTTCCTGGGATGCGTCGCATGGGAGAAGGCCGAGATGGGATAATCCCTCGGCATCGTCGGCAGGTACAAGACCAAATCCCCGGCAGGGAAAACCCAAGGCTCCCTCTTGGGCTTCGTCTGGGACTGTTTATCAATCATGTCCCCAAAAAGAAAAGCCGACTTTATGTACCGCTCCCCATCTACACGTACCAAGGGTTCGCCGTTGATCATACTCAACAGCATTCGCTCACCCTGGGCCGATATCAGGAGCTCCCTTCCCTCAGGATACTGGGGTCCAGAGATGGGAAATGCCACATGGGACAGATCCTCCAGATAGTTCGAGTGCAGCATCCCCGCAGCGGAGCCCATCACCTCAGCCAATGAGGACTCACCCAGATCAACTGTAAGATAATACAAAGAAGATAGGTCATTACAAGTCTGGCACAAACATATGGACCAAGGAAACGACAGTCTGTGCTTTACGCCAAGATTGTACAAATTTGGTCACCTTACGCCGGAAGTCTCCTCCACAAACGTAAAATTCAAATTTTACGAAATACGCCAATTTTCGGTGGCCCGAGCTATTTACGCCCAGAGCTACAAAAATACGGAGTCTTTACGCTGACACATTAGAAATGTGGGCATAAAAGATGAAAACGCCTCCGTGCGTCATCTTCCTCAAAAGAGGATATCAGCATAGAAGACGACCTAGCGCAGTCACGTTCAACGTGTGCGAAAGATTTTTCGTCGTTTGTGTCATCCCAAAAAGTTCTACCTCTAAAGCCGGGAGCGCTAGTCGTCGGCGGGATGCTCCCCTCAGAGGGAAGTTCATCTTGCCCGACCGGAGATTCCCTCGTCGGGACAGAAGAATGAGAAGAAGAACCTATGCTCTTTCCCTTAGCGGAGGGGGTTTGTTTCGGCGCCATTTCTGAAAGACTCGAAGTGCTCGGAGAAAGAACGAAGAAAAACTCGAACAGTCGAAAGCTCTTTTTCGCAAAAGACAGATGAAAAGTTTTTCTTTCCAGAAGCTGGGGATATATATACAGTCCGGGTCGACTCCTCGAATCCTCGGACGAACCCCTCGAGACCCTAACCAAATCTCGCAATTAATAGTTGATCATGATTGGATGCTACGTCAGCCCACTACCTTTGGAAGACGGACAGTCAGCGAATTTGAAAGGTTTTTTCGTGCAAGACGGTTCAGCGGGTTCTACACTAAATGAGCTTTCTACGCTCGACAGCAACGGATCTACGGTTTTACGCTCGCAAGCTACAAGTCTATGGTTTTACGCCCGGATGCCTTTGTGCTAGGTAGCTTTTATGCTCGAGAGGCCACAAACCCACGACTTTACGCTCAGCAGATACCAAATCGACGATCTCATGCTCGGTGGCGCTCAGTTTACGCTCAGCAGCAACAGATCCGCAAACCTCACGCTCAAAGAAATTTTCTTTTCAGGAGCTACAAATCAAACAGTTCTACGCAAAAGGAGCTTTCCTACGCTCGACAGCTACGAATCTAACGGCTTTACGTTCGACAGCTACAAGTCTATGGTTTTTCTTGCCCAGATGCCTTTGTGCTCGGTAGCATTCTATGCTCGAGAGGCAACAAACCTATGACTTCACGCTCAGGAACCACAGGTCTACGATTTTACGCTCGATGGTGTTCCACGCTCACAGGCTACAGATCTACAGTCCTACGCTAAAAGGAGCTTTTCTACGCTCGACAGCTACGAATCTAACGACTTTACGTTCGACAGCTACAAGTCTATGGTTTTTCTTGCCCGGATGCCTTTGTGCTCGGTAGCATTTCTATGCTCGAGAGGCAACAAACCTACGACTTCACACTCAGGAACCACAAGTTTACGATTTCACGCTCGATGGTGTTTTACGCTCAAGAGGCTACAGACATAATTTCCCGCTCCATGACTTTCCGCATATCCAAACAGTCCCCAAGGCGGTCAAGTGCAAAGAGTTCACACAGAAGATACTCGTTCTTGACCCAAAGCATCCCCAAGTACCCGAAGTATGCAGAGTTCAAACATTAAGAAATTACTCCTCTCGGGTCCAGAAAACTGGAGGTTCATCCAGATTCCAGTCTGAACATCTCGTCTATCAAAGTGGCAACTTAGTTTGACAGCCAAAAAACCTTGACCCTGTTCCAAGGGAGTTTCGAGAGAGGCAACAGTTCAGAAATTCTTGAAGACAAATTCTGAACAAAACGAAATTTTGCTCATCAGAGAGGCAACAGTTCAGAAATTCTACGCAGTCCTAGCAACAGGACAGTTCTACATGTTTAAAGTGCTCAGCAGCGTTCTATGGACTATCCGTTATGCATAAAGGATAGGGCCTAATACTCTTTCTATCAGAGTCAGCGTAAAGATTCAGACGTGTCAAAGCTGCACATATTCAGACTTCACAAGCAACGTATGGCAAGACGATCATATGGAGAAGAAGACGATTTTATTAAAGATTAAAATCATGATTACATATGAGAGAAATCCAATCTATAAGGGTTTTTTCTCTATTTTTCATGATTACATCTGAGGGAAACTCCTTCTACAAAGGAGATACCCCCTCGTCGTCTGAAGATCGCCCAGAAGCTGTTCTGGCAGGCTCTCGCTGGGCCTCAATTCTTCATCCATCTTCTCCGGCAGTCAGTCGGTTTACCGAAAACTGACTGACATATTGGTCAAACGGCAGAAGGATACAGAACTGGGCCTGCATAGATTTTGCAGATCCCATGCTCCGTGCGCCGCTCAAGCCAGGGACAGGATGAGTCTTTTTGACTCTCGTCCGCGGGGGCCTCAGGAAGAAATAAACAGTCTACAAACTGTGTGGTCCAATACGACCCTTCCACTCTCCTGGGGCAACGCCATACAAAGTTGCTGATTATCCCGAGCAAGGGAGGCTAAGATGTCCTTTCATGATCCATCGTTGCAGTGGACACTTGCTCGAAGATGCCGTCTTTTACGGCTCCCTACATGCTGGAAGAACATGATCTCCTTCTTCCTCAGATCGATCCGACGAACTCCGGCGATCATCTCTGTATGACAATGGGAATGTGGTGAAGACAGGTTCACCCCCCCAGCCTTTTATAGGCAAAAGAGATCACAGCGGTCCCCAATAAATCTGCCATAAAGTCAGCATCGACCGTTTCAACGCTCCATTCAGAAATGTTTCGAGTTACGAGGAGCCGTTCATGCTTCATTCAAAGCGTTTCAAATTTTAAGGAATTTAAAAGCTTTGAAGGGGGTCTTGTAGAAGCATAAAAAAAATGCTTGAAAGATCTACGCAGCGTCTTGATACAGAGCAGCGTAGGCAGAGGACTTCAGAGCCATCTAGCGTAAAACAGGGTTCTTCATCGCCTCCATGGCATAAAACCCAGCCGCTCTCAAAGCAGCGTTAAAGCGTACGAGGAACGCTTCGTATTCCCGGAAAGAAACTGTCCAGTCACGCAGTAAACCTGACCTCTGACTCCTGACAAAAAGTGCTACACAGCTACCCAAATGACGGCTGGGAACGGAGGCAGACCCCTCAGGACGCGCTCCATAGTATAATGGCGGATCTCAGCATTTAATGCAGAGGATTTGGTTAAAATATCACCAAACCGGCGCTTACTAAAAAACTACCGGCATAAACCGCTCTTTCGCGTGCAAAGAGAACACGCTGCCTTGTTTTACACAGGCAAACATGGGCTGTTTTACGCTCCGCAGAAGACAAACCGCCTGCCATGTCAAAAGCTGCGCTTCGTACAGGGCTCGAGGCACGTCTCTCCGCCAAAGCACACAGAGCGGTGACAGTGTCCCCTCAAGGCACGTCCCTCCGTCAAAACGCACAGAGCGGTGACAGTTTCCCCTCAAGGCACGTCTTCGCATTTAATGCACAGGATGATGGCAAATCTCTGCCAAAGATTTAATCTCCAAAAGCCATAATTTTGACTAAAGACGTCCACATCAGCACCCTGGCACGGTACGCAGCGGCTTCTACGCCCATTCAGGATCTGTGCTCCTACGGCTTCCGCGCCCCCTTCAGTCTCTACGACTGCTCGGCTTCCACGCCTACTCGGCTTCTATGCCTGTTCGGCTTCTATGCCTGCTCGGCTTCCGCGCCCCCTCAGTCTCTACGACTGCTCGGCTTCCACGCCTACTCGGCTTCTATGCCTGTTCGGCTTCTATGCCTGCTCGGCTTCCACGCCCCCTCAGTCTCTACGACTACTCGGCTTCCACGCCTACTCGGCTTCTATGCCTATTTGGCTTCTACGCCAAGGTGACAGATATTTGGCTTCTACGCCAACCCCTTCTACACAATGGATACCTACCTACGTGGCTTTTACGCCATGATCTTAGTAGCAATTGTACGCGTTGTGTCCCCTTAGTTGGACCCGCGTCACACGCTCATTCAAAAGATCATCTACACGTAGGCATTGGTTACTTTAACCATTGTATAAAAGGGTGTTGTACTTTCCACTCCTCGGTTGTTACACCGATGGAGTGGTCACTGTCACCAAAACTCAATAAATAGAGACCCCTATCAATGGGGAACAAGGTCGACAATTTGGAAGATCGAACCAGGTCAAAAAATTTGGCCAAGAATACCAATATCAGATCAAAGCTCGAAACTTTGAAAGAAGGATCGAACAAGGTCACCGAACCGGAGATCAAGAGGGAGAGACAGAGAGAGAGAGAGAAGAATACAGAGCTCAGGCAAGGAATAGGGAGCGACGACCTTCAGCATCGCGCATCTACCCTCCTTCGCAACCTTCGAAGCTGCATCCTGTCTTCCACGGCACTTCTTCAACATCGTGTAGTCCAAGGGCTAAAGTGATCGACCGCAGATCAGACACCTATAGCAATTTATATCCAGATTAAATAAATTATACTCCCGCATCCTCGTATAGGATCGAATTGTACAAGTTTGTTTGTAAACCAAAGGGCACGGGTCTCGTATAAACCCTGTCATTGAAATACACTTTCATTCTTTCGTTTAATACCACAAACAGATACAACTTCTTAACTAATAACAAATCTTTCATCTTGCTCCACCAATAGAGGTAATTGAATCACTACTCTGAACGTATTGCTAATACCAAAATATTGGGAATGAATAAAGGAAACCTCTCCCCCAAACCAAGAGAAAGCGAAAAAATCAAAGTAAATCATATAATACCACCTTGCCAACATCATAAAACAAGCCAAATTCAAACCAATAAATTTTGACGAAGAAAATCTTTATAGAAAAAAACCACGAGACTATTGGAGTCCAACCTTGGAAAAGTCTTCACTAATTTACTAGAAGAATATACCATCTACAAATTTCTTCACCGATCTAACCAGATAACTATAATAACTCAAAGCAATAAAAATGGGTTACAAGAGGTTACGTAAGACGAAGATGACGAGAAATAATTATCTGTACCGATCGTTCTTCAAAATTTCCCTAAATCCCTTCTTTATCTTCTTTGAAAGCTGCAAACATGAGAAGTCTCTCATTATGATCTCCCTCTCTGATATATGCCCTTTGGAATTAGAGGTAGGAATAACCTACTTAAAAAATCTTAATTCTGGAGCAATCTGGACCATTGATCTTATCAAATGGTGTAAGTACCCTAATTTTTGGAATTTAATATTTATTGGTATTCTAAAATTATTGTGATTAAGGAAAAAATTTATTAATTTTTTTAGCTAATTATAATATATAATATTCATGAATTATAATTATGTGTATTTAATTAATTATTAATATTGTAATAAAAAATATTTTTGGGTGTACAACTATTAATAGTGTATTGTATAAATTTCTGGAATTTATTTAGGTCCAAAACTATTTTTAAATGTCCATATACATATATATATATATATATATATATATATATATATATATATATATATATATATATATATAGTAGAGAGGGGGGCACTTATATATATATATATATATATATATGATTAATTAATAAAATAATTTAAACCCAAACCCTTTAACAAACCAAAACTAAAACCAACTCTCACCCAACCCCCCCCCCCCCCGCGCATACAAGTGCCCCCCCCCTCTCTACTATATATATATATATATATATATATATATATATATATATAATATAATATAACAAACCCTAACCCTAACCCATCACCCACCTACACTATCCCGACACCCCGGCGCCGGCCAGAGCCCCGCCGCCGCACCGCCGCGAGCGCAGCGTCGCCGTCCGCTCCACCCCACCACCCCTCGCGCACAACACAACAACTTTGCGGTCCCTCTTTTGCGCATAGCCTCCGCCCTTCTCGCTCGTCCGATTTATGTTTTATCTTTGCTGGTATGTTCACAACCTAACCCTCTAGGATTCCTTTCAAGTGGAACAAATTTAGGCACCCCAGTTTGATCGAAAAATTTACTGGAAGTTGGCCGAAAAACTGTTCCGAAACAGTTCAGAAATTCAGTCCAAGTACCCCTGTTCATGTACAATTTTCGACCATCTCGTTAATTATTTTCAAAATATAATTGAAGAAACTTTTTCACAATATAACCAAGATTTTTACTGTTCTTTCAGTTTTTATGGTAAAACTATTTTGGTCCAAAATGACCAAAAACTTATTTTTAAAACACCAAAAATCTTGCGATACGGGATGCGTCCCACCAAATGATGCCACTTCGTCGTGTGTGAGTTACATCGAAAGGCGTGTATCATCAACGCGGACGTGTGAACTTTCACAGAACTTGATTTGGATGTGCGTGCACACCGGAATCAACGCGTATCCGCCAAAATATACCGTATCGACATATTTTGACACTCATCATAATTTTGTATGTGCTTGTCATTTCACAACGAAACTTGCACCATCGGATTCACAGCGTTACGCTGGTCCTGTGACCCAAGTTTGGTTCGATTCTGAGAACGTTGACAAAATATTATTTTTTGGGCCCCACGGTTCCACATAACGGACGATTTTGTGATCGGCTCATTGGAATCCAATTATGAACATTTTGTTGGGTTCGTATCATTGTTCTGGACTCGTAGACACTAAGTTTGATGAATTTGGAGAACTTTGTCTTGGCACATTTTGAGCTGCAAAGTGGGCCATTTGTGGACCCCGCTTTGACCCAAAACTATCAATTTTGTCCCTGTGTCCAAATTGGACTTATGGGTAGTCAATCCTAGCTATTTCTAGTATTCTGAGAATAATAATGATATTTTTTCAGCATCCAGAGGTGTATGTACAGATTTTACTTTCCTAGGAGCAGTTGATGGAGTTCAAACCACAGGCAAGTGTACCTTGCCATGATGTATTATAGTTCCTTACCTTTATTATATTATTTAGTTATTATAGTTATTTTATATGGTTGATGTGTGTGTTTACCCTAGGATCGTGAGACGTTGCTTAGCGTCCGAACAAGATTTAGGTGTTGACGCCGTACGCGGAGTCGTGTAACGTCACTTAGAGAGTTGATTGCACGATCCTATTTTTACGTGCTTGCTTTATCAAGTACGCTATACCCTAGGACACTTGACACTATTTCATGTGACAAAATCTTTCTTGAGTTATTCATGGTGATTCTGTATAGGCTTACAGGATTCATGATATGAGACTTGCATATTCTATGGACATTATTATGATCGTTGTGTAAATACCCTCGACCAAATTTGAGTTTAATTCGCTTAGATAGAGAGATTAGGGTTAATTTGGTGCAAATTAGAATTTATACACAGAGTTATATTTATTAAGCAATGTTTATATTACTTAGTATACATTACCGTTGCTCTGATATTTAGGACACTATACTAGCTATCACCATCAAACAAATTCCATACACTTTGCCTAGACATACAAGACTACAATTCTGACCCTTGTGTAACTCACAAATACTCTTTCTTGTGCTTCATTTTAGTTGCACAAAAATCGTTACAAACGTCCGTGCGTAAATTTAATTAATTCCAGCTTTGCATTCTTTATCCGTTCCAATTAAAACTGGAGACACAACATCAACCCGTTTTGACCAACCCAAATTATAACATTATTCTACTCTAAGTCTGCTACGTCCATGACGCATGTGTTCCACCCAATTTTAATCCCATATGCTTCCAATTAATTTAGGAACACCTAACGCATTAATTTTAATTAAATTAATGTAATGACCCAACCTCACTCAAACTAGACCCAACTCCAACCCAAACCCATACCCACACTCTCAAGGCTCATACTAAACACCACATACCATATTGGTCCAATACAAAGCACCAAACATGGTGTTTTGCCACATCAAATCCCAATTTCCAATTATTATGCAATTTCCTAATTGTTTAGTGGCTTTTATGCAATTAAGCAATGAGGTGCCCCCCTCTCATTGGTCCAACCACATAAAGAACAAAACCCCCCCTCCCTTGACCGATCTACTTTGGTTTCCATCTATTTTGTTGTACTCTACACAACTTTATTTGGTTGCATCTCCACCCTACATTCAAAATCCCTCAATCCTAGCCCTCCTTTCATCATGTAAGGCTTTCCAACTCCCCAAAAATACTATCCCAGTCGACCCAAATCCCAAGGAACCCCCCCCTCTCTCTCTCCTACATAAACTATCTACACTCTTTCTCTAAAACACATACACACGCATCTACACAAAGAGAAAACCTAGAAAAATACTAAACCAACACCACCACCCTCACCACTCACCCTCACCGACCAGACCCCTGCCCTCAGCTCCCCACGGCCACCACCGCCTCCGGCCACCCCGGAACCCACTCCCCCTCCGACCTCCCTCGTCGACCACACCCCCTGTAGCCACCACCCGCCGCTGCTCCGCCGCCAGCAACCACCTTCACCAACCTCACCTCCACGACCCCTCCTTCCCCAACTCGACCCGGGACATCCCCCCCACCATAGCCACCACCACCACATTCCACCACCGCCACCGTAGCCACCACCCCTAGCTTCTCCACCACCGTCCCCACCAACACCACCACCCCCTGGCCGCCCTCACCGGCACCCCCGTCAGCAACAACACCACCAACCACAACGTCAGCAACACCACCACCACCAACACCTCCGACCCGACTCTTCCCTCAGCCCGCCACCTCCCTCTCCTGACTCCGACCACCACTAAAGTCTTCACCACCGTCCTCGCCGTCTCCCTCGCCCTCACTACCACCTGAACCACCGCCACTACCACCCGCAACCACCACCCGCACCACCAGCAACCATTCCTACACCAACATCACCTGCACCAACTACGGCATCACCCGATTCCATCATCACCACCACCGGCACCCCCATAGCCGACAACCGCCGCCGTCTCCACCACCGTCACCCCTACCTCACCATCACTACCACCACAAGCCCCCACGACCCACCGGCCACCCCGCCAAAGCTGCTGCAACTGCCACTGCTGTTGTGCGTGCTATGGCCGGAGCTCCGCCTTCCCTCGCCGGAGGCCGGGCCACCCCGTGCGGCGGACACGCCCCCCTGGACACGACACAGTAAGTACATATATATTTATATATAATTTAATGTATGTATGTGTGTATTTATGTACGTATATGTATAATTATATATGTATGTAGGTGTATATATGTATTATATAATATATATGTATGTATATATATCTGTATTTATGTATATATATATATATATATATATATATATATATATATATATATATATATATGTATATGTATACGTATATATATACGTATATTAATATATAGGTAATTGTATATAAAGGTGTATATTTATATGTATATATGTATATAATGTATTAAGTGTATTATATATATGTATATATATTATGTACGTGTATATTTATGTATATATATATTATGTATGTGTATATTAATGTATATATGTATAGTTAATATATATATGTATATATGTATATATGTTTGTTTATAGGTATAAATGTACAATGTATATTTATGTATATATGATATTTTATGTATATATGTATATATGTATATAAGGTATTAATGTATTATATATATGTATATATGTATTATATGTATTTAGGTATATTATATATATATATATATAATTGTTTATAGTATATATTGTGTATAATGGTATATATAGTATATATTTGTATATGTGTATAATGGTATATATATATTTATATATAGATATAAATATAATTGTATAAATTTGTATTGTATGTATTTAGGTATATATAATGTATATATATATATATATATGTACATACGTTTTTTATAATTGTATATTATGTATATAGGTATATAAGTATTATACTATATATATAATCATGGTTGTTTATGTATATATATATATGTATAATGAATAAATATAAATATGTCTATATGCATAATTGTATATATATGTATGTATGTTATTAAATTTCTTAATGTATATATATGTATATGTGTTATGTACTATGTTAGCATAGGTAATTAAGCGTGTTGTAATTTAGTGATTTATAATTATTATTATCTGTTCGTAGGCATCCGAGACGGTGCTACCTTGACTGCTGGTTCAGAGCATTGCTTGCGCATACCAGAGTTCTAGGCAAGTATACCTTGCCTTGTTGTTACTGTTTAAATTCAAATGTTATCTAGTTGCATATTTTATTATTTTAATATTAACTGTATGCGTCCGAGAGAGACTCGGGTGCAGTCGACGAAGGCGTTGACGTTAGGACTTGTGTCTGACCTGGTGTCTAGTGGACCCACCTAAAGTTGAGGAGTTATCAATATGATTTCCCAGGCCTTGACACGTATTATTACACGTCACAGAGTGAGATCATGTAGGGACACATGCTTCATGACTGACTGGCAATCAGTATAAGCAGCACATGTGACGACATTTAGCTTAGTTGTTTATTTCTGTAGCGACTTACATCATAGTATGAGAAGTCCACGTCGCGTTCGCGACTTATACATTGACATTGGGAAGGGAAGACAATTAGTAGGCGTATGGGACAGACATTTGGCTGCTATAGTTTCAGAGTAAACTGCGGGGCCGTGAGCCTCAGTGTTACCCGGTTTTGGGCTATGTGTTACCCGATTATGGGCTCAGGTTACCCGGTTATGGGCATATATGCTGTCTATACATCTGGCAGAGGTTACTAGCTGCGCGCTATCATGATCGGTGATATAGTCAGCATATACTCCTGGTATCCGATTTACAGCTAATGCCAGGTACTTAGCCTCTTGCTCGACGCTATACTTTATACCTTTTACCTACCCATACGTACTAGGGTTGTCTTCAAAGTGCATTTCACGTAGCTGGTTAGAACACCCTCGAGTTTACATGGTATTTACTTTATGGCATGCATTTTGTATCTTGTTACGTCCCTCTGAGGATCTGGTTCCCTTTCAGATCCGGACGAGCACTTGTACCCGACCATCTACGGAGCAGGAGTAAAGACAGGATTCCTGATTGAGGACTTTGAGGCATTTCCAGAGGAGTTTTCGTGATTTGAGTACGCAGCTATTTCGGACTAGGGTTTTCGTATCTAGCTAGTTGATACTCTAGTCTAGTTATCTTATTTCTTTCTGCACTTTTATTCTATTGCTGTATTTCAGTGGGTTTGTCCCCATCAGACTATTTTAGATGTATTATGGATATTCAGACTCTTGTATTTTATTTACCAAAATTTGTTTTAGCATTATGCTATTGTATTCTGTGGATGAGATTAGACATTACCTGTTGTATATTAGCATATTAGACTTGTTAGTATTTTAGGACTTCGTAGCACGCTTCGATAGGATCCATTAAATTGGGATATCCTTTGGAGTCGTGTCAGCTGGCCAATGACACGTGGCCTGGTTCCGTGTATATTGGGACTGGAGCATGACATAGTTTTAGTGGTGGCCCATGCAGGTCATGTTTATCCCTTGTGGTATGGTAACATGCCCAGTGAGCCTGCAGTAGGATAGAAATTAATAGATCTCATCCACTTCGATTTTGACCTTTGAACCTCCTTGCATTTGATTAATTGAATATCTGCATCCTGCTTGTTATTTTCGTACTCTTTTAATGAAGTTATATTTCTTGCAGCAAGATGAACTTGCGCAGCGGACGCGAGGCATACGGCGCCATTGTGCCATCCACCACCGCACCAAAGGAAGATACACCCCTTGGACCCCCCGGAGAGCAGCCTCCACCACAGGCAGTGGTGATTCCCCAGGCCCCGATGATACATTGGCACCAGACTTCTCCTGACGATCGGACGCAACAGCTGGAGGGCCAGACTTCTCAGACCCTCCCACAGCACTTCGAGGGCCAAACGTCCAGGGCTACGCCAATGCCTCAGTCCGAGAGACCGACGTCTGAGGAGACTCCTACAACGCAGCCAGAGGCCCCATTGCCATCACCTCCGTCCTTTCCATCACAGATGCTACGTCCAGAGGAACAGTCGCAGATGTTCTAATTCTTCCAAACTATGATACAGGCGCAATGGCATCAGACCGAGACGTTGAGATAGAGCTTGATGGCCGTTATAGAGAGGACACCTGCCCCAGCACCCGTACCAGCACTCCACCAGCTCAGACAGTTGGTATTGTATGATAGTTTCGCCAAATGGGCCCGGATACTTTTTGGGCAGTGAGACCGTAGAAGAGATCTCCGATTGTGTCGCCAACACGGAGATGCTACTAGAGGCTTCTCAGCTACATCTAGACCTTTGGATGACCGCAGTGAGGGCCCAACTGAAAGGCAATGCCCATCACTGGTGGGACTCCATAGAACGCAGCGTAGGCAAGACGCAAACGTGGGACCAGTTTTTAGAGTACTTCAATGTGAAGTATTTCCTGGCTACGGTCAGGAATGCCCTCTACTCCTAATTCCTGCACCTGGAGCAAGGGAATATGTCCGTAGACGCATACGATGCGTAGTTTAGTAGACTTAGCCGATTTGGTGCCGCCCTGATACCCAATGATCTGGAGAAGGCCAGAAGATTCCATCACGGCCTTACCGTCGAGCTGCAGAGGTACACTACTACTCAAACGAGGATCTCTTATGAGGAAGTTCTGTCAGAGGCTAGGATCCAGGAGGCCATTAGCAGAGGATCGAGATGTTCCGACACGACCGCACCAGCCAGAGCTCTGCCCAGAGCAGGAGGACCGATTCGTCATCCAGGAGTACAGGCGCAACAGAAGATTATGCCATATCAGCAGAGAGACTACCGACATGTCACTTTTGCAGAAAGAAAGGACATATCCAGAAAGATTGCAGAAGAAGATTAGGACTGTGTTTGAGGTACGGATCAACCCAACATCAAGCTCAGGAGTGTTCCCAGTATAGTGATAGAGGCCAGCAGATAGTACAAACGCCAGCTCCACCAGTCCTAGGTATGTCCGTAGCATTGCTTGATAATTTATAGCTTATTATGTGTTGTTTTAATTTCGAGAATAAAATTCTTATAAGTTGGGTAGATTATAAACTTCCTCGACCAAATTTTAGTTTAATTAGCTTAGATAGAGAGATTATGGTTAATTTGGTGCAAATTAGAATTTATACACAGAGTTTTATTTATTGTGCAATGTTTATATTACTTAGTATACCTTACCGTTGCCCTGATATTTAAGACACTACACTAGCTATTTCCCTCAAACAAATTCCATACACTTTGCCTAGACATACCAGCCAACAATTCTGACACTTGTGTAACTCATAAATACTCTTTCTTGTGCTTCATTTTAGTCGCACAAAAATCGTTACAAACGTCCGTGCGTAAATTTAATTAATTCCAACTTTGCATTCTTTGTCCGTTCCAATCAAAATTGGAGACACAACATCAACCTGTTTTGACCAACCCAAATTATGACATTATTCTACTCTAAGTCTGCTACGTCCATGACGCATGTGTTCCACCCAATTTTAATCCCATGTGCTTCCAATTAATTTAGGAACACCTAACACATTAATTTTAATTAAATTAATGTAATGACCCAACCTCACTCAAACTAGACCCAACTCCAACCCAAACCCACACCCACACCCTCAAGGCTCATACTAAATACCACACACCATATTGGTCCAATACAAAGCACCAAACATGGTGTTTTGCCACATCAAATCCCAATTTCCAATTATTGTGCAATTTCTCAATTGTTTAGGGGCTTTTATGTAATTAAGCAATGAGGTGCCCTCCTCTCATTGGTCCTACCACATGAAGAACACAATCCCCCTCTCTTAACCGGTCCACTTTGGTTTCCTTCCATTTTGTTGTACTCTAAACAACTTTATTTGGTTGCATCTCCACCCTACATTCAAAACCCCTCAATCCTAGCCCTCCCTTCATCATGTAAGGCTCCCCAACTCCCCAAAAATACTACCCCAGCCGGCCCTAATCCTAAGGAGCCCCCTCATCTCTCTCTCCTACATAAACTACCTACACTCTCTATCTAAAACACCCACACACATCTATACAAAGAGAAAACCTAGAAAAATACAAAACCAACACCACCACCCTCACCACTCACCCTCACCGACCCGACCCATGCCCTCAGCTCCCCACGGCCACCACCGCCTCCGGCCACCCCGGGACCCACTCCCCCTCCGACCTCTCTCGTCAACGATACCCCCTGCAGCCACCACCCGTCGCTGCTCCGCCTCCAGCAGCCACTATCACCAACCTCACCTCCACGACCCCTCCTTCCCCAACTCGACCCCCGACCTCCCCCCCACTGTAGCCACCACCACCACATTCTACCATTGCCACTGTAGCCACCACCCCTAGCTTCTCCACCACCGTCCCCACCAATACCACCACCCCCTGGCCGCTCTCACCGGCACCCCCGTCAGCAACAACACCACCAACCACAGCGTCAGCAACACCACCACCACCAACACCTCCGACCCGACTCCTCCCTCAGCCCGCCACCTCCCTCTCCTGACTCCGACTACTACCGAAGTCTTCACAACCATCCTCGCCGTCTCCCTCGCCCTCACTACCACCTGAACCACCGCCACTACCACCCGCAACCACCACCCGCACCACTAGCAACCATCCCTACACCAATATCACCCGCACCAACTCCGACATCACCATCCCCGACTCCATCATCACCACCACCCGAACCCCCATAGCCGACCACCGCCGCCGTCTCCACCACCTTCACCCCCATCTCACCATCACCACCACCATAGGCCCCCATGACCCACGGGCCCCCCGCCAAAGCTGCTTCAACTGCCACTGCTACTGCCACTGCTGCTGTGCGTGCTGTGGCAGGAGCTCCGCCCTCCTTCGCCGGAGGTCGGGCCACCACGTGCGGCGGACACGCCCCCCCTGGACACGACACAGTAAGTACATATATATTTATATATAATTTAATATATATATGTGTGTATTTATGTATGTATATGTATAATTATATATGTATGTAGGTGTATATATGTATTATATAATATATATGTATGTATATATCTGTATTTATGTATATATATGTATATATATATATATGTATATGTATACGTATATATATATATATATATACGTATATTAATATATAGGTAATTGTATATAAAGGTGTATCTTTATATGTATATATGTATATAATGTATTAAGTGTATTATATATATGTATATATATTATGTACATGTATACTTATGTATATATGTATTATGTATGTGTATATTAATGTATATATGTATAGTTAATATATACATGTATATATGTATATATGTTTGTTTATTGGTATAAATGTACAATGTGTATTTATGTATATATGATATTTTATGTATATATGTATATAAGGTATTAATGTATTATATATATGTATATATGTATTATATGTATTTAGGTATATTTTATATATATATATATATATATATATATATATATATATATATATATATATATATATATATATATAATTGTATATAGTATATATTGTGTATAATGGTATATATATATTTATATATATATATAAATATAATTGTATAAATATTTATTGTATGTATTTATATATATATATGTACATACGTATTTTATAATTGTATATTATGTACATAGGTATATAAGTATTATACTATATATATAATCATGGTTGTTTATGTGTATATATATGTATAATGAATAAATATAAATATGTCTATATGCATAACTGTATATATATGTATGTATGTATGTATGTATGTATGTTATTAAATTTCTTAATGTATATTCATGTATATGTATTATGTACTATGTTAGCATAGGTAATTAAGCGTGGTATAATTTAGTGATTTATAATTATTATTATCTGTTCGTAGGAATCCGAGACGGTGCTACCTTGACTGCTGATTCCGGAGCATTGCTTGCGCACACCAGAGTTCCAGGCAAGTATACCTTGCCTTGTTGTTACTGTTTAAATTCAGATGTTATCTAGTTGCATATTTTATTATTTTAATATTAACTGTGCGCGTCCGAGAGAGACTCGGGTGCAGTCGACGAAGGCGTTGACGTTAGGACTTGTGTCTGAACTAGTGTCTAGTGGACCCACCTAAAGTTAAGGAGTTATCAATATGACTTCCCAGGCCTTGACACGTATCATTACACATCACAGAGTGAGATCATGTAGGGACGCATGCTTCATGACTGACTAGCCATCAGTATGAGCTGCACGTGTGACCGCATTTAGCTTAGTTGTTTATTTCTGTAGCGACTTGCATCATAGTATGAGTTATCCACGTCGCGTTCGCGACTTGTACATTAACATTGGACGGGGAAGACAATTAGTAGGCGTATGGAACAGACATTTGGCTGCCGTAGTTTCAGAGTAAACTACGGGGCCGTGATCCTCAGTGATACCCGGTTATGGGCCATGTGTTACCCGGTTATGGGCTCAGGTTACCCGGTTATGGGCATATATGATGTCGATACATCCGGCAGAGGTTACTCGCTGTGCGCTATCATGATCGGTGATGTAGTCAGCATATACTCCTGGCATCCGGTTTACAGCTAATGCCAGGTACTTAGCCTCTGGCTCGACGCTATGCTTTATACCTTTCACCTACCCATACGTACCAGGTTGTCTTCAAAGTGCATTTCACGTAGCTGTTTAGAACACCCTCGGGTTTACACAGTATTTACTTTTTGGCATGCATTTTGTATCTTGTTACGTCCCTCTGAGGACCTGGTTCCCTTCCAGATCCGGACGAGCACTTGTACCCAACCATCTACGGAGCAGGAGTAGAGACAGGATTCCTGATTGAAAACTTCGAGGCATTTCCAGAGGAGTTCCCATGATTTGAGTACGCAGCTGTTTCGGACTAGAGTTTTCGTATCTAGCTAGTTGATACTCTAGTCTAGTTATCTTACTTCTTTCTACACTTTTATTCCGTTGCTGTATTTCAGTGGGTTTGTCCCCATTAGACTATTTCAGATGTATTATGGATATTCAGACTCTTGTATTTTATTTACTAGCAATTGTTTCAGCATTATGATATTGTATTCTGTGGATAAGATTAGACATTACCTGCTGTATATTAGCATATTAGACTTTTTAGTATTTTAGGACAATGTAGCACGCTTCGATAGGATCCATTAAATTGGGATATCCTTCAGAGTCGTGTCAGCTAGCCAATGCCACGTGGCCTGGTCCCGTGTATATTGGGACTGGGGCATGTGTCACGCCCCAGTCCCAAAAATACGTAGGACTAGAACACGTAAGCATGCCAGCCGCATGGATATGGCAACTCCAATATATGGAAACCAAATCCATACGTACGCTGTAATATGAATATAAAATCCACAAGTGGTATAAAATGTAATACAAGTCACAGGGTAAAATCTAGATCTCATCCACCAAAATCATATAGAAATAAATAACCAGTATCTAGGAAACTAGATCTCAATAAGAAGTATCTAAAGATGATAGTTGGATGGAAACAAATCCACTACCAACTCAAATGAGAAAAGTAAATACAATATAAGTACAACACAATCAAACAATATAATAACACCATCTAGCAGTCACGGGCTGGAAGAGAGGACATCCACGAAACATATATAGCCATCCGATCTGTGCTCCTGCAAATACTCAAGAATAAATACACCTGGCAGAGGACCAGGTCCTCAGAGGGACGTAACAAGATACAGAAAATACGAGCCAACTTGAATACAGTAAACATGCTTATAATTTGAAAATAAATAAGTACGCTGTATAAGACAATCTATATGAATGCAAGTGAGGACAACTTTTTGACGTATGGGCAAGGGTAGTCTACTCGATCTAAGCCTCACAACTCACACACCCGTCTGGAACATCAGAAATCGACATACCTCTGGGGTAGCGACCAGCGCGACTCTACAGAAATCGACATACCTCTGGGGTAGCGACCAGCGCGACACACGCCCGTAGTGCGAGCTATATACTACGGTTTACCAGAGTGGTTAAAAGCCCATACGCCTAATAATTGTCCTCTATGATACTAGGTGCCATGTGTGTGTCAACATATCTAATACATAGTAATGACTGGAGAAAAACTACACATGCAAGAACTATACAGAAATAAAATAAATGAACAGAAATATAAATAGCATGCAAAGTACTGTAAATAATTTGGCAAGGTATCTTGCCTGGCAAGAAGCTGCAAAATGTAGTGTCCCAATGTCAACACCAAGAGTCTGAAGCTACGGCCTCAGAATGAACGTCTCCGGATGCTGAAATAAACATCACCAACGTTCCCAGAATAAGCAAAATAGCTAAAAAGCACATCCCTTTCGTCTAATTTGGACACAGGGGCAAAACGGTAATTTTGGGTAAAAGTGGGGTCCATATGTGGCCCTCTTTGCACCGAAAAGTGTGCCAAGGGTAACAGTCTCTAAATGGGACAAACTATAGGTCAAACAACTCTAAATGTCAATATGAACCCAACGGTATGTCCAAATTTGGATTCCGATGAGCCGAACAAAATTTGGTCCAAAAAGTCAACTGTGGGACCCGCCAATTGGCGATCTGGTCAACCGTCTCAGAAATGCGTGAAATTTGGGTCACAGGACCAGCGCGTTACCACGAGTCCAGTGGCACAAGTTTCGTCGCAATCTGACAATCGTGCACAAAATACTCGCGAGTTCCACAAAAGTGGCGACACGAAATGTGTCCGCGGATACGGTCTGATTCCGGTGCGCACACGCGTCCGAATCAGTCCCCACGAATTTTCACGTGTCCCGTTATGCTGTGTGCACCATTTGGTACACTTGGCACACGACGGGGCGGTCCCGTTTGGCGGGGCGCGCTCCGATCTCCAACTTTTGGAAAACCGGAAAAGTGGGTGCGCGCAGTTTTGTGACGAATATAATTTTGTCCACAGCAACTAATAGCACAAAGTTATAATATAGAAAATAAACTAGATCATGTAATCTACAGGTATCAAAAAGAATCACCGAATTCGGATCTCTGTGGTGGGAGATACGAACTCGGCGATATGGGTGGTCAATCTGGAATTCTGCGATTGCAGAATTCTGCCTGCTCGTCCAACTTTGGATGCTGTTTTCACCTAGGGGCACACGTTTTCCGAGGTTGACTATAAAACAAATATTGGAGAGAGTTGAGGGAAGATCATACCTATAAAAACGGAACAGCGTTTGGTCGAGCGAGTCGACGGGAAATCACGCCGGAGCGAAGGTGCCTCGAGTGGAAAACTGCAGTTCGCGATGTCGGCGTCGACGGGATGGTTGGATGGCTTGGGGAGGCTTCTCTGGCTGTGGTGACGGCTCTAGATGGGAAGAGGAAGTCTGGAATTTCTAGGTTAGGGTTTTAGAGAGCTTATTATATATATATATATATTATATATACTAGGAGAGAGAGAGAGAGAGAGAGAGAGAGTTGGAGGCGGGATGGACTATCCGCTGGATGACTCGGCCTAGGAAGTAATAAAAGGAGGCGGGATGGACTAAGTGGCTGTGGTCTTAATGGGCGGAAGGATTCCTTTGCTGCAGCAAGGGCTATACTTGGTCTGTGAAGTAATAAAAGGGATGTAAACTTAAGTTGTGTTATTATTATTATTATTATTATTATTATTATTATATTGTTATTATTAGTATTATTATTATATTCTTTTTCTTTCTTTTCTTTTTCTTTCTTTTCTTAATAAATATATACATATATATATATATATATATATATATATATATATATATATATATATTCTCATAAGAAAATTTATATGTTAGGGTATTGCACATCGTTAGGCTCGCAACTGCTCAAGGGGTCTCCTACATGGAATAAATTTCGAAAAATTCCTGATGGTCCCACAAGTCCTCTAAGTGCCCGAACACCTAACATAAAAATTATTATAAATCTATTTCTCCTATTTGGACCTAATTACTATAATTTAATTAATAATTAATAAATAAATGGGTTTATACGATTTTCTAGGAAGGGGTTTTACATTCTACCCAACTTATAAAAATTTCGTCCTCGAAATTAAAATTAAGCCACGATAGAATGCAACGATGGTATAAGATTTGCATTATTTAAAATGCAAGGTTAGGTTTAGAGGGGTGGCTAGTGTAGCGCTCCAATTATCGGAGCACGGTAAGGCGTGTCAAGTGATATCATGTTGCAAAATTAATTAAAAATGCTGTGTTCTACTTCTAACTGGATTCAAGCTAAACTTAGTCTTACTAACTCAGCCAGGTAGGTCAAACTTTTGGGTGAGGGGTTCACAACCTGCCGAACTTAAAATTTTCCATCTACCACCTAAGGCCATACGTACGTCTAGAAAAACTATTGCTCAAAATTATTTAATCATGATTTTTAATCCTCAGAGGTTTAACACCAAACATATCACCTACGATATGCCCTTAACCAATTATAAAAGAGGGTCACTAAGTCATGTGTTTAGCCTTATGGGGTATAGCTAGTACTATCAGTGTCAACTCATACCAGCACGAGGTTTCGTCTTTCCGAAATAGGGGAAGACGGAGAGAAATAATAAAGAACTCGAGGTGAAGGGGACAGAATACAAGTACGAGGTTCAAAGAGATTAAAGAATCGAAAAGAGAGTTGTCGGGACAGTTGTGGATTGAATTCCTATTTTTGGTAATTTTCCATTTACCTGCTCGTATCAGTACAGTTATGTAACCGATATGATGTGGCAGCCATATCTAGGGGCAAGTATATCTGTCTACTACCATATATCTCAATCCACGTAGAGTAGTAATGCGAAGAGCGAACCAAGCGCACTAAGGTTAGCTAGACCTTAATATACCGATTCTGATTAGGCAATTGTATCATTGTGTGCACCCAATAATACATATGCCATGAGCAAGCTCGATAAAAGAATAAGCTTGCAAAAACTAGGCTATAATAGCAGCATAAGTCAAGGTAGTACAACAAACATAAATACGCTGGATTATGATGAAAGAAGGTACATAACAATTCAAGTTCACAAAAGATAAGACTCCACAATCTCTACATCTGGCATACTAATTCCTTGTCTAAGTCGATAGTCGACAAGGTAGGGGTATAGCCTCTAAGTTCTACAGTCTGAGAAAAAAAATAATGTCGTCCTAAGCTAGCATACAGTTAAATGTCATTCATTCACACTTCAATAATAATAAGGCAAAAGACTATGTGATACTATGTTGTGAGGTATACTACCCAACTTATAAAAATTAAACTAGTACTGTAATTGTCTTAAGCATATCGTGGAACTCCTGTTAAGGTCTACGAGAAGGGGTCTTGGTACTTACTAGGGTATCCTCTATGCTAGGGTCAAATATTATGGTAAAACTTCTAACTATCTCTAGTAGTGTCTATACTACTCAAGTCTTCTTAATACATCAAGGGGTAATGGTAAACCAATTCTAAAGGTAAGGAATTCTAGGGTTTACTAGATATTCTAAACTTAGTGGTGTCTCTATATTCTCATTGTATTCTAAATAGGTGTGCTACTCTAATTATCATCTAACAACAGGAACTTCTATATTCTAGGAGAAGGCTATATATACTCAAGGAACTTATTAGGGAAGTACATGAATCAAGCAGGATACAATTTGTTCGAATAGAACAGAGAGGAGGAAGATGAATCATAGTCAATTGTGGATGAGATCCTATACTCTAGTCCTAGGTGCAGGCTTGTTCGGTACAGTAACGTAACCGAGACAATATGCTCTCGACCTGCATGGGCCACCACAAAAACATGTCACGCCCCAGTCCCAAAAATACGTAGGACTAGAACACGTAAGCATGCCAGCCGCATGGATATGGCAACTCCAATATATGGAAACCAAATCCATACGTACGCTGTAATATGAATATAAAATCCATAAGTGGTATAAAATGTAATACAAGTCACAGGGTAAAATCTTGATCTCATCCACCAAAATTATATAGAAATAAATAACCAGTATCTAGGAAACTAGATCTCAATAAGAAGTATCTAAAGATGATAGTTGGATGGAAACAAATCCACTACCAACTCAAATGAGAAAAGTAAATACAATATAAGTACAACACAATCAAACAATATAAGAACACCATCTAGCAGTCACGGGCTCGAAGAGAGGACATCCACGAAACATATATAGCCATCCGATCTGTGCTTCTGCAAATACTCAAGAATAGATACACCTAGCAGAGGACCAGGTCCTCAGAGGGACGTAACAAGATACAGAAAATACGAGCCAACTTGAATACAGTAAACATGCATATAATTTGAAAATAAATAAGTACGCTGTATAAGACAATCTATATGAATGCAAGTGAGGACAACTTTTCGACGTATGGGCAAGGGTAGTCTACTCGATCTAAGTCTCACAACTCACACACCCGTTTGGAACATCAGAAATCGACATACCTCTGGGGTAGCGACCAGCGCGACTCTACAGAAATCGACATACCTCTGGGGTAGCGACCAGCGCGACACACGCCCGTAGTGCGAGCTATATACTACGGTTTACCAGAGTGGTTAAAAGCCCATACGCCTAATAATTGTCCTCTATGATACTAGGTGCCATGTGTGTGTCAACATATCTAATACATAGTAATGACTGGAGAAAAACTACACATGCAAGAACTATACAGAAATGAAATAAATGAACAGAAATATAAATAGCATGCAAAGTACTATAAACAATTTGGCAAGGTATCTTGCCTGGCAAGAAGCTGCAAAATGTAGTGTCCCAATGTCAACACCAAGAGTCAGAAGCTACGGCCTCAGAATGAACGTCTCCGGATGCTGAAATAAACATCACCAACGTTCCCAGAATAAGCAAAATAGCTAAAAAGCACATCCCTTTCGTCCAATTTGGACACAGGGGCAAAACGGTAATTTCGGGTAAAAGTGGGGTCCATATGTGGCCCTCTTTGCACCGAAAAGCGTGCCAAGGGTAACAGTCTCTAAATGGGACAAACTATAGGTCAAACAACTCTAAATGTCAATACGAACCCAACGGTATGTCCAAATTTGGATTCCGATGAGCCGAACAAAATTTGGTCCAAAAAGTCAACTGTGGGACCCGCCAATTGGCGATCTGGTCAACCATCTCAGAAATGCGTGAAATTTGGGTCACAGGACCAGCGCGTTACCACGAGTCCAGTGGCACAAGTTTCGTCGCAATCTGACAATCGTGCACAAAATACTCGCGAGTTCCACAAAAGTGGCGACACGAAATGTGTCCGCGGATACGGTCTGATTTCGGCACGCACACGCGTCCGAATCAGTCCCCACGAATTTTCACGTGTCCCGTTATGCTGTGTGCACCATTTGGTACACTTGGAACACGGCGGGGCGGTCCCGTTTGGCGGGGCGCGCTCCGATCTCCAACTTTTGGAAAACCGAAAAAGTGGGTGTGCGCAGTTTTGTGACGAATATAATTTTGTCCACAGCAACTAATAGCACAAAGTTATAATACAGAAAATAAACTAGATCATGTAATCTACAGGTATCAAAAAGAATCACCGAATTCGGATCTCTGTGGTGGGAGATACGAACTCGGCGATATGGGTGGTCAATCTGGAATTCTGCGATTGCAGAATTCTGCCTGCTCGTCCAACTTTGGACGCTGTTTTCACCTAAAGGCACACGTTTTCCGAGGTTGACTATAAAACAAATATTGGAGAGGGTTGAGGGAAGATCATACCTATAAAAACGGAACAGCGTTTGGTCGAGCGAGTCGACGGAAAATCACGCCGGAGCGAAGGTGCCTCGAGTGGGAAACTGCAGTTCGCGATGTCGGCGTCGACGGGATGGTTGGATGGCTTGGGGAGGCTTCTCTGGCTGTGGTGACGGCTCTAGATGGGAAGAGGAAGTCTGGAATTTCTAGGTTAGGGTTTTAGAGAGCTTATTATATATATATATATATATTATATATACTAGGAGAGAGAGAGAGAGAGAGAGTTGGAGGCGGGATGGACTATCCGCTGGATGACTCGGCCTAGGAAGTAATAAAAGGAGGCGGGATGGACTAAGTGGCTGTGGTCTTAATGGGCGGAAGGATTCCTTTGCTGCAGCAAGGGCTATACTTGGTCTGTGAAGTAATAAAAGGGATGTAAACTTAAGTTGTGTTATTATTATTATTATTATTATTATTATTATTATTATATTATTATTATTAGTATTATTATTATATTCTTTTTCTTTCTTTTCTTTTTCTTTCTTTTCTTAATAAATATATACATATATATATATATATATATATATATATATATATATATATATATTATATATATTCTCATAAGAAAATTTATATGTTAGGGTATTGCACATCGTTAGGCTAGCAACTGCTCAAGGGGTCTCCTACATGGAATAAATTTTGAAAAATTCCTGATGGTCCCACAAGTCCTCTAAGTGCCCGAACACCTAACATAAAAATTATTAAAAATCTATTTCTCCTATTTGGACCTAATTACTACAATTTAATTAATAATTAATAAATAAATGGATTTATACGATTTTTTAGGAAGGGGTTTTACAGCATGACACGTTGTACTAGCTAGAGGTCATAATCTTGCGTGTTATGGACATAAGACGTTGTGGACATGAGACGTGATGTTACATTGGATGGGGAGAGACACACCATACTACAGGCTGATTATTTATATACATATATACTATACTACTGGAGTACTGTGGCACATACGCCGGAGTCACAAATCCTAGTGGTGCCTTGGACTCTAACTCAGATCTTTGGCACCTATACTAAGTCTTGATACTACTTGCTGCTATGGGCTCCCCGACACAGAGCCTGTAGTGGTTTTAGCCTAAGTAAGAGTGATGCTATCACGTACATATAACATAGATGGTTACAGTAATTTACCCTTGAGTATGTGGCATTATACTGTTTTACTTTTGGCTTGCTGTTCCTTGTACCTTGTTACGTCCCTTTGAAAACCTGGTCCCCTGCCAATTTTCGTTGCTAGTTGTCGTTGTGGTGTCAATTTTTTCTCACCGCCGGACTAACGTCGAACAGATTCCGTCGCTGCCAAACGTTAAAATTAAATATCCTAGTTTTATTTTTATTTCTCCCCAAACTCCCTCTCTCTCTCTCTCTCTCTCTCTCTCCTCAGCGACCCCCGACGCCCTCTCACTTTGCTCCGGTGACCCCTGACCCCCTCTCCTCCTCCTCCGACATCTCCAACGACCGCCGCCCCCCTCTCCCCTCTCCCCTTGCTCCGGTGACCCCCGAACCCCACTCCTCCTCCGGCGTTCCTCTACCCCCTCTCCCTTGCTCCGGTGACCTCCGACCCCCTCTCCTCCTCCTCCGACGTCTCCAGCGACCCTGACCCCCTCTCCCCTTGCTCCGGTAACCCCTTGATTCCTTTCCTCCTCCTCCGAAGACTCCGGAGACCCCGACCCCCTCTACCCTTGCTCTGGCGCGACCCCGACCCCCTCTCCTCCTTTGTCTCCGACGACCCCCTCCTCCTCCTCCTCCTTCATCTCCAACGACCCCCGCCTCCTTCTCCTCCGACAGCCCCAACCTGAGGAGCCCTAGGCAAGTCGAGGAGCCGTAGCAGCAGCAGCCCCATCCACATTGCCTTTTCTTATTCTCAAATTCCAAGTCGATGAGCTATGGTCAAGGCCTCTTCCTCTCCCCTACTTCAATTTTGTTCATTTTCTTTAATTTTGTTCATGTTTGTCAATTTATTATGATCAATTAGGTATATTTTATATTAAGTCAGAAATTAGGTTTAATATATATATATATATATATATATATATATATATATATATATATATATATATATATATATTATCTTTTTATAGCACGGACAGATGTATCAAAAAAAATGCAGACAAATTGACACGAGTATTAGGACATAAAAATGGTAATATGTATTATATGTGTCTATAATTAACTTAGAAGAAGATTGACAAATTTAACATTACATATATAATTATTGTGATTTATATGTGTATCCTTAGACAAATTTAACATTACATATATAATTATTGTGATTTATATGTTTTCATATTTGGATCGTTTTAAACATTATATAAAAATGTGAGTTTAGTTTTGGCATTAAATTAAGGTAAGGAGAATATTCGTCTTCCTCATGTAATGTCAAGAATGCCAAGTTACAATGGACTCGAGAGCATTAAATATATTACTCACAAATATAATAACATTGACAACATAAAGGGAAACATAGAGATCACACAATACAAATTAAGGTAATGTTTCTTTTAACATGCAGAAACAAGTTTAATCTAAACATCAGAGAAGTGCCCGGTAAGTGCCCGGTAGGTAACATTACATAATACATAAGTACTCATATATTATTTGTGGTAAAATTAGTCAAGAAACAAATGTATTAATTTTGATTGCATGTAAAGTCCAAAACAAAAGTCTAAGTTATCATTCATATATATAAAAACAAACTAAAACAGATCATTGAATTATATACAAAGTTACAAACAAAATATATTATTGATGAAATGTAGAAAACAGAGAGGTTAACAAAATAATGAGAAGAAAAAGAAAAAGAAAAAGAAATTAATGAATCAACTATTCAAACTAACACAAGTATGATTTAAAATAAAGAACGTGGTTCAAGATTTTGAAGAAGAATAAGGAATCGTGAGCTGCTGCTATGCTCGGCTAGTAATACTACTATTGGTTTTGATTCTTTTGAATTAATAAAGTAATCAAAATTAGTGGTCTAAATTGCTTCAAGATTAGGGTCTTTAGATAGGTTATCTAACCCGTATTCGAAAGTGCATCTAACATGGAGAGAGGGATCAAAACGAGAGGGTTCTCAAGTTTGCAACATTTGAAGAAGAGAAAGAAGGGATCAACTCAGAGCTATTTCGAAGAAAGACCGGTTTGGTTTATTGTTTTTTGTCATGTCTGTCTTCGATGACCACCCACTTGTAATCCATTTTTATTACTTTGAGTAGTTGTGGTGATCCGGTTGGACCTATGGAGAAGTTTGTAAATGTTGTATTATTCTAATTCATTAGTGAAGACATTTTCAAGATTGCACTCCGATAGTCCCATGGTTTGTTCAATCTGCAAGAATTTTCATGTCAAGATTGATTGTGCTTGTGTTTGGCTTATTATTTTTTATTTGGACAAGATGGTTTTGTGTGCTTTACTTTGTTTTTCTAGCAATCTCTTGGATTGGGGAAACAGTTTTCATATTTGGATCATTTTCAACATTATATAAGAATGTGAGTTTAGTTTTGGCATTAAGTTGGGGTAAGGAGAATATTGGTCTTCCGCATGTAATGTCAAGAATGCCAAGTTATAATGGACTCGAGAGCATTAAATATATTACTCACAAATATAATTACACTGACAACATAAAGGGAAACATAGGGATCACACAATACAAATTAAAGAAATGTTTCTTTTAACATGCAGAAACATAGCAGACTTACAATTGAAGTGTAACAAGTTAAATCTAAACATCAGACCATTGGATGTCATAGTCGCCAACTTGTGCATTAGGTATCCCTAATGCCTTCCACACGGCCGGTGATGCGTCCACTATGTTGTTAGGACACGGTGGCTGGTAGTCATGGTCGGCATCGCATCCGTTGATAGAATCACACTCATCTACAACTTTGGCTAGAACTGATCTACCGTTGGCATTGATCCTAATGTTCTTCAGGCATCGGCTGCCATGGTTGTATCATCCGGTTGAAAGAGCTACAACCATTTCAGCGTCACTATGGTAACTGTTGTCGCACTCCGAGGGACCACCTCCATCGCCGCCTTTGGCAAAGCTGTTTATGGTCATGTGGGCATGTGTATTACCCCCGCCCGTTGTAGGTGGGTACTCTTTACCAGCCTTGCAGCAATCGGAATCGTGCTCCCTGTTGCAGTGGTGAGAAGTGCCCGGGAGGTAGCCACTTGGACTACATGCTCCTCGTGGTGGCCCATTAGGATTAGGACTGCTTGCTGCAAATAGGGAGGAGGAAGAACGAAAGCAATGTCCATGATTAATCAAGCATGCTGCTATTACTATTGCTACAACAATAGCCGATTTTGCCATTATATATATATATGCTCTTGTTATAAAACTTAGTTGAAGAGGCAATGATCATATATATGGCTCCCGTGCTATTTATAGACATATTTTGTATTTAGTTTAATAAAATCCTTACCAGTCTTGGACGTTGTCTTGCAAGTAATGTTTTACATTATTAAAATCGTATGTTTTAATATGGCTAATGCATTTCCAAATCACGACACAATGCTACATATGGGATTTGTAGCGTATTATTTATGTTGATGTTGACTTTGCTTTCAATAGTAATTATCTATACTAAAAACAATGATTAAGCGTAGAAACAATTACGACAGCACACACAAACTAAACATGGTAGCTTATTCATGAATGGTCCTAACAATTTACACTGTTTTATAATTTTATTTATAAAAGCCATACGAACCCAAATGAGGTAATAGGACGGCAAGGATCGAAAATGCCACAATGTGTTTGTGTTACAACTTAGAAGCAAGAGCAGTTTTTATTTTTTATTTTTTATTTTGTTCTTTTTGTTTTTTGTGATGAGAAGCATACCAAAAGAAGGATGACTGCGTCTGCTCCCAAACTTTTCCAACGAGTTCCTTTTTTTTTTTTTTTCAGAAAATTTGTTGTACCGAAATATTTAAAAAAAATTATCAACAAAAAAACTATTTTAAAAAATTTAAAGTAACGAAAGCTTTCTCCATATGGGACGGCAAAAAAGCAATATTTTAAAATAGAACAAAATTCAAAGGTGACTATATGAACGAAGGCCTTAAAAAGTAAACATTCAAAGGTGACTTGACTGCTCCTTGTCATAGCATATTCTATCAAGCACATCACCCTTGAAATGATTAATTTTAGATTAACATAAGCAGCATTATTGAAAGCCTCACCCCAATAATTGTCCGGTAAGTTTGCTTCTGACAACAAACATTGTACTCTCTCCATCAGTGTCATGTTCTTATGCTCCGCTACATCATTGAGCTGAGATATCTATTGTAGAGTCTTCTAGTATTGAATCGCCTTATGTTATTTGTAATATGCATCAAAGGAACCAATGTATTCGTCGATATTATCAAACTGAGCATACTTCAACTTCTTGCCCATCTTTCTTTCAACAGAGACAACATTTGATACTTGGTCTTTACAAAATAGTCCTAAACTTTCTTGCAACAATCATCAATAAAAGTTACAAAATAATTATCACCTCCAATAGTGATTACCTTTATTGGACTACAGAGTAAACCAACTCGAGCAACACGGTCTTCCTTGAAATTTAATGGCTTTGGAAAGACACTATCTTTGCTTTCCAGTCATGCAATACGTGCATCTATCCAATTTTGTAGAGTTGAGCCTCGTAATCACTTTCTAGCACATTCATTTTTTGCTGATATTACTAAGACGCCTGCGCCACAATTCGGTAGTCATATAAATGACTATGTTTACCTCTTGTACACCTTGTGAACTCCCTTCTATATAATAGATACCGAACTTCTTGCTTCCTTTGGCAATCACCAACAAATCTTATCATTTAACCGTCAAATATACACCAGGTTAAAGTGAATATCGGGGAGATGATGAACACCTTTTAGCACAAGAGTTGTACTTGTATTTATCTTTAAATGCATATATTTAATAGCAACAGCCTTTGATATAAACTTGTTGCCCATCTTTAGAATCCAAACCTTATCATTTTTATTTTTTATTTTTATTTTGTTCTTTTGTTCTTTTTGTTTTTTATGATGAGAAGCATACGAAAAGAAGGATGACTACATCTGCTCCAAAACTTTTCCAATGAGTTCCTAATTTTTTTTTTTTTAGAAAATTTGTTGTACCGAAAATATTTAAAAAAAATTATCAACAAAGAAACTATTTTAAAAAAATTTAAAGTAACGAAAGCTTTCACCATCTGGGACGACAAAAAATAATATTTTAAAATCAGGTTGGCATATTATTATCGTCACATTTTCATTTAAGGGTAGTTTGGTAATTGACATAGATAATATTTATTTTTAAAATTTATTTCTATTTAATATTGTGCATATGTATTAATTAATTGTTGTATTATTTATTGATTGTTAGTTGTAGTATTTATTATTGGACTTGTGTAATGGACCTAACCCATTTATTAGTTGCATGAACCCAACATTTAGATTAGTTTAGATTTAGCCCATTAAATTAGGCCCATGGATTTTGAGGTTGGATTAATTAGTGAAACCATTAGACTAGAACCTTCCCCCTTAATTAATTTCTTCATGAGAGGCCCCAAGGGCTGTTTTGGATATTTCATATTGCTTGGAAGAGGATTTATGATCAGCCATTAGTGGAGGAGAGAGAGTGTCTCTCATTTTATTTTTTTATTTCTAAATAGATCTAGATTTTTTTTCTTTCCAAATTCGTTCATTCCCTCACTATTCCTCACCAAATTTTCACCCAAATTCCTTCTCTATTTATCAATTGAGGCTACTACAACAAGGATCTAAGGTAATAGTTTAGTATGTTAGTTATAGTGTTGGGTAGTGAGCTATATATTAGATTTGAATTACCTTGGGATACTAAGGTAATGTTAAGGTATTGAGGGATACTCAAGGTATTGGGTAATTGATTGGTTTAGTCTAGTTGGTCACTATAGCAGTTAGTTAGTTAGATATGTTTCTTTATGTAGATAGTTAGATATGTAATCTAGTAGATATATATATATATATATATATATATATATATATATATATATATATATTGATAGTTAGTCTCATATACTAATATGTAGTGTATCTTGATAGTTAGTCATATTAGCTATACATATCTATGTATGTTAGTATTATAGTTAGTTCTATGTTATATTGAGATGTATATGTTAGTGTTAGTTATAGCTAGTATTAGTTTGGGGTTTTATATATCTATTGGTATTACTTATATGTTGAGTTTTGGGTTACCTCGGGATACAAAGGTATTACCAAGGTATTGGGCCGATACCCAAGGTATTGAGTTTGGGTATCGAGATAGGTGCGATACGCATTGGTGCAAGGCCAAGGTATCCTAAATTCCTTGTTTTAATATAGAATTAAGTATAATGACTTGTATATATATCTAAAATACTATTTTCATATAAATGAACTTGCGTATCTTAGGATACGGCTTTTTGAATGCATTTTAGTATCTTAGCTTGGATTGTATAGGATAGTTTCATAGTGTTTTGACTTAGTGACTTAGTTTTAGACTCTTGAAACCTAGATTTCATCGTTTGACCTAGAAATGACTTTATGACTTAGAATTGCATCAACTTAACTTATTTCTATTTTAGAACCTTGTATTGATGCAACATTCCATATATAGGTTTTGTGGCACCAGCTTGGGCATCGAGAGACAAACCTTGCACAGGACTTTAGGTGAGTACATTTCTTTGATTGTTATTAATTCATAATATTGTATATATGCATGTTCTAGAATTGTATACATTGATCCCGACACAGTGATTTCATGGACTGGTGATATATGGATCCCGTCATGAGATTTTATCCCCTACCGTGTTCAGCGGATACTCATGTACATTGTATCTCATCGTGTATATTGGGTATTGATTATATTTCGTATTCACACACTGCTCGTGTTCAGTGTGCTTATTCGCGTACACCACCGCTCATGTTAGGTGGTTATGATATTCGTGTACACCCACTACTCGTGACAGTAGTTATATTTTCGTTTCCATAGCATGTCGTGATTGGGTCCAGCGGTATTAGTTGGGGGTGGGAGAGTAGGAGTTGATTATGTGATCAAAGCCATTGTTACAAATTGTGTACATTATGGTTACATACCTCACTTGTAATCCGTCTTACCTGATCATGTTCACCCAACCCGATCACATAATGAACTAGTATTCTGAGGCACATTAGCTAGTTTAGATTGCAGTTATTTTATCATATTATTGATATTTATATTATTGAACTATATTCTCGTACATTACCTGTATATCCTTTGTTCATTATTGATAAGTTTAGTGAGCTTGTATTTCATTTCTATATATATTTATATGCTCGATTATGCTATTAAAACCGCTTTCAAAGGTACGTACTTCGCTCCAATCCTGACTGGATATATTTTTCCAGATAATTGGCTTATAGAGCAGTGTCCCACATTCTACGGTCCACAGGACGGTGTATCTTTAGAGGATCCTTTGGTAGACCAGGAGGACTTAGTTGTAGAGCCCGAGGAGGTCTAGTTTATTTGCGTTGGACTTTTATTATATTATATTATTGAGATTCTTTGGATTTTATATTATTTTAGATTGTGATTTATATCTTATTCTTTCCTTCGCTATTCCATTCATGCTTATCTTCCTTAGTATGTATTGTGATTGAGTTTAGTTATATTGTAAGATACCATTTTGTTCCTCCGTTTGGAGTTGAGATGATTAATATGTACCATATTATATTTTTTAGATGCTAGATAGTTAGAAATGACCCAAACAGCGTTCTACCGCCGATTCTACGGCATAGGCTGGACGTACCCACATACTCGTGTCCGAATATCCGGGTGCGGGTCATGACACATATTTTCGCCAAGTGAGTTGGTAAAAATTGAGCAACTACAAGTGGCTGACATGGCGTTTAGGATGTCCAACTACGGGTGGCTGACGTGGCATTTAGGATGTCCAACTACGGGTGGCTGACGTGGCATTTAGGATGTCCAACTACGGATGGCTGACGTGGCATTTAGGATGTCATATTTTGGCCAACGGAGTTGGCAAAAATTGGATAACTCCGGTTCGGTTGGGTGCGGTTCGGTTGGGTTGTTCGATGGTTTAATAATGTGTGTGTGAGAGAGATTTAATATGATTTGACCGCGGTTTAAGAAGGTGGTTGGTTTAATTTGGTGGGTGAGAGGGGGGTTTAATGTTGGTTGTTGTGTGGGTTGTATAAGGAGGGAGGAGGAAGTAGTGAACCTACAGAAGAAGAGTGCTATCTTATTGGAGTGGAGTGGAGGAGGAAGTAGAGAAGCAGTAGCAAAATCAAATTTAAGGTGCAAGAAGAAAAGGGGAACAAGAAGAGAGGTTTGTTTTGTAATATTTTTATTTTTATTTTTTTAAGTAATTTTTTGGTTTTGTTAAGTAGAATCTAATTCTAATCCTAGCCATAATTATAATCGTAATCATTATCCTAGTATCCATAATCGTTTAGTATAAAATATATTTTTAGTCATTCTTATAATGGTTAGAATGTTATTATAATTGTTAGAATTATGAAGCCAAGATAAAAAAATTTACAAAAATCAAATAATATAGTGTTAGTGCTAATATTTAACATGTTAATCATTTTTCTAAATAGTTATACTTAATCATTTTAGTTTTGATAGTTAATATTCTTAATTAATTTTAGTATGATGGAAAAAAAACCATTAATTGTAGCAGCCAAATCCTCAGCACCTGAGGATGCCCAGAAACTTAGGTTAGTACGCAACATGTACTAGTGAGCGGCCGCAACCAATCTCACCTAAAAAGCCAACACTAAGTAGATAGGTGAAAGAAGCAGTTATTATTGTGATCTTGCTATGTTACCTTATGTTCAATTAATAATTCATATCTCAAGAACATAAGGAACACATATATTTTTCACCATATTTGGTGATTCTTACCCACAGTCGTTAAGCCAACCCTGTTTATGAACAATAACTTACTCTGCATGCACAAGACATTATTAGCATATATCCTGTCTATATGAAGGTCACTAGCCAAGCCATCACGACATTCTTGGAACTTCAGCGCCCCGTTCAGTGTAGGGAGATAGCCTCACTGAAGGTCTTGAACTTTCGATGCAAGTACTTTAGCACTCATGTTCCCCCTAGGACGAAGCAATCCCATGGCCTCAGTACACCTCTACGAGGAACTACCCTTCTGTACAAGTTTATCTATGACCATGCTTGAATGCAACTAGCTAGTAGAAGAAAATATGCAAATACAGAAACTTGATATAGTATTCCAGAGTCATATTCATTGTCTTAGCCACAGCCCACCATACTTACCACCTAGTCCAGGGTCTTTGCTACATAATCAATTATATTACAACAGTCCAGTTCAAAGTAATGTGATTATTATCTTGCTTATTTTTCTTGGTTCTTTGCTAGGTATCATTGATTATTTTGTTAAACATGATGACTAAAGGATTCATCAAAGGATCGAAGTCACTTACTAGTTGGTGAATTGATGAGAAAGAGATATCTTCTTCGTGACTTCAAGCTTGGTTCATAGGTTCACCTGCATTGGCACCAACAAAGGTTCAGGATCCTTCTTCTCTTTCTCTCAGTAATTCGATACGTAAATGTGAGACAGTGAATGCAAGCAATGAAAGATGTTCATCGAAAACAATGACGAAAATGCAAATCACAAAACCAACAGTGAAAACCAACCTCGAAAACCAACAGCACACGGGTCTTGAGGCATAAACCCTTATATGGAGTTCACTCCCCAAGTCACCATGCACTGCATCTTGGGAGTAACTTCTAAGGATTCCATCCCATAATGAGGAACGACTCCCCATTTTTTTGTCCCGACCAATCGATACCGGCAAAGTTTTCCCATTCTCTGATTCTGACTCGGCCATTCAACCGCTAGCCCAGTCCGTGCTCTACACTACAAAGCCTCCCTCTCACCTCCTACTCCCGCCGCAGCCGTCTTGCTCCCTCCGGCACCGCCGCCACTCCCCCCTGCACCACCGCACCTCCTACCTCCCTCTTGCATCATTTTCGGCCACCCCGACCCTCTTCGCAGCCGCGGGTATACGTGAGGGGCCGTACACCCTGGTGCCAAATAGAAGGATTGTATTACATACGAAAATTCTTTTTGGCACCCGGGTGCACGTCGCCTCCCATGCACCCAGGTGCCGGAGTTGGCCATGAAGGTCGTCGGAGATGCCAGAGTGCGTAGGAAGAGGAGAGGAAGGGCCGGAGAGTAGAGTACTACGCCTCCCCCTCCTCCCTATTTGCTTTCATTCTTCCTTCTCCCTATTTGCTTTCATTCTACCTCCTCCATATTTGCAGCAAGCAATCCTAATGGGCCACCAGGAAGAGCATGTAGTCCAAGTGGCTACCTCCCGAGCACTTCTCACCACTACAACACGGAGCACGATTTTAATTGCTGCAAGTTTGGTAAAGAGTACCCCCAGTTTAAGTGCTCGCCACCTACAACGGGACGGGGTAATACACATGCCAACATGACCATAAACAACTTTTCCAAAGGCGGCGATGTAGGTGGTCCCCCGGAGCGCGACAACAGTTACCATAGTGACGCTGAAATGGCTGTAGCTCTTTCAACCGGATGGTACAACCATGGCAGCCGATGCCTGAAAAATATTAGGATAAATGCCAATGGTAGATCAGTTCTAGCCAAAGTTGTAGATGAGTGTGATTCTATCAACGGATGTGATGCCGACCACGACTTCCAGCCACTGTGTCTTAACAACATAGTGGATGCATCATCGGCCGTGTGGAAGGCATTAGGGATACCAAATGCAGAAGTTGGCGACTATGACATCCAATGGTCTGATGTTTAGATTAAACTTGTTTATGCATGTTAAAAGAAATATTACTTTAATTTATATTGTGTGATCTCTATGTTTCCCTTTATGTTGTCATTGTTATTATATTTGTTTATTGCTCTTTAGGCTATTATAACCTCGCATTCTTGACATAACATGATCAAGACGAATATTCTCCTTACCTTAATTTAATGCCAAAACTAAACTCACATACATATATAATTTTGGAAGCGAAACATGAAAATCGTTCCCCCAACCCAAGAGATTGCTAGAAAACTAAAGTAAAGCACACAAAACCATCTTGCTAGAACACTGAAGTAAAGCACACAAAACCAATATATTCGTTGATATTCTCAGACCGAACATACTTCAACTTCTTGCACATCATTCTTTCAACAGAGACAACATTTGATCCTTGGTCTTTACAAAATAGTCCTAAACTTTCTTGCAACAATCATCAATAAAAGTTACAAAATAATAATTACCTCCAATAGTGTTTACCTTTATTGGACTACAGAGTAAACCAACTCGAGCAACACGGGACTCCTTAAAATTTGATGGCTTTGGAAAGACACTATCTTAGCTTTTCAGTTATGTAATACATGCATCAATCCAGTTTTGTAGAGTTGAGCCTCATAATCACTTTCTAGCTCATTCCTTTTTTGCTAATATGACTAAGCCGCCTGTGCCACAACTCAGTAGTCATTTAAATGACTATGTTTACCTCTTGTAATCCTTGCGCACTCCCTTCCATATAATAGATACCGAACTTCCACTACCAGAATAAGTCAAATTAGCGACGTCTAAAAATGTCGCTAAATGGTAAACAAATGTCGCTACATAATTTTAGCAATGCCCGTAGCGACGTTTCGATAAAGTCGCCTTTAAGTTAGTCACTGACCGAAAAAATGTCGCAAAATGTCGCTATACCGATATTTTCTAGCGACGTATATGCGTCGCTATATTAGCGACGTTTAGCGACGTAATGTTGCATAATTAGCGACGTGTTATTTGTCGCTATATATTGTTAATTTTTTTTCTTTTTAGCGATGTTGGGCAACACATTTAGCGACGTTATATTGACCTGGCAATAGTGCCATGTCAGTAGTTTAGTGATTTTCAGTGACGTACTCAGCAACATTTTTTACGACGTTATATTGACCTGACAATACTGCCATGTCAGTAGTTTAGCGACGTTCAACGACGTATTCAGGAACGTATATAAACGTTGCTAAACGTCACTAAAACTATCGCTGAAGATTCAGTGAAAAATAAAAAGAATGAATTAATGATTTCCAAACCAATCTTCCTACAGTTTATGAATTCATAATTTGTACAAATAGACCCGGGGCAACCCTTAGTTGAATTTGCTGGGTTCGCCGACCCCCTTCGGTTGAACACTCAATACCGATAAATTAACATACATTTAATATGAATAATATAGTAAAATTTGTAGAAAATAAAATATTGAGATTACAAACTGAGTTAGAAAAAAATCTCGTCATAAAAAATATAATAAATATCCACATAACTGAGTGCAAGAAATAAAGTCTGAAAGCCTCAAAAATAAAGAATATTCATAAATAACCAAATATTATAGGTCAAAACACAAACAATCAATAAATTATCCTAACTAGGACTACTACAGATCTGTAGGAGAATCACGATCGACGCGCATTAGGGATAAGAACAGATCATACTGCTCCCGTAAAATCGATACTGATATCGATGGAGAAGGCAGTGACGTCGGTGGAGTCTGTGTCGATGAAGGTGCACCATGAGGATGTATCTGCTCCAACTCTGCTAGTCGATGGTTGTATGAATCCATGGTAGATTACAGCCTCGTACTACTATGAACTATTGAATCTTGCATCATCGTCAGCCTCTTGGCCATGGATAGCTGTGATACCTGCAGCTCCGTCATGCTGTGCTCTGTCGACGCTCTATAATCAGCTGTCATATCCCTGAGCTCCATGATGTTGCGTTCGAGCGTATCAAATCGTGTGATGAGCGTCGCATCATCTGCCTACGGCTGGGACTGGGACTACTCCTTCATCCTTCGCAGCAACTCATCACGGAGAGACGTAATCTAACGGTCAACGGTCTCCTGGACTCGGGCCGATCACTCCGAGGGCTGTAGGGAATATGCACTTGCCATGGAGGACCTAGATGTCTGCGTCGCAACAAGGGAGCCATAGGATCCCGTACCATAATACGTACCCCTCTGGAGACCACCAATGGTGGTCACCCACATCTCGTCTACCGACGTAGCTTGAGAGGGCTGCTAGGAAGTACCAGCCTCTCTCGCTATAGGTGCACTAGCAGTCTCCCGCTCACGCAGCCTAAGATACTCGGCCTAGAAAAGTTTGGATACTCGATAATTGCCTAAGTTATATTAAAATTAACACAAAATAAAGTAATACTTACATAGGTCTGCGAGGCCCTCTTATCAATGAGATTCTTGCCCTTTCGATGGATGGCCAGGAAGACAGTCGCCATGTTTGCATCCTCACCCCTCTGTACCTGTTAAAAATATATTATTTAGTACTAAAATTAAATATTTTATCCTACTACCATTTTATCGTACTTGTATTAAAATAATATATCTGAAATAAAAAATGTACCAAACGACAAAAATGTTCCGTCATCGGAATCAAGCCACCACACCACTTTGCTGCCTTCTGCCTAGCTGCGTTGGCCTTCTCAGACCTTTCCTTGTATCTCTGATCGTCAAATCAAGCCCTCATCGTAGTCCACTGCTTAAGCGTGATCCTACCTAGGATCTATTTTTCTTCGCGATCACGAGCCTTCTGGTCATCCAGAGCAACACAGATCAGCTTGGCGGCAACGACAGAAAATATATGCTCGATCAACTCGGCCCAGTCGGGTGGATAAAAATACATTTGCTACAATAAGTAATTTATTAAGTTATATAATATGCATAAATTAGATGATTAATATAATATACTTTACCTTGAAGTGTGCAAACCAGAACGTCTTTCACTCATTCGGAGCATCAGAGTAGTTGATCCAAGGGTCACCATAGTTGTACCTCAGAAAGTGGCCCAGGCGTCTCTGTACCGACGAGGGATGATATCTATACAAAGATAATTATTTTTATCAAAAAAGTCAATATATGATGAATAAAGAAATACAAGATATATATGATGCTAAACCATTTAATTGACTTACTTTGTATCGTCGACCCAAATCTCTATCCTCGTCTCGTTCGGAGGTGCGCATGGAGGATCTAGCTGATGCTGGGACGACGTTGGCTCAACCTTCGCCATATGCTCATATGTCTCCATGGTTCCGTCAATAGGAGGAACGCATGTTGAGGGAGTAGTATCAGGCCTGGAACTACTTGTCCCAAGAATGCTGCCACGTAACGTCGTCGCAGTCGAAGATGTGACTGGTCGATATAGTGGAGTACTAGTCGTCGAGGATCCAGAACCAACAATAGGAAATACCGGAGGAGCACTCCGTCTACCTCGGGACCTGCCGAACGCTTCGCATCATCCTGTCATACCTGATAACAACATATGAAGATAGAACAAATAAACAAATATATAGTACATTCTACAGTCAAAATGTTATTCATATCTCACAACATTAATAGAATTGTACAGAAAATAACTAGTAGTGTTACAAGACTAAATGGATAGTACATTCTAAAGTCAAAATATAATACATAACTTCATCAAAATAGTACATTCTTCAGATAAAATATAGTATATTCTACAGGCAAAATATTTTATTTTCAATCATTTTCAGAAAATTTATCTTGTTCGCCTTCCTCGTCCCCCTCTTCATCTTCCTCCTCATCTTCACTTTCATCTACTTCGTATTCGTCTTCCTCTTCGAATAATTCTACCTCTTCTACATTATTAATCGTGTAATGAGTAACTTCCATTGAGTCCACATCTTCAATATTTGTTACAAGAGGTAGCTCGTCCTCCTGATAAGCTATTTCGTCAACGTCAAAGGTATTTCTAGCTTTAGTCTTGCATACTGTCCACTAATCCGACCTCGCTGTCCCCCGTCTAGGATAAGTTGTGAAGTACACGAGCTGAGCCTGACTTGATAGGATAGATTGTTCGTAGCCTTGATATCTCCGTTTGTAGTTTATATCCACAAGATCATGCTTGTCAATTTTCCAACCTTGATCTTAAATCGGATCGAACCATTCACACTTAAATAGCACGAAGTTAGCAAGTTATGTGCCATAATTATATGTCAACTCCACAATCTCTCGTAAGATGCTAAAGAAATCATTGCCTGGATCGACGTCTTTGTAGTTCGAAAATTTGATACACAAACAACTATTTTGTGTGGAATCAAGATCCAGAAAGCTGTCTCTGATCGGAACATTTGTTGACTTGAACCTAAACCCATTAATACAGTAACTTGGCCATATTTTGATGGCAGTAATTGGTCCCTTGGCTAGAGTTCTAATAGATTCAGTCTCGGGTGTTATTAGACGATCGACCTAAATACTAAAGTAGCGATAGTAAGTTATTTATTGTGCACGTGCATACAGAAAAAATAATAACCGAGTTCCTTACATATACGCTCAACCAAGAAGGAAAATAATGTCTTATTTCTTGTTTTACTTCTTCGTCTCTTATGTAGGGTCTAACCGACCTTAGCTCATCATTATATGTGCTAAAAAATAATGAAGCAACCGCTGATTAGAAGCATAATAGTAGCTTATACTATTATATTGAGATGACGTAAACGTGGATGTATTAATTACCTACCCCTCTAGCTTCTCCACTTCATCCTCATCGTAATTGAGTAATATATACAACTGAGCAACCCTTAGCATATCGTCATTCAAATATCTCTTCCTTATTTTCCCCGAAGGCTTTCCGGACGCATTGAATACTTTCAGTATTGCATCCTTAGATTCCTAATATCCGTCGTCGTTTCTTGGAGCTCTCGTTCTATTAGTAACAACATGAGATTTGAAATACGTCAAGCAAAAGTTTGTAATCTCCTCGAGAACATAAGCTTCATAAATAGTGCCCTCAACCCGTGCCTTGTTTTTTATCTTTCTCTTTAGGTGATTCAGATGTCGCTCGAACGGGTACATCCACCGATAACCGATAGGACCACCAATACGTGCCTCATAGGAAAGATGAATTGGCGAATGCTCCATAGAGTCGAAGAATCCAGGAGAAAATACCTTTTCGAGCTTGCACAGTATTACCGCAATGTCCTTCTCTTACTTTTCTAGATGATCGACGAGCAACTTAGTAGAATAAAGATCTCTGAAGAATATGCTGAGCTCTGTCCATTCCCCTCCTCTATCAAAAGCAATGCAGGACATCTACATATTTCTTCTAAGTCTAACCTGGCCTTCGGATTATCTTTCGTCTTCCCCTTTATATCTATTATAGTATTAATTATGTTATCAAATACATTCTTCTCAATATGCATGACATCAAGGTTATGTCTGATCAGATTGGTGCTCCAATATGGCATATCCCAGAATATACTCCTCTTCGTCCAGTTGTGGGTGTGACAAAATCCGTCACACTTGTACCCCTTAGCAGGATCTTCGATAGAACTTGATAAATCTTTTACCTCTTCCCATATCGTGTATCCGGGCCACATTGGCGGTGGATTGGCCTTCTCCACAACACCCGTACGAAAATTATTCATGTTCCTCCGGTATAGATGATTCTTTGGCCGAAATTGTCGATGATAATCGAAGAAGCACGGTTTGCCTCCGTGTTTCAAATGGAAAGCCTTAGTGCGGTCCATGCAATACGGACATGACAGACAACTATGAGTGCTCCATCCCGATAATATTCCATAGGCCAATAAGTTATTGATGGTATACATAAGTGTTGCCCTCATCTAAAAATTCTGCTTTTTAGAGACATTGTACATATTGGCACCTACTTCCCATAGCTGATTCAACTCATCTATCAAAGGCTGTAAATATACATCGATGTTCCTCTTTGGATTGTTCGGACCCGGGGTAATAATGTTTAAGAACATATACGGAGTCTTCATGCACATCCAAGGCGGTAGATTGTACGGAGTGACAATCACAGGCCAACACAAATACTGGGAGCCCGAAAATACGAATGGGATAAAACCGTCAGAGGAGAGCCCCAATCTGACATTACGCGGATCCGAAGCAAAATTTGGATACTTTCGATCAAAGTGCTTCCATGCTTCTCCATCGGATGGATGATCCAATACTTCTTCGATCTGTTTCTGCCTGTGCCAACTCATATTTTCTGCAGTCTCCTTTACCATAAATAACCTCTGTAACCGCGGCGTCAAAGGCAAGTAGTGCATCGAATCGGTAGGCATCTTTGCATAGACAAACTTTTTTCTTCCAGTGGCCTTGTAGCTACCAACACCACAGAATCTGCATGCATCTTCATCCTTGTCGCCTTTGTAGTACAACATACAACCGTTGCGACATGCATCAATTTTTTCGTATCCTATCTAGAGCGATCTCACTACCCTCTTAGATAGGTAGAAGTTTTTAGGCAACTTTGCACCCTCTGGTAAGATCGCTATAATCGAATCCATCAGTCGGTTATTGTATTCTTGTGACATGTTAAAATCGAACTTGATGCTCAATAATCTTGTAACCACCTCCAACGGTGAATGATCCTCACAACTAGGATGTAATGGAGTCCTTGCATTCTCCAGCAACTCCGTGAACTTTGTAGCATCGACATTCGGTGCCTCCTCAGCTGCATCATGATTGTCCGGATCAAAACTAGGCCCCGCCGCATCAAAAACTATGTTCACCCACCCGTCATCATAAGCAACATGGTCGTGGACATCCATATACGTCTCCACATAAGGCTCTGACTCCGATGCTAAAGACACAAGTTCTCCGTACGTGGTCCACTGATAGTAATTCGGCGTAAAACCCTTCGAGTACAAATGATATGTGACTTCCACTTCTAGATGATATTTCAAGCTGTGATATCTCACACACGGACACTTAATTTTGGTACCGTCCATATACTGAGGGAATGCCTTGGCGAACTGCAGGAACTGCTGTACACCCTCAATGGATTCATCCCGCACACCGCATATGTCATCAGGATGACGGTTGTACATCCACGAATGATGATGCAGATAGTAATTCATATCCATTTCTAAATACTTCTGCAAAGATGAATAGACATCGTTCAAGTATATACTCATCGTTAAATACAGTACATGCTCTGATACTCCTAGTCCTAACATATATACTCTGGAATACCCAATTATGTTATACACCTACTCGTCTACACACACATAAGAATACTCAGGAATACAGTACATGCACTGATATACCTAGTCCTAGCACTGATACTTCTTCGTTCAACTCTGTATCCTGGATACTCATATTGTAGTGTATCAGTGAGTGTCAACTCTGTATCATGTATATCCGCACTTAACATTTGTTTCTAAAATGTTACTCGATAAAGCCTAATTTATATATAATTATTATATTCTTAATGTAGACTAGACAATACCACACACCTAGTGCCTGCACCTGTCTGATTTATGACTGAATATTCTCACAAAAATACTTGAGATGCAAGGTATTTGTGAAATGTATTTCTCTAGACAATATATAGGACACTCACATGATAATAAGTCCTATGATTAGTTTAAAAAACACCGTCTAATAGTGGGTTATGTTTTGGTAAAAAGTAGTCTAAAAATTTGTTGGTAACAATAGTCAGTGTATGTATATGTGTCGTATCCCGTGTCGTATCTATGTTTGTGTATGTGTTATGTCCGCTATCAAATATCGTGTTCGTATCTCAGAGAGATAGAGAGAGGGAGAGAGAGAGAGAGAGAGAGATAGGGTTAGGTTTTATACCCTTTGTGACAGTGTATGTGTCATGTTTGTGTCAGTGTGTGTGTGTCGTGTCTATGTCAGTGTCATGTCGTGTCTGCATCTGTGATAGAGAGAGAGAGAGATCGGGGTAGGGTTTACACCCTCTGTGATAGTGTCTGTGTCGTATCTGTGTTATTATGTGTGTGTCGTGTCTGCATCTGTGAGAGAGAGATAGATCGGGTTAGGGTTTACATAGAGGAGGAGGAGGAGAAGAATCACGAGGTCGTCGGAGGGGAGGAGCCACGGTGGAAGGGAAGAGCCGTACGGAAGGGGGGCACTCGGGGGGTCCGTAGGAGTAGGGGGCTGTGGGGGAGCCGGTAGGGGGTAGGGATGGGGGGCGCCAGAGTAGGGGGCTATAGAGGACGCCGGAGGGGGCACATAGCCGGAGAGGGGGGGGAAAGGGGGGTTTTGAAAATTTGGAAGAAGATTTCAATAGAAGGGGGGAAATAAAACCTACATTAAAACTTTTAGCGACGTTTAGCAACGTCAATTTATGACGTCGCTAATAAAATATTGTAACGTCATAACTAGACGTTGCTAAACGTCGCTAATTCAAAAGTTGGCGACGTTATAGATGTCGCTAAAAATGTTGCTAAAAATAAAAAAACTAACATCGCTAAACGTTGCTAAATCTAAAAACTCAGCGACATTTAGCGACCTTAAAAAAGCATATATCGACTATTCTTTTAAAAAACTGAATTACAGTCGCTAAACATCGCTATGTGTCGCCAACAACGACATATAGCGACGTTTATTTTTGGAGTCGCTCAAATCATTAACATTAGTGACGTTTTAATATGGCATCGCTAAAAACGTTACTATTTCATCATATTTTGGTAGTTTCTTGCTTCTTTTAGCACAAGAGTTGCACCGGTATTTATCATTAAATGCATATCTTTAATAGCAATAGCCTTTGAATTTTATCTTTTTTCCCATCTTTAGAATCCATAGTCCCCTATTATTTATATGGCAAAAAATAACCTGTTGTTAGATATATATGTGCATAGAAACACCTCAGTCCAGTAACCAAGAATTTTTTTTGCAGAAGAGGTTAACGACAACCTCATCTCCTATAATAATGATGTCGCCTCCAAGTTCTGAGATGGCTGTTGTTGCATTTTCACTCTGCTTTTCCTTGTCATCCTTCTTTTATATCTTCAAAAAAAAATAGTTTCGTTTGATGAGTTCTTTCTTTCCATAATAACAACATTTGGAGTCCTCGTACAGGCTCTTGGACTTGCCTTTGCTCTTGTGTCTACTACAGTTCAGACCCTTACTTTTACTCCTACCTCGACCTTTGAAACAAGCTCCCCATAATAGGATATGGATGACGTGTTAAGATTTCCTTCATATCACTTCATTTAACACCCCACACTTGGCAAACTCTAGCCATGCCTTCTAGAGTAAAAGCAATAATGGACACTCTACGGATACCTACGAGTCGAGGAATGTATATAGCAACCAAAGTCACTATATTTTGTCATCGAACTTCGCTCCAATAGAGGATAACTGGTCAGTCATTCCGTGGAACAAACTCAAATGGTCTGTAATAGACAAACCATCAATGTACCTCAGACCCATCATCTATATTTTTACATACAAGGATTCCAGCTTCTCCCATAATGTCCTTACTTGCTCAATATTATCTATGTGACTGTAGACATTCTCATCCAAGTAATGCAAGATATACCCACACATCGGTATATGCTCGAACTTTCAATCCTCCTCGAATTTATGAATGGAGTATTTCTAAGAAGAAAATATTGGACGATACAACTTCTTAACGAATAAAAAATCTTTTATCTTGCTCTACCAATAGAGGTAATTGAATATCTACTCTGAACTTGTTGCTAATACCAATATGTTGGGAATGAATAATGGAAACTGCTCCCACAAACAAAGAGATATCGAAAGAATTAAAGTAAAGCATACAATACCACCTTGTCAAAATGATAAAACAAGCCAATTGCAAACCCGTAAATTTTGACGTAGAAAATCTTTATAGAAAAAACCACGAGATGATCGGAGTCCAACCTTGGATTAGTCTTCACTAATTTACAAGAAGAATACACCATCTACAAAGTTATCCACCGACCTAACTAGATAAATATAACAACTCAAAGCAATAAAAATTGGTTACAAGAGGTTACTTAAGACGGAGATGACGAGAAACAATTATATGTACCGATCATTCTTCAAATTTTCCCTAAATCCCTTCTTTCTCTTCTTTGACAGCTGCAAACTAAATTTTTTTATTGCTTTGAGTTATCCCTTCTTTCTCTTCTTAACAACTAGAAGAATACACCATCTCATTTTGATATCCCTCTTTGATAGATGCCCTTTGGAATTAGAGGTAGGAACAACCTACTTAAAAAATCATAATTTTGAAGCAATTTGGACCATTGATCTTATCAAATGGTATTAATAAAATACAAGTTTTTGGCTTCAGCCTCCTACATCGGTATACCGCAGTATAACAAAAAATTGGTGTTTATGAGTTGAAAAGGTTCTTAAACGAACAATAGTAAATTCCATATACCTGAAAAATGGATGCTATTTTCCAATTTGTAATTATTTTGACACCCACTAAAATTTGTCTCCTTTGTCGCTTTTGACTTTTCGAGTTTCTCCGACACACGAATTATGCTGGTCGTACTCTTAGGTATTCTCTAGACATGTTGTGAACCCCACCTAACACCAAAATTTAATCTTGGACTATAAACTCCTTAAGAGGAAATTACATGGCATGACCTTCACATGATGATCACTACCTTGGTCAAGAACTTGAACTAACGTAGAGGATTTATGTTATGTGGAAAGTTGGTTATAGAAACTTTATCAAATCCTTAATGGAGCTTTCTTATGCTCCACAAATGATCCAATTCTAATTGAAAAAGGATTGGATGATAACAATGATGATGATATATCTAAAAACTGCAATAAAAATGTGTCTAGTTTGTAGATTAAAAATTGCATAGTCATGGCTACTATTCGAAATTCAGTTGTAGTATGTTATTTTCAAAAAATTATGCGATTGGTAGAAGCTTCTTTTTCTCTCACTTTTTCTAAATATTCTACATTAAGGTACTTAACAGAAGAGAAAATAAACTAGGGATCCTTCCGTCGTACTCTGATTCACTACAAAAATACTGGAATTTAGCGACGGATATCAGTGACATAATATTATCCATCGCTAGTGTAGCGAAAGAATACAACGGAACAGGGACTAATATATTTTATAAGAAACATTAATTTACGTCACTAGTCGTCGCTGTGGTATCAAATTTTTTTCAACGATGGACTAGCGACAAACAGATTCCGTTGCTGCCAAACGTTAAATTTCAATATCCCACTTTTATTTTTATTTCTCCCCAAACTCTCTCTCTCTCTCTCGTCTTTGACCCCCGACCCCCTCTCCCCTTGCTGCCAAACGTTAAAATCACTCATTTAACCTATAATAAATTATTAACATTTTAGAATATTGGTAATGGTATCGGAACCGGTATCGGACCATTACTATGAGTATCGATTATCACTAATTTAACCGATACGATTATGACTAATTATTAAAATTTTAGGAAATATATTTTATACTTTAGGCATAATTTTAAATATTTATAGTGTTATTTTTTTAGTTTATAGTCGTTTATAGTTATACTTCAGGGTACTAATATGAATAGTAATTAGTAGTTCCTATCTTGCTATGTTATGGCCTGTATCGGCCATCTTCGGATGAGTTTCGAGGAATTATGGTTTTGGATATATGTAAAATACAGAGAAATGCTCTAATATGCTCTTTTCAATTGCTCCTTTAGTTTGTTATGAGACTTCATCATCAAGTATCCTAACTAACTAATCCTTTAGCAAATATCCTAACTCATCTTGTATCCAATTCAAATTGTTTGAATATATGGTACATACAGAATCATTGAGTGGATACTTAGTTGATAGATCGTAGATATATAATCGACGACATGAGGGTATGATTGGTTTGACAGATGATTTTATGAGGGACGTTGAGAAATTTCTCAAATACGCCAATATTAACCTTTTTTCATGGATGGAAGGCTCATCAAGTGTCCTTGTGTCAAATATCATAATATACCATTTAAAGAGGTGAATCTCGTGATGGAGCATCTCAACACGAAGAGTTTCGTACTGAACTACAAGGAGTGGATGGCTCAAGGAGAACCTTTATTTTCGTAATACCATTTGGTGCGGTCGGTCCAAGTTTTGATCCGGATGATCCTAATCTTGATACGAAGGAATTTTATGATATGTTCAAGAATGCTGATACTCCTTTACACCCGTGTTGTGATTCTCATTTTATCCTGTCGGTGGTGATGCGGGTGTTGAACCTAAATTCTGATTTTAACTTGTCGCAAGAATTCTACGACCGGATAATTCAGTTTGTTAGAGAGTTATTGCCAAAAGGATCGAAGGAGTTGCCTGAAAACTTTTACAAGTCGAAGATGATGATACAGAAACTCGGATTAGGCGATGAAAAGATAGATTATTATCGAAATGGTTGCATGTTGTACTACAAAGAAAATAATGATAAAGATAAATGCATTTTTTGTCACACGGACCGGTTCAAGCCAATTAGGGGAAAAAAAAAGTCAACTGCCCGAGTAAGGTTTCGTCCCTACAAGTATATGCAGTTTTTGCCAATCATAAAGAGGCTGCAGAGCATGTATATGTCCGCAAATAAAGCATAACACATGACATGGCATAGCAATGAACGAAAGATGGATGAAGGAGAATTATCTCATCCTTTTGTCCGGTTGGGTTTATGTTCTGATGGATTCACACCTTTTGGACAGTCGGGATCTTAGTACTCTTGTTGGCCGATGATTTTGGCTCCTTATAATCTACCATCGTGGATGTGCATGAAGACTCCATATATGTTCTTAACACTTATCATACTCGGTCCAAAAAATCCAAAGAAGAACATCGATATTTACTTGCAGCCGTTGGTGGATGAGTTGAAATAATTGTGGCAATTCGGCATTCGAACATATGATATATCAAAGGGGCAGAACTTTCAGATGAAAGCATATCTCAAGTGAACCATCAACAATTTTCCAGCATATAGGTTTTTATCGGGGTGGAGTACTCATGGTATTATGTCTTGTCCGATATGTATGAAAAAGAGTAATGCATTCTGTCTCCAGAATGAAAGAAAAGCCTGCTTTTTTTCATTGTCACCGTCAGTTCCTTCATGTGTCGCATCCGTGGAAAGGGAACAGAGATGCCTTTAGAGATGGAAAACAGGAACTATCTCCTTCCCGTTGAGACTGACAGGAGACGAAGTTTGAAAAAAGGTAGATGGATTGCCGACTGTGATTCAAGATCCAATATTGGCCAATCACTTTGAAGGGTTCGGACGTAGGCATAATTGGATGAAGTAAAGTATATTTTGGGACTTACCTTATTGGAATGATAATCTCATAAGGCACAATTTTGATGTCATGCATATCGAAAAGAATGTATTCGACAACATCTTCATTACGGTGATGGATATGAAGAAAAAAATGAAAGACAATGTCAAAGCAAGAAATGACTTGGAAATTATTTGCAGGCATTAAGATTTGCACCTAAAACTAAGTGGCAATGACAATTGGGTCAAGCATCCAGAGCCATTTACATTGAGTATGGAGGATAAATTGATAATATGCAACTAGATTTCAAATTTGAGATTTTCTGATGGCTACGTGTCAAATCTGGCAAGATGTGTTTATCTCAACGAACGCAAGTTGACAGGGATGAAGAGTTATGATTGCCATGTGTTTATGGAGAGGTTACTACTTATTACCTTGAGAGAGATGTTGGCTCATCAAGTATGGACTCCTTTGGCCGAATTATCTATATTCCCTAGAGATTTGTGTTCAAACAAGTTGACGGTGCAACATATATTAGAACATAAGGAGAAGATTATATTGGCATTGTGTATGTTAGAAAGGGTGCTTCCCCTAATTTTTTTGATAGTATGGAGCATTTGTCGATTCATTTAGCATACGAAGAAGGCATCATTTCTTCCATCCATTATCGATGGATATATCCATTTTAGAGGTATAAATTCTTTATAAAAATAAACTCTTTATTCAAATAATTCTAAGATTCAATATATTATCTATAGATATCTACATCACATAAAGAAGAAGGTTGGCAATGCGTGTCAAAAAGGTTCTTAAACGAACAATAGTAAATTTGATATACCAAAAAAATGGATGCTATTTTCCAAATTTTAATTATTTTGACACCCACTAAATTTTTTTCCTTTGTCGCTTTTGACTTTTCGAGTTTCTCTGACACACGGATTGTACTGGTCGCACTCTAAGGTATTCTCCACATAGGTTGTGAACTCCACCTAACACCAACATATAATCTTGGACTATAACCTCTTTAAGAGACACTTATATGGCATGACCTTCACATGATGATCGCTACCTTGGTCAAGAATTTGAACTAACATAGAGGATTGATGTCATGTGAAAAGTCGGTTATAAAAACTTTATGAAATCCTTAATGGAGCTTTCTTATGATCCAAAATCGATCTAATTCTAATTAAAAAAGGATTGGATGATAACATTGATGATGATATATCTTCAAAGAACACATCGACGAAGAAGAATGTAGAATAAGCGGAGGGGTTATCAGGGAATGTTGTTGGCGATGTTAACGGGAGCACGTTCTTCGTAGGAGAACCAGTTCTGGAGGAGGAAAGAGGGCCAGGTGGCCTCGTCGTTACCAGCGGAAGGTGAATATTTTACTTTTTTATTGTTTATGTTATATGTTTGGAGAAGTAGATTGGGAAAGAAAGAAGTGGCAAATTTGACATTTTTTTATGGTTCTTAATGTGTATTCTTGACTAAGAGAATGCTATGTTTTAAAGAAATAGACACATTTAAATTATAAACTAAGTCTAAAAATAAATATTCAGTAAGTATAACAACTGGTACTGAGTGTCAACAAATAAAGGCTAAAACACTATCTGAAATGAAAACACAAAACCATCTTGCCCAAATCAAAAAAATAAGCCAAATACAAACACAATCAATTTTGACATGAAAATTCTTGCAGATTGAACCAACCACGGTACTATCAGAGTCCAATATTGGAAAAACCTTCACTATTGAATTAGAATAATACAACTTTTACAAATTACTCCATCGATCCAACCGAATCACCACAACCACTCAAAGTATTGAAAATGGACTCCAAGTGGTCAGTGAAGACAGAGATGACAAGAAACAATCACCCAAACCTGTCTTTCTTCGAAATATCCCTGAATTGATCCATTCTTTCTTTTCTTCGAAAGTTGCAAACTTGAAAACTCTCCCATTTTGATCTCTCTCCATGGTTGATGCTCTTTCGAATACGGGTTAGATAACCTATTTAAAGTATCCAAATCTTGAAGTAATATGGACTATTGAGATTTTTATCCAACGGTGTTGATAAAATACCAATTTTTTGCTTCAGCCCCCCAACATCGGCTTACCGCAGTATACCAAAAAATTAGTATTTGTGAGTCAGTAAGTTTCTAGAACAAACAACTATAATTTTGGTATACCAGTAGCGGTATACAGAAAAATGGATGTTATTTTCCAATTTAAAATTTTTCTGACTACCTATGAAATTTTCATCCTTGCTTTCAACTCTCAGAACTTCTCCGACATACGGATGGTGCTCGTCGCACTCCAGATATTCTCCATATAGGTTGGGAAGCCTACCCAACGCCAACACATCTCTCCCTTCCCAACTAGGTAGAGGAGATCGTCATTCCGATAATCCTTCTGCAGTACTCAATTTTTTCCCTTGATAGAACCTTCGTGAGCATACCAGCTCCATTATTCTCTATATGAACCTTCTCAAGCATCGAGTCCTTCATCTCCAACACATCTCATATCTAATGATATTGAGATGCAGTAGGCTTGGACCAACTATAAAATATTAGGTTCTTTCAAACGTGAATCGCACTTTGTCTATCTTAAAGCAAAACACAATACTTTTTCTTAAGCCTTATTTCATGAAAAAATTTATACATTCATAACAAATCCTTGCAAGCCTCTATAGCCGCAATGAACTATGCATCTGTCGTGGACAAGATAACACACTTATGCAATCGTGACAGCTACAAAACTGCTCAACCAACCAATATAATAACATAGTCCAAAGGATCAATCTCTTTATATCCACATCCCCAACCATATCATTATTGGTATACCCAACCAGTTTCGGCTCATCACTACCGAATAAAAGCTTCAAATTAGTAGTATCCTAAAGATATCGAAGAATCTACTTGATCGTACTCCAATGTAACCCCAAGGTTAAAAAAATACCTGCTAACCATACCAACTATGTGGGCAATATCTGACCTTGTACACACTATGGCATACATGATACTCCCCATTGTAGAAGTATACAGAACTCACTCCATATCTTTATTTTTGTCCTCAATCGGTAGATTGACACTGCTCCGTAGTGATCTCAAAGTAAGTTATAAGGGGGTTTCTCACTTTCTTCGATCTAGCCATCGTAAAACACTCAAGTACTTGGTGAATGTAATTCTTTTGGGACAACCAAAATAACTTAGACTCTCTCTCTCTCTCTCTCTCTCTCTCTCTCTCTCTCTCTCTCTCTCTGTATGTGTGTCGATATCCATCCCAAGAATAGTCTTTTATGTGACTAAATGCTTCATAGAGAAGGTCGTGCTAAGTTGGCGCATCAAGTCTGCTATCCTTGTTGCTTTTCGACCCACCAATATTATTTCATCAAACCTATAGCAATAAATAATAAAATTACTGGGAAAAATACTTTACAAATAAATATTGATCATATATCATACGTATATACCCATGCTCCCCTATGAACGACTTGAACTTTTTATACCACTATCGCAGAACCTGTTTCAGATCATACAAACTCTTCTTCAACGGACAGATTAAATGTGACTTACCAAGTTTACGGAATCCCTCAGACTGCTTAATGTACAATTTCTCCTATAAATCAAAATAGAGAAATATGGTGTTCATATCCATATGCTCAACCTCTATGTTAAAACTGGCCGCTAATGCTAGCACCTTCATATATATATAACAAATTGATGACCGACGAGAATAATTTATTAAAATCGATACCCTTCTATTGATTGTGGCATTTAACTACTCGCCTTAATTTAAATTGAGGGCGAGTAGCATCATTTTTTTGTATTATTCGAAACATTCATCGATTCTTTAAAGCCTTCTTGTCCTTTGAAAACTACACCATCTCATAAGTAGATATTGGCCTGTAAGGAACTTATATCCTCTTTGATGGCCTACATCCACTCCTGAATGTATTCGTCTTCCATCTCCTTTGTGAAGCATTCAGGTTCTCCTCCATCAGTCAATAGAACATACTCATCTAGCAATACCTTATGGATAGTCGACGCTCTCTCGTGCTCCTCCTCAAATAAAACATCTAGTGCTGACTATGTACTGACCGCCTCTTATTCCCTTCACGAACTGTCTCCTCAGCATGCTCATCCTACAGAGAGTCTTCATGATCATCATCAACGGGTAAATAACCAACGTCAAGAGCATCTCCATATACTAGCTCTCCCATAACTAGATTCTCTATAGTCTCCTTTAGAAGCAGATCGAAGCATGATGACTCTAACTCAAGTAAATACTAAGCCTCAAAAGGCATCTCAAAATCCTAAGTCTTGGTCATGGTCTGATCCTCGAGAATACCAAGTCCCTGCTTCTATAAAGATTTACTTTCTATGGGTCGTAGAGTCTATACCCAAACTCATCCTGATCATGGCCTCAAAAATGCGCTGCCACATCTTCAGCTCAAGTTTGCATCTTTTGTCCTTTGATACATGAACGAAGGACTTAAAAGTAAATACTCAAAGGTGACTATATGACTACTCCTTGCCGTAGCATATTCTATCAAGAACATCACTATGAAAATAATTACTTTGAGATTAACATAAGCAGCATTATTGAGAGCCTCACCCCAATAATTGCCTGATAAGTTTGCTTCTGACAGCAAACATTGTAGTCTCTCCATCAATTTCATGTTCTTATGCGCCGCTACATCATTGAGCTGAGATATCTATTGTAGAGTCCTCTATATTGAATCGCCTTATGCTCTTTGTAATATGCATTAAAGGACCAATGTATTTGTCGATATTCTTAAACAAACATACTTCAACTTCTTGCCCATCTTTCTTTCAACAGAGACAATATTTGATCCTTGGTCTTTACAAAATAGTCCTAAACTTTCTTGCAATAATCATCAATAAAAGTTACAAAATAATAATCACCTCTAATAGTGTTTAGCTTTATTGGAAGTCAGAGTAAAATAACTCGAGCAACACGGGCTTCCTTAAAATTTGATGGCTTTGGAAAGACACTATCTTTGCTTTCCAGGCATGCAATACGTGCATCTAACCAATTTTTTAGAGTTGAGCCTCGTAATCACTTTCTAGCTCATTCTTTTTTGCAGATATGACTAAGCCGTCTGCGCAATAACTCGGTAGTGATATAAATGACTAGGTTTACTTCTTGTACTCCTTGTGAACTCCCTTCCATATAATAGAAACCAAACTTATTGCTTCCTTTGGCAATCACCAACAAACCTTATTATTTAACCGTCCAATATACACCAAGTTAAAGTGAATATCGGGGAGATGATGAACACCGTTTAGCACAAGAGTTGCACCTGTATTTATCTTTAAATGCATATCTTTAATAGCTACAGTCTTTGATATAATCTTGTTGCCCATCTTTAGAATCCACAGTCTCCTATTATGTATATGGCAAAATGTCACTACCCAATTCTAGAAAATAGAATTTGTTTTAATTTGATTTTGGTAAATTGTGTATTGATCATAAATAATTATTTTTATCTTTAATTGTTGGTTGTATTATTTTTTATTGGTTGTTTTAGGGTTTTGGCTAGTCTGGACCCACGTTAGACCCTAGTGGACCCATGTCAGACCCAACCAACACCCTTGTCAGACTTATTTATCGGTTTAGAATAATTATTATATTTTTTATTTAGTTAGTTGGGTTATTTTGGATTAGTTATAGTGCATTTGGTGAACCCTAAACCTAAACCCTTTGTTAGGATGACTAAAATAGAGGGCATTTTAGTTATTTTGCTTAATGTAAACCCTATTTCTAGGTGTGGCCGGCCCTTTCCTAACCCTAATTCCTTCACTTGGCCGAATCCCTCTTCTCTCCATTCCATTCTTCTTCTTCTTCAAAATTTTCTCCACTCTTTTCTTCTTCCTTCTTCCAAATTCTCAATTTCAAGTAAGTTCATCATCCCTCTTCTCTTCCTTCTTCTATTTCTTCCATAGATGTAAACCCTAACCCTCTACTTTCCCCTAACCTAGGTGTGTAGAGCCTAGACTTAGTGTAGAGGCTTGGCTTGGCTTGGATGCTTGGAGGCTTAAGTGTGGTGATTTCAAGGGTTTTTGAGACTTTGGCCTTGGGATTCCAACTCCCAAGAGGTAAACCCTAACTTTTCTCTTAGTAATTACTCTAATATAGTGTAATTAGTAGTTTAGAACCTTCCTAGACCTTAAGGTTACCCGTAGGAAGAAGTTAGCGCTTGTTTGGTTGTGTTTGGAGACTTTGACATTAGGTTTTGTGTCAATTTTGGATGAAATCCGAGATTGGCCCAATTTTGGATGATGCCCTAGGTTAGACGGACCTAGGTAGACGTGCTTGGGTGTCTTGAGGGTAAGTATGTGTCTCCATTCGGACACGTGAGGTCGTGTCGGGAAGATTTGGGCGTTTCGGGCGATTTAGGAGTTTTTTGTCGTCATAGGTTCCTTGCATGCATGTTTTTGCCACGGACCTAGAATCGAAGAGTTAGCATTTTTTCTAGGATCTAGACCTCGATTAGAACTCGTGGGTAAATTTTGGGCCAATTTCGAGTAGGTTTGGTGTGTGTTTCACGAGGTTTCGTAAACCGCACTCCACGTGTTCGTCGAAATGACCGAATGGCCATTTCGACTTGGTTTATAGATTTCGGGCTTGTGTGCGGGTTGGTTTAGCTTCGGGGAGTGGGTACAAAAGTTCTCGAGTTATATTTTATATATTTATATGTATTTATGGGTGTTTGGGTGGTTGTGCATGTGTTGGTGGGGTGTTGTGTGTGTTGTGTTTAAGTGTGTATGTATGTATATATGTATAAGAGTCTATATATATATATATATATATGGTTGTGTGTGTATATATATATATATATGTATATATGTTTGTATATATATATAAATATATATATCTGTAAGTATGTGTGTGTGTGCTCGTGTGTCGTGGTGTGTGTGTGCTGAGAGGGAGTTGTAGGGGGAGCAGTGGCACAACGCAGCAGATGGGAGATGAAGGCAGCAGCAGTAGATGGGAGATGCAGGAGCTGCTGCAGTAGCAGCGCAACAGCAACATGTAGCCGCAGCAGCAGCAGAATGTAGCATTAGCAGCAGCAACAAGTTGCTGCAGTAGCAGCACAGCAGCAACAGAATACTGTAGCTACAGCTGCAGCAGCAATTGCAGTGTTAGCTGCAGCTAGTAGTAGCATTTTGCACTAGCCGCAGCAGCAGTTCAAGCCTCAGCTGTAGTAGCAGTAGGTAGCAGTAGTAGATAGAGAGAGTTTGAGAGATTAGATATATATATATATAAGTATAGATATATACATATAGTTAGATATATATATATATATATATATATATATATATATATATATGAGATGGTAATGGATATATGTATATGTGCATATGAGTTTATATATATATATATATATATATATATATATATATATATATATATATATATATATAGCCTAGATATATAGCTAGGAATATATATTTATGCTAGCTAGTTAGCTAGTTAGTAGTGTTAGTGAGGGATAGTTGGATATCTCAATACCTTGAGATATCAAGGTATCTTAGTACCTTGAGATACCCAAGGTATTGAGTATCGAGGCGAGGTTTTGGATATTTGCCTAGGTTTGAGTTTAGAGTTGGGTTTATATGTATAGGTGTATATATTTACGCGTGTTAGCATATGTTTTAGTGGGTGTAGGCAGGGTGTATTGCTTAGGTCGAGGTATCGGATACCGAGGGTATCTCGGTATCTCAGAGAGGCGAGTTTGAGGGTTTACTAGCTTAATGAGCTAGTTTTGACCTAGAATTTTAGGGGCACCCTAGTTTGACCTAGCGTTGACCATATTTGACTCGTTGACCGCAAAAGTCAACGTTTGACCTAGTTTTGACCAAGAGTTGACTTTTTGGACCCCGAGTTAATTTTTTGACCCAAATTTCACCGGTTTGACCCGTTCGACCTAGAATAACCCTAGAAGCTTATTTTTAGATATTTTATATTAGTTTAACTCTTTAGAATCCTGTTTAACCTTGCTTTCCGTAATAGGTTCTTGCGACGCCAGTCCGGATCTTGATCCTCACCAGTTGCTCACGACGTCAGACGAGTACCTACCTCTGATCATTTCCATTTCATGATAGCGTATATATCACCTTTTCTAGAACTATAATACTCGATTCTGACACATTATTTCACGAGCTGGTACTAGTTGGATCCCGTCATGAGATATTATTCCCTATACCGTGTTCAGCGGGTTCTCGATCACATGTATTTTATCATGTGCTTCGGGTATTGATACTCATGTGCTATCATGTGCTTCGTGTGCTCTCGCCTTCATGTGCACGAGTTATTTATCATGTATGTAGCGTGTCATGCTTGGATCCAAGAGTATTAGTGGGGGAGGGGAGTAGGAGTTGGTTATGTGATCAAAGCCAAACAGTATTCATGTGTATGTCAGTTATGCAACTCACGCATAACGGAGTTATCGTAGATTATTCATATGCAACCTAAGCCGATCACATAACGAACTTGTGCTCAAGGCACTTAGCTAGTATTCCTATTTTCTCACATGTAGTTACTTCTCTACTACTTATATTGTTTCCCAGTTTTATATTGCAGTTACTTTACCTGTTCTACCCTATATTTATTTACCTGTGCATCTTGTATACTTTTCTATTGCTAGTCATATACACCTTACCATGCATTTGTAGTTGCTTTCAGAGTTATGTACTTCGCTCCAGTCCTGACTGGGCATATTTTTTCCAGAGGATCCTGAGGATTTTTGCCCGACTTTCTACGGGCCAGGTGTCGAGGAGTATTGCGACCCTGATTTTAATGAGGAGCCCGTCGAGGAGATGCCGCTAGCGCCTTAGTTTAGCTAGGTAGGTTTCTCTGGGTTGTTCCCAGTTGGTATTTTGGATGACTGTTTTATTATTTTATTGCTTCTGTGAGGTGTTGTAGACTTATAGACTTGGACTGTATATTGGATATTATACTGCTCTCTTTGGTTCTTGATTCTTTGTTGATATCTTATCGTACTTTTACTCTTCCCCTAGTTATTGTGATTGAGTATTTATATATATTACGTGGTTGCCCTCCTTTTGGAGAGGTTATTGACAGGTTTTGTGAGATATATATATTATTGTGGCCTAGAACGGACCTAGAAAGCATTCTACTTCAGACTCTGCGGCGTAGGCTGGACGTACCCATGACTCATGTCCGATTTTTCTGGTGTGGGTCGTGACACAAAAAATGACCTGTTGTTTGATATATACGTGCACAAAAATACCTCAGTCCACCAAGCAAGAATTTTTTTGCAGAGAGGTTAACGACAACCTCATTACCTACAATAATGATGTCGCCTCCAAGTACCGAGACAGCTGTTGTCGCATTCTCACTTTGTTTTTCCTTGTCATCCTTCATTTATCTCTTCCAAAAATATAGTTTCGTTTGATGAGTCCTTTCTTGCCATAATGGCAGCTTTTGGAGTCCTCGTAAATACTCTTGGAGTTGCCTTTGCTCTTGTGTCTACTATAATTCGGACCCTTACTTTTACTCCTACCTCGACTCTTTGAAACAAGCTTCTCATAATAGGATATGGATGACATGTTGAGATTTTCTTTACATCACTTTATTCAATACCACACAATTGGCGAACTCTAGCCATGCCTTCTAGAACAAAAGCAATTATGGATACTCTACGGTCACGTACGAGTCGAGGAATGTACATAGCAACCAAAGTCACTGTATTTTGTCATCGAACTTCACTCCAATAGAGGATAAATGGTCAATCATTCCGTGGAACAAACTCAAATGGTCTGTAATAGACAAACCATCATTGTACCTCAGACCCATCATCTATATTTCTGCATACAAGGATTCAATCTTCTCCAATAATGTCCTTGCTTGCTCAATATTTTTGATGTGACTGTATATATTCTCATCCAAGTAATGCCTGATTTACCCACGCATCGGTATATGCTCGAACTTCCAATCCTCCTCGAATTTATTACTGGAGTACTTCTAAGAAGAAAATATTGGATGATACAACTTCTTAACTAATAACAAATCTTTCATCTTGCTCCACCAATAGAGGTAATTGAATCTCTCCTCTGAACTTGTTGCTAATACCAATATGTTGGGTATGAATAAAGGAAACCGCTTCCCCAAACCAAAAGATAGCAAAAGAATCGAAGTAAATCATATAATACCACCTTGCCAAAATCATAAAACAAGCCAAATGGAAACCAATAAATTTTGACGTAGAAAATATTTACAGAAAAAACCACGAGACGATTGGAGTAAAACCTTGGAAAAGTCTTTACTAATTTACTAGAAGAATATACCATCTACAAATTTCTCCACAGATCTAACCAGATAACTATAAAAACTCAAAGCAATAAAAATGGGTTACGAGAAGTTACGTAAGACGAAGATGACGAGAAACAATTATCTGTACCGATCGTTCTTCAAAATTTCCCTAAATCCCTTCTTTATCTTCTTTGAAAGCTGCAAACTTGAGAAGTCTCTCATTATGATCTCCCTCTCTGATAGATGCCCTTTGGAATTAGAGGTAGCAACAACCTACTTAAAAAATCTTAATTCTGAAGCAATTTGGACCATTGATCTTATCAAATGGTGTAAGCATCATGATTTTTGGAATTTAATATCTATTGGTATTCTAAAATTATTGTGATTATGGAAAAATTTTATTAATTTTTTTAGCTAATTATAATATATAATATTTATGAATTATAATTATGTGTATTTAATTAATTATTAATATTGTAATAAAAAATATTTTTGGGTGTACAACTATTAATAGTGTATTGTATAATTTTTATGGAATTTATTGAGGTCCAAAACTATTTTTAAATATCCATATATATATATATATATATATATATATATATATATATATATATATGATTAATTAATAAAATAATTTAAAGCTAAATTCTAATCCAAACCCAAACCCAAACCCTTTAACAAACCTAAACTAAAACCAACTCTTCCCCTCCCCCTCTACTATATATGTATATATAACAAACCCTAACCCTAACCCATCACCAACCTACACCACCCCGATACCCCGGCGCCGGCCGCAGCCCAGTCCTCGTACCGCCAACGAGCGCTACGCCACCCCCCCCCCCCCCCGCGCACAGCACAACAGCTTTGCGGTCCCTCTTTCGTGTGCAGCCTCCACCCTTCTCGCTCATCCGATTTACATTCTGTCTTCGCTGGTATATTCACAACCTAACCCTCTATGATTCCTTTCAAGTGGAACGAATTTAGGCACCCCGGTTTGATCAAAAATTCGACTGGAAGTTGGTTGAAAAACTATTTGGAAATAGTTCAGAAATTCAGTCCAATTACCCCTGTTCATGTCCAATTTTCTACCATCTCTTTAATTATTTTCAAAATATAATTGAAGAGACTTCTTCACAATATAACCAAGATATTTACTGTTCTTTTAATTTTTATGGTAAAACTATTTTTCGTCCAAAACGACCAAAAACTTATTTTTAAAACACCCAAAATATCGCGATACAGGGTGCATCCCACCAAACGAGGCAACTTTGTCGTATACGAGTTGCACCGAAAGACGCGTATCGTCAACAGGCAAGTGTACCTTGCCATGATGTATTACAGTTCATTGTCTTTATTATATTATTTAGTTATTATAGTTATTTTATATGGTTGATGTGTGTGTTTACCCTAGGATCGTGAGACATTACTTAGCGTCCGAACAAGATTCAGGTGTCGACGCCGTACGCAGAGTCGTGTAACGTCACTTAGAGAGTTGATTCCACGATCCTATTTTTATGTGCTTGCTTTACTAAGTACGCTATACCCTAGGACACTTGACACTATTTCATGTGACAGAATCTTTCTTGAGTAATTCATGGTGATTCTGTATAGGCTTACAGGATTCGTGTTATGAGACTTGCATATTATATGGACATTATTATGACTCGTTGCACTAGCTAGAGGTCATGATCTTGCGTGTTATGGACATAAAATATTATGGACATGAGACGTGAGGTTATATTGGGTGGGGAGAGACACACCATACTACAGGCTGATTATTGATATATATATACTATACTACTGGAGGTACTGTGGCACAAACGTTGGAGTCACAAATCCTAGAGATTCCTTGGATTCTGTCTCAGATCTTTGGCACCAATACTGAGTCTTGATACTACTTAATGCTATGGGCTCCCCGACATAGAGCCTGTAGTAGTTTTAGCCTGAGTACGAGTGATGCTCTCATGTGCATATCACATAGATGGTTACAGTAGTTTACCCTTGAGTATGTGGCATTATACTATTTTACTTTTGGCTTTCTATTACTTGTACCTTGTTACTTCCCTCTAAGGACCTGGTCCCCTGCAAATTTCCGTCGCTAGTCATCGCTATGGTGTCAATTTTTTCTCAGCGCCGGACAAACGACGAACAGATTTCGTCGCTGCCTGTCACGCCCCAGTCCCAAAATACATGGGACTAGGACTACGTAAGCATGTCAGCCGTGTGTATATGGCAACTCCAATATATGGATACCATAATACACACGTACGCTGTAATATGAATGTTAACTCACATGTGGTATATAATTATCATAAGTCACAGGGCATAACTAAATATCAACCACATAATCAAATAGAAATAAATAACCAATCTACTATATAATTGAATCTCAATATGAAGTATCAAAGAATGATAGTCGGGTAGAAACAAATCTACTGCCAAACTAGAATGTAAGAGAAACCACATAAGAATATCTAATGAACAATGAGACTCGTAGAGAATACCTCCTCGAAAGAGATAAGTAGCAAGTCATGATCCGTGCTCCTGCGAATTGTCAAGATCGTTTATACCTGGAAAGGGACCAAGTCCTCAGAGGGACGTAACAAGATACATAGAAACATGCTAATTTGAATACAGTAAACATGTATAATAAGTAGAAAATATATAAGTACGTTGTACAAGATAATCTATATGAATGAATAATGAGGACAACTTTCGACGTATGGGCATGGATAGGCTACTCTATCTAATCTCATAACTCATACACACGTCAGGGACATCATCAGCCGTCATACCGCGAGGGTAGCGACCATTGTGACACCATCGACCGACATACCGAAAGGGTAGCGACCATCGGACACGACTACCATAGTACATGCTAGTTATTATGGTTTGCCAGAGTGGTTATAGCCCATACGCCTACTAATTGTCCTTCCCTCCCATGATACTATGTGTCAAAAGTGTGTCAACATATATATAGTATATAATTATGACGAAAAAAACACACATGCAATGAATATATAAAAATATGATAAGCATGTAAAGTACTATAAGCAATTTGGCAAGGTATCTTGCCTGGTCAGAAAAAGAATGAAGTCCCAACTCAAGGCGTCGTCCGATCTACCCGTCACATAAATTAAACAAGTTAGGTTACAAAAGTGGGTGAATAGGTTCCTCCATTTTAATTCTAAATAAAATAACCTAAAATAGTATTTTATTCTTATTTTAATCTAATTTTATTGTTAAATTCTAATTTTGGTCCAAAGAAAGTTAACTTTACGGATTTGTGATCCGTGGCACGCAAATTGAGGCAATCCATTGACCAAAAAATCAACCGACTCAAATCCTTGATTTGTATATGGAATTCTATAGATTTCAATGCTACATGAACACCGGAATCAACGGTTTCATAAAATCACAAGTCGGTAAAGAGTTATGTCCACAAGGACGCACATATGACAAATTTTTGGTGGTTTCCTATTTACCTCTACGTTGCACAAATTTTACAGTAAATTAAACTCACATATTAAATTCTAGAAATATTATTTTATTCAATTTCATCTTTTCAACTTTTTGAAACCTCAAACGGTTTGTAATTTCGAATTCAGGATCTCCCGAAACCTCAAAAATACGGAAACACGTCTAGTTTCGGACAACTGGTACTTTTAGAATTTTATGTAAAAATGGTTTCATAAATTATTAAAATAATTTATATATTCAGAAAACTAACCTTGATATAGTTCTAACAAAAAAACTGGAGCGCGCTAGGAGATATCATCTTTTTAAGTCGTCATACCTACTAGAAAATGAGAGTGAATTTATGACGAATTTCGACTATTTTTGGAAGAAAAAGAGAGGAGTTTGGGGAAGAAAAATATGAAAGATAGTTTATTCCATAATTCTAATAGGTATTTATAATTGTGGAGACTACTTAATTGAATACGACTAGGATTTGCTAATTTGGATATGATTATGATCAATTTAAATAAGGATAGGATATGCATGAAGTTGCTTTCCTCCTAGGCTCAGGATTTGAATTAATTTAAAATAGAGTTTGAGTTCATCTCAATAATTTATAATCTTAAATAGAATTAAAGATAACACAAATAATTTATATATAATCTTATTAATATCTATTAACACTAAATTAGCATCTATATAATATTAAGACTATATATATATCCAAATAAATCCTAAATAATTTTAAAAATCTAAATAAATTTATGTAAATTCTAAATAAACAACAAAAAAATATAATAAATAATTTAACCTAAAAGAATTATTTGGTAGGAACAATATGCAAGTATGGTCTCATAGTAAATCATGGAAGTCCTAGAAATTTACGTTCCCAATATTTTAATTACCTAAAAATTCTAAAAAATCTCCAAAAATCTAAAATAGCCTAAAAATGATTCTAAATAAATATTTATATAAGTAAATATACTAAAAAATTTATTTTCTAATTAACTAAGAGAATGTTCTAAAGAAATTTAATATTAAAAATAATCTATAATAAATATACTAACATAAAATACCTATTTTTGATGAGGGGGTTTACAATCTACCCAACTTACAAGTCAACCGTAATCTTTCCAAAATTTAAATGACAAAATCTATCCAAATCCATCACAATCTCTTCAAAATTAAAATAACCATTGTTTAAAATCAAAATTTCACCTATTATTATCTCTTCTATTTTTTTAAATAATCAAAATCTAAATTTAATTCAAATCTATATGACATCTTCAAGATTTAAATAACCCACGTCAAATTTTATATCACGATTTTCAACTATCACAATCTCCTATTGATTTTAAATAATTCTAATCAAATCTTATTCCTATATTTCAACTTAAGAATTTTGTACTCTTCAAATTTCAAATTTAATTTCTATTATCAATATTTCAAACAGGTGATCCAACAATCAAAATTTAACTTTTAATTCAAATCATCAAATTGTAAAATTTTGAATTCAATCCATCAATGTTCATGTTTAGAGTTCTAATTTTTTTTTCTCAAGATTTAAATCATTAATTCATTCTCTAATATTTGAAATTTAAATCATGTGCTCAAATTATAAATATTTGGTCTGCAATATCAAAATTTTAAAATTCAATTTATAAGGCATTCTTATCTTTAAAGTTAAATCATCATAATTTAAATCATTCTTCTAAAAATTCTTAAAATTAAAATGACTTAAATCTCTCAATCTAATCTTACTTGATCATAATCTAAATTTTTTTACCTCAAGTTGAAAATGCAACTTCTACCCAACTTAGAATTTACCGATCTATCACATAGGATATACATTTAAGAAAAAATGTCCTCAAATTATTTAATCGTGTTATTCAATCAATAAAATATCTCACATATTTTATGTCCTTAATTATAAAAGATAGTCATAAAGTAATGTGATTGGCCTATGGGGTATATCTAGTACTCTCTGTGTATCAAACTTATACCAAGTACGAGCGTTCGTCTTTCTAAAATAAGGAAAGACGAAAAACAATAATAAAGATTTCAAGGAGGAGGTAATATAATACAAGTACGGGGTTCAAGGCGATTAAAGAATTCAAAAAGAGAGTTGTAAGGGCAATTACGAATAAGATCCTATTTTGGTAAATTCCTATTCACATGCTCATATCAGTACAGTTATGTAACTGATAAGATATGCTCGGACATGTCTAAAGGACAAGTATATTCGTCTAACATGCTGTGTCAACTATATCTCAATCCATGTCAAGTAATTATGCGAAGAGCGAACCAAGTGGATTAAGGTTGATCAGACCGTAATACACTGATTCTGATTTAGACAATGTATTAGTAGGCGTCCCCAATAACACATATGTCATTAACAAGCTCGATAAAAGAATAAGCTTGCAAAATTAGGCTATAAAATAGCAGCATAAACGGAGGTAGTCCAGAAAATATAAGTACGCTGGATTATGATGGAGGAAGGTACAGAATAATTTAAGTTCATCAAGAAGACCGGTGTTGTGCCTCTACAGTTGCCATACTAACTTTTTGTCTAAGTCTCTATTCGACCAAATGGGGATATGGGCCTCTAAGTTCTACATTCTGGATAAACACTATCTTTTATGCAAGCCTATAGTTAGTGTCATTCAATTACAGTTCATTAATGGTTCAAAAGGACTAGGTGATACTAGGTCATGAGCCATACTACCCAACTTACAAGAATTTAACTAATAGTATTATTGAATAATAGAGTGTATATACCTAGTACAAGTCATCTTTCTAACCCCTATCAAGCATGAAAGAAAAGATAAGATTGATGTTGTGAAAGGATCAAGCAAGATGCAATGCAAGAAATCAAATAAGAATGCAAAATAAAATCAAGGAAGGTGATTAAATAAGTGGATGAGATCCTATATTCTAATCATATGCGCATGCTTGCTCGGTATAGTAACATAACCGAGACAATATGCTCTCGACCTGCATGGGCCACCACAAAAATATGTCATGCCCCAGTCCAAAATATGTGGGACTAGGAATACGTAAGCATGCCAGACGGTTGTATATGCCAACTCTAATATATGGATACCATAATACACATGTACGTTGTAATATGAATGTTAACTCACATGTGGTATATAATTATCACAAGTCACATGGCATAACTAAATCTCATCTACAAAATCAAATAGAAATAAATAACCAATCTACTATATAACTGAATCTTAATATAAAGTATCAAAGAATGATAGTCGGGTGGAAACAAATCCACTGCCAAACTATTCGCAGGAGCACGGATCAGGACTTGCTACTTATCTCTTTCGAGGAGGTCTTCTCTTCGAGTCTCATCATCTACACCTGGAAAGGGACCAGTTCCTTAGAGGGACGTAACAAGATACATAGAAGCATGCCAATTTGAATACAGTAAATATGCATAATAGGTAGAACATATATAATTATGATGTACAAGACAATCTATATAAATGCATAATGAGGATAACTTTTCGACGTATGGGCATGGGTAGGCTACTCTATCTAATCTCATAACTCACACACACGTCAGGGACAACATCAGCCGTCATACCGCGAGGGTAGCGACCATCGTGACACCATCAGCCAAAATACCGCGATGGTAGCGACCATCGGACACGACTACCATAGTACGTGCTAGTTATTATGGTTTACCAGTGTGCTTATAGCTCATACGCCTACTGATTGTCCTTCCCTCCCATGATACTATGTGTCAAGTGTGTTTCAACATATATATATTATATAATTATGACGAAAAGAAAATACACATGCAATAATATATAAAAATATGATAAAAATACGAAAAGAAAACACACATGCAATGTGTCAAGTGTGTTTCAAAGTACTATAAGCAATTTGGCAAGGTATTTTGCCTGGTCTGAAAAAAATAAGTCCCAACTCAAGGCGTCGTCCGATCTACCCGTCACATAAATTAAACAAGTTAGGTTACAAAGGTGGGTGAATAGGTTCCTCCATTTTAATCTATTTTAATTCTAAATAAAATAACTTAAAATAGTATTTTAATCTTATTATAATCTGATTTTATTGTTAAATCCTAATTTTGGTCCAAAGAAAGTCAACTTTACGGATTTATGATCCGTAGCACACAAATCGAGACAATCCATTGACCAAAAAGTCAACCGACTCAAATTCTTGATTTGTACGTAGAATTCTATAGATTTCAATGCTACATGAATACCGAAATCAATGGTTTCATAAAATCACAAGTGGGTAAAGAGTTATGTCCACAAGGGCGCATAGATGACAAATTTTTGGTGGTTTCATATTTACCTCTATGTTGCACAAATTTTACAGTAAATTAAACTTACATGTTAAATTCTAGAAATATTATTTTATTTAAGTTCATCATGTCAATTTTTTGAAACTTTAAACTGTTCGTAATTTTGAATTCGGGATCTCCCGAATTCTCGAAAATACGGAAACGCGTTTAATTTTGGACAGCTAGCACTTTTAGAATTTTATGGAAAAATAGATCCATAAATTATTAAAATAATTTATATATTCAAAAAACTAACCTTAATATAGTTCTAACAAAAAAATACTGTAGTGCATTTGGAGTCCGGAGCTAGGAGATATCATCTTTTAAGTCGTCATAACGACTAGAAAATGAGGCTGAATTTATGACGAATTTGGACTATTTTTGGACGAAAAAGAGAGGAGTTTGGGGAAGAAAATTATGAAAGATAGTTTATTTCATAATTCTAGTAGGTATTTATAATTGTGGAGACTACTTAATTGAATACGACTAGGATTTGCTAATTTGGATATGATTAGGAACAATTTAAATAATGATAGGATATGCATGCAGTTGCTTTCCTAGTAGGCGAATTAATTTAAATTAGAGTTTGAGTTTATCTCAATAATTTATAATATTAAATAGAATTAAAGATAATACAAATAATTTACATATAATCTTATTAATATCTATTAACACTAAATTAGCTTCTATCTAATATTAAGACTATATATATCCAAATAAATCCTAAATAATTTCAAAAATCTAAATAAATTTATTAAAATTCAAAATAAATTACAGAAAAATATAATTAAATAATTTAACCTAAAATAAATATTTGGTAGGAATAATATACAAGTATGGTCTCATAGTAAATCATGGAAGTCCTAAAAATTTATGTTCCTAATATTTTAATTACCTAAAAATTCTAAAAAAATCTAAAATAGCCTAAAAATGATTTTAAATAAATATTTATATAAGTAAATATACTAAAAAATTTATTTTCTAATTAATTAAGAGAATACTATAAAGAAATTTAATATTTAAAATAATCTATAATAAATATACTAACACAAAATACCTATTTTGGGTGAGGGGGTTTACACTGCCAAACGTTAAAATTAAGTATCCTAGTTTTATTTTTATTTCTCCCCAAACTCCCCCCTCTCTTTCTCTCTCTCTCTCTCTCTCTCTCTCTCTCTCTCTCTCTCTCTCTCCCTCTCTCTCTTGCTCTCCTCAGCGACCCCCGGCCCCAGACCCCCTCCCCCCTTGCTCCGGTGACCTCCGAACCCACTCCTCCCCTGGCGTTCCCCTACCCCCTCTCCCTTGCTCCGGTGACCTCCGACCCCCTCTCACTACCAGAAAAAGTCAAATTAGCGACGTCAAAAAATGTCGCAAAATAACCAAAAATCGTCGCTAATTTGGTTTAGCGACGTAATTAGCGACATTTTAAAGCAGTCGAAAAAAACCAAGTCGCTAAAACAAAAAACGTCGCTAAACGTCGCCATGTCGACGTTTTTTAGCGACTTTAATGTGTCGCTAAATTTAGCAACGTTTTGCGACACCGCGTCACTAAATAGCGACGTTTATTAAAGTCGCTAAACGTCGCTGATTAGCGACTTATATAGCGACGTTACACCAACGTCATTAATGACCTAGCAATACTGCCATGTCCGCAATTTGTGACATACAGAAACGTTTTTAACGACGTCATTAGCGACGTATTTAGTGACTGTTTACAACATCGCTAATTAGCGACGTATTTAGCGACGTAAGTGAACGTCGTTAAACGTCGCTAAATGTCGCTAAAAACGTCGCTAATGTTCAAAAAAAAGAAAAAAAATATTACATTTCTGGGGTTACCAACCCCCTTGGGTTCATTATCAGGTATATGATGGTAGTAGAAATAATTGAATAAAGAACACAGTAGCAGCACCAAGGGAAAAAATTCTAGTGCACTAGGTAAATACAGGCCAAGTATCAGTCATGAGTTGTAAACCAAAATATGAATAATATAATAAAATTTGAAGAAAAGAAAGCATCCAGCAAATCTCATCGTAAACGTAATGAATATGGCAAATTTATATCCATACAATCGCATCCTAAATAATAATAAAAATTTTAATATCCAGTAACTAACTATACTACTGCAGATCTGCAGGAGGCTGACCACCGGCACGCTTGAAGGATAAAAACTCCTCATACTCGTCCCGTGGAATCGACACCGATGTCGATAGAGAAGACAGTGACGTCGGTGGAGTCTATGTCGATGTAGGCGCACCAAGGGGCCGTACCCGCTCCAAGTCTGCGAGTCGCTGGTTGTAAGAATCCATGGTAGATAACAGCCTCGTACTGCTATGAACCATTGAATCCTGCATCATCGCCAGCTTCTCGCCAATTTATACCTGTGACGCCTGCAGCTCCATGATGTTGCGGTCATTGGAGGCTCTAATATCATTTGTCAAATCCCGCACTACTAGAATAAGCGGGATTAGCGACGTTTTTTAGCGACTCTAGGTAAAAACGTCGCTAATTTAGTGACTCCATATAAAACGTCGATAGACGTCACTAATTGGCGACATTTAACGACGTTTAACAACTTTTATTCAGTTTTTATAACATTAGTCGCTATAAGTTTAATTTTGGTCGCTAAACGTCGCTAATATATCTAAGTTAGCGACGTTTAGCGACGCAAATAGCGACGTTTATATTAGAAATATTTAGCAATGTGTTTAGCGACGACCGTAACGTCGCTATAATTTAATTTAGCGACGTCCTTCTTTGACGTCGCTAAACGTCGCTAAAATTTGGTTAATTAGGGCTCGGTTTCGTTTTACCCCATCTGTCAAAATTTTGAAACGAAAAAAATTTCCCCCGCCCCCCCCCCGCTCCGTCGACCGCCTGCTCCGTCGACCGCCTCTCCCCCGCGGCTACTACGGCATCCCCCTCCTCTTCCTCGAGCTCTAGGTAAAGCCTAACTCTTTCTCTCTCTCTCTCTCTCTCAGAACACATATGATACTGACACAGACATGACACACACAGACGGTGACACAGACACAGACATGACACACACACACACTGACACAGACACTGATAAGGACCTAGGGTTAGGATTAGGTTTTTTGACATGGACACAGACACTAATATCACATGGACACAGACAGTAACACAAACACTGAGCTCGAGATGTGAGGGATTGTGACAGTTGTAGTAGGGTTATTACCTGCAAGTGATTCACTTTAGAAGTATTAGTATGTTGAGTCATCAGTTAGTATATTATCTGTTGTTAGTATTGGTACATGGAGGAGACCAAATAAAGTTTGGTTACAGACTTGGGGCTCTGGCATGGGGCACTGCAGCAGTTCACCCAAATGGTGCCTGTCGGTTAGGCTTGGGGGCAGTCCCTTTGCACTGCAGAGGCATGCCTTAGTGCATCTCAGTTTCAGTTTGGTATCAGTCATCAGTACTTATACACTGATACGTATCAGGGACTGTATGAGGTATCAGTACAGGCAATTGTAGGAGTTAATGCAGGCAAGGTATAAAGTCAAGTGTCAATAGGGTATATATAGATATGTAGGTTAGTGATGTTTAGAGATGTTAGATAGGAGTGTACTAAGATGGTATCTAGAATAAGCGGGATGGCATGCTCGAGCCTTGTAGTGGGCAGTGAGAAGGAGGTCTGCAACAGTGAGCAGGCAACCGAAGAGGAAAACCATCAGCATTGTGTCATTTCAGCAACCATGTATCAGTAAGTATCAACAAGTCCCACTGTATCAGTATCCATTTTCAGTTGCATTTAGTGAGCTGTGTATACTAGTTTTAGTTAGCTTAGTGTCCAGGTATTGGTTAGTTGGTTTAAGATGGGTTAGCATGAGTTATTGGGTAGAAGTTAAGGGTATCAGTTTAGTATTAAATTAGTACATAGTTAGTGTAGTTAAATAGTTACTTACTGATATACTTGATTTTGTTAATAGTTAGCTAAGTAACTATATGTCCTAGTAAGCATTGTATATAGTAAAGAACCCAAGCTTTTACCAATAGTATAAAATATTAAAAAACTAAGAGACTTGGCCTCTTTTCAGTGTTTTGAATATTGCTTATTTTAGACTTTGATAAATGAAAGTATGTATTATATCAGTTATGATTTTATAGTACGGTTAAGTTATGAAGTTAGGTGATAAACCACTGTATATAATGATTTATATGATACATACTATTATTTTTGCATAAGTATCTAGAAATGGATATGAATTACTATCTGCATCATCGTTCGTGGATGTACAACCGTCATCCTGATGACATGTGCGGTATGCGGGATGAATTCATTGAGGGTGTACAGCAGTTCCTGCAGTTCGCTAAGGCGTTCCCTCAGTACATGGACGGTACCAATATTAAGTGTCCGTGTGTGAGATGTCACAACAGGAAATATCATCCAGAAGTGGAAGTTACATATCTTTTATACTCGAAGGGCTTTACGCCGAATTACTATCAGTGGACCGCGCACGGAGAACTTGTATCTCTAGCATCGGAGTCGGAGCCCTATGTGGAGCCGTATATGGATGTCCAAGACCACGATGCTTACGACGATAGGTTGGTAAACATGGTTTATGATGCGGCGGGGCCTAGTTTCAATCCTGACAATTATGATACGGCGGGACCTAGTTTTAATCCGGACAATTATGATGCAGCTGAGGAGGCACCGAATGCCGATGCTGCAAAATTTATGGAGTTGCTTGAGAATGCAAGGACTCCACTATATCCTGGTTGTGAGGATCATTCACCGTTGGAGGTGGTTACAAGATTATTGAGCATCAAGTCCGATTTTAATATATCGCAAGAATGCTATAATTGACTGCTCGATTTGATTATAGAGATCTTGCCCGAGGGTGCAAAGTTACCTAAAAACTTCTATCGATCTAAGAGGATGGTGAGATCACTTTGGATGGGATACGAAAAAATCGATGCATGTCACAACGGGTTCATGTTGTACTACAAAGACGACAAGGATGAAGATGCGTGCAGATTCTGTGGTGCTGATCGCTACAAGGCCACTGTTAGAGAAAAGTCTGTCGGTGCAAGGATGCCTACCGATTCGATGCACTACTTGTCTTTGACGCCGCGGTCGCAGCGATTGTTTTTGGTTTAGGAGACTGCAGAAAACATGAGTTGGCACAGGCGAAAACAGGTCGAAGGAGTATTGGATCATCCATCCGATGGAGAAGCATGGAAGCACTTTGATCGAGAGTATCCACATTTTTCTGAGGAAGCGCATAATGTCAGATTGGGGCTCTGCTCTGACAGTTTTATCCTATTCGGACTTTCGGGCTCCCAGTATTCGTGTTGGCCTGTGATCGTCACTTCGTACAATCTACCGCCTTGGATGTGCATGAAGACTCTGTATATGTTCCTAACCGTTATTATCCAGGGTCCGAACAATCCGAAGAGGAACATCGATGTGTATTTACAGCCTTTGATAGATGAGTTTAATCAGCTGTGGGAAGTAGGTGCCAATACGTACGATGTTTCTAAAAAGCAGAATTTTCAGATGAGGGCAGCACTTATGTGGACCATCAACGACTTTCTGGCCTATGGAATGTTATCGGGATAGAGCACCCATGGTCGTCTTTCATGTCCGTATTGCATGGACCATTCTCAGGCTTTCCGTTTGAAATACGGAGGCAAACCGTGCTTCTTCGATTGTCATCGATAATTTTTGCCGAAGGATCATCCATACCGGAGGAATCAGAATGATTTTCGTGCGGGAGTTGTGGAGAAGGCCAATCCACCACCAAGGTGGCCCGGATGCACGATATGGGAAGAGGTAAAAGATTTACCAAGTGCTATCGAAGAGCCTACTAAGGGGTACAAGTGTGACGGATTTGGTCGCACCCATAACTGGACGAAGAGGAGTATATTCTGGGATCTGCCATATTGGAGCACCAATTTGATCAGACATAACCTTTATGTCATGCATATCGAGAAGAATGTGTTTGATAACATAATTAATACTGTAATGGATGTAAAGGGGAATACGAAAGATAATTCGAAGGCCAGGTTGGACTTAGAAGACATATGTAGATGTCCTGCATTGCATTTGATAGAGGAGGGGAATGGAAAGTTAAAGCAACCTAAGTCAGTTTTCTCACTGGATAAAGAGGATAAAGATAGAATTTGTAGGTGGATTCAGGGTCTAAAGTTTCCAGACGGGTACATGTCGAACTTGAGAAGATGCGTCGACCTCAAGGAGAACAAACTAGTAGGTATGAAGAGCCACGATTGTCACGTATTCATGGAGAGGTTAATTCCGATTATATTTCGGGAATTCTTACCGCAGGTCGTTTGGGACCCATTGACAGAGCTGAGCATATTCTTCAGAGATCTTTGCTGTACTAAGTTGCTCGTCGATCGTCTAGAAAAGCAAGAGAGGGACATTGTGGTAACACTATGTAAGCTCGAGAAGGTGTTTCCTCCTGGATTCTTTGACTCTATGGAGCATTTGCCAATTCATCTTTCCTATGAGGCACGTGTTGGTGGTCCTGTCGGTTATCGGTGGATGTACCCCTTCGAGCGCCATCTGAATCACCTAAAGAGACAGGTGAAAAATAAGGCACGGGTTGAAGGCTCTATTTGTGAAGCTTATGTTCTCGAGGAGATTACAAACTTTTGCTCGACGTATTTCAAACCGCATGTTGCTACTAATAGGACGAAAGCTCCCAGAAACGACGACGCATATCAGGAATCTAATGATGCAATACTCAAAGTATTCAATGCATCCGGAAAGCTTTCGAGAAAAATGAAGAAGAGATATTTGAATGACGATGAGCTAAGGGATGCTCAATTGTATATATTACTCAATTGCGACGAGGATGATGTGGAGAAGCTAGAGGGGTAATTAATTAATACGTCCACGTTTACATTATCTCAATATAATAGTATAAGATACTATTATGCTACTAATCAACAGTTGCTTCATTGTTTTTCAGCACATATAATGATGAGTTGAGGTCGGTTAGACCCTACATAACAGACGAAGAAGTAGAACAAGATATGAGATGCCATTTTCCTTCTTGGTTGAGCGCATATGTAAGATGCTTGGTAATTACTTTTTATTTCTGCACTTGCAAAAAAAATAACTTACTATCGCTACTTTGGTATTTAGGTCGATCGCCTAATATCACCCGAGACTGAATTTATTAGGACTCTAGCCAAGAGACCAATTACTGCCGTAAAAATATGGCCAAGTTTCTGTGTGAATGGGTTCAGGTTCAAGTCAACAAATGCTCCTATCAGAGACAGCTTTCTGGATCTTGATTCCACTAAAAACAGTGGTTTGTGTATCAAATCTTCAAACTACAAAGACGTCAATCCGGGCAATGATTTTTTTGGCATCTTACGAGAGATTGTGGAGTTGACATATAATTATGGCACAGAACCTGCTAATATCGGGCTATTAAGGTGTGAATGGTTCGATCCGATTCAAGATCAAGGTTGGAAAATTGACAAGCATGGCCTTGTGGATATAAACTACAAGAGTAGATATCAAGGCTACGAACCATTTGTCCTATCAAGTCAGGCTCAGCTCGTGTACTTCACAACTTATCCTAGACGGGGGACAGCGAGCTCGGATTGGTGGGCAGTATGCAAGACTAAAGCTAGAAATACCTTTGACATTGACGAAATAGCTTATCAGGAGGACGATCTACCTCTTGTAACAAATATTGTAGATATGGACTCAACGGAAGTTACTCATTACACGAGTAATAATGTAGAAGATATAGAATTATCCGAAGAGGACGACGAAGTAGATGAAAGTGAAGACGAGGAAGAGGAAGAGCAGGACGACGAAGGCGAACAAGATGAATTTTTTGAAGATGATTGAAAATAAAAAATATTACATGTAGAATGTAACTATATTTAGACTGTAGAATATAGATCAAGGTTAGAAAATTGACGAAGTAGATGTACCCATTAATGAATATATGTATTATATTTTGACTGTATAATGCTTTGAGATATGTATCATATTTCGACTGTAGAATATAGTATATATTTGTGTTTCTCTATATTCATCATATGTTGTTATCAGATATGACAGGACGACGCGGAGGATTCGGCAGGTCCCGAGGTAGACAGAGTGCCACTCCGGTACTGCCTACTGTTGGTTCCGGATCATCGTCGCCCAGTACTCCAGTATATCGATCACACACATGCCCGACTGTTGGGACGAGTAGTTCCTGGCGTGATAGTACACCCTCGTCCAGCGTTCCTCCTGCTGACGGAACCATGGAGACAGATGAGCATGTCGAGAAGGTCGTGCCGACGTTGTCCCAGCATCAGCAAGATCCTCCATGCGCACCTCCGGAGGAGACGAGGACAGAGATTTGGGCCGACGGTACAAAGTAAGTCAATTAGATAGTTTAGTATATATTTGTGTTTCTCTTTATTCATCGTATATTGAATTTTTTAGTAATCTAAATTATTATCTCTGTATAGATATCATCCATCGTTGGTTCAGAGACGCCTGGGCCAATTTCTGAGGAACAACTACGGTGGCCCTTCGATCAACTACTCTGAGACTCAGGAGGAAAGGAAGGCGTTCTGGTTTGTGCACTTCCAGGTAAAAGAACATTAAATAAATCCTCTAATTTATGCATATTCGTGATGCTAACTTAATGAATTATTTATTGTAGCAAACGTATTTTTATCCTCCGCACCGGGCCGAGTTGATCGAGCGGCTCTTTCCTACCGTTGCCGCCAAGCTTATCCGAGATGCTCTGGATGACCAGAAGGCTCGTGATCGTGTTGGAAAACTGATCCAAGGTTGGATCACGCCTGAGCAGTGGACTGCGATGAGGGCTAGATTCGACGATCCGAGCTACAAGGAAAGGTCTAAGAAGGCCAAGGCGGCTAGGCAGAATGCTGCCAAGTGGTGTGGTGGCTCGATTTCGATGACGGAACATTTCCGTCGTTTGGTATATTTTTTCTTTTAAAATATATTATTTTAATATAAGTACCATAAAATGGTACTTGGAAAAAATATTTAAGTTTAGTAATAAATAATATATTTTTAACAGGTACAGAGGGGTGAGGATGCAAACATGGTGACCGTCTTCTTGGCCACCCATCGCAAGGACGAAAATCTCATTGATGAGAGGGCCTCACAGACCTATGTAAGTATTACTTTACTTTGTGTTTATTTTAATATAACTTAGGCAATTATCGAGTTTCCAAACCTTTTCTAGGCCGAGTATCTTAGGCTTCGTGAGCGGGCGACTGCTAGTGCACCTACACCTGGAGAGGCTGGTACTTCGTCGCAGCCCGCTCCATCTCCGTCGGCGGACGACCTGTGGGTGACCGCAGCTGGTGGTCTCCAGAGGGGTACGTACTATGGTACGGGCTCCTATGGCGCCCTGGTTACGACGCAGTCATCTAGGGCCTCCTCGACAGCTGTGAATTCCATACACCCCTCGCAGTCGCAGTCGCAGCCCTCGCAGTCGTCGGCTAGAGTCCAGGAGGCCGTTGACCGTTAGATTGCGTCTCTCCGTGACGACTTGCTGCGAAGTATGGAGGAGCAGTCCCGGTCTCAGCCGCAGGCGGATAATCCGATGCTTATCGCACGATTGGATATGCTCGACCGCAGCATGACGGAGCTACGAGAATTGACAAATGATATTGGAGCCTCCAATGATCGCAACATCATGGAGCTGCAGGCATCACAGCTATCGATGGGCGAGAAGCTGACGAGGATGCAGGATTCAATGGGTCATAGCAGTACGAGGCTGTTATCTATTAGAGCCTCCACCGATGTCACTGCCTTCTCCATCGACATCGGTGTCGATTCCACGGGACGAGTATGAGGAGTACTTATCCTTCAAGCGCGCCGGTGGTCAGCCTCCTGCAGATCCGCAGTAGTATAGTTATTTTTATTATTATTTAGGATGCGATTGTATATTATGAATTATTGGTACTTCAACAATAGGCATGATGTATGATGCTTCTTGTGGTCTTTAATTTTTTAGTTAATTTAATTAGATTATATAGTTATCTTGCATATCCATATTTAATTGGATTGATACTTCAACAATGCATCTTGTGGTCTTTAATTTAATTGGATTGATACTTCAACAATGCTTCTTGTGGTCTTTAATTTAATTAGATTATATAGTTATCTTGCATTCAACAAAAGCTAACCGAAGATTGATCTAGACAAGAGGAGCATGAGCAGGAGGATGTTGCCATTAGTCTCATGATGCTCTCTAGAGACACCGGATACTGGGGATCCAATCCTGCTGAGTCGTCGGACAAGAATTCTGCAATCTTGGAGGAGGATAGGGATTGGAATGAGTTGAAGAAGCCAAACAGCTACAAAGATGGCGAACTCTACTGTAATTCGGACGAGGAGGAGTCGAAGAAGGGTGGTTCTTGTGGTGTCAAGAAGAGGAGATGGAGGAGGAGGAGGACTAGATTGGATCATGTTGGTGTTTGTGGTAAGGTGTTTGCTTCTGGACACTGTTTTTTTTTTATAATTAGCGACGTTTAGCGACGTTAAGTTATGTCGCTAAATACGTCGCTAATTAGCGATGCTGTAAAAAGTTGCTAAATACATCGCTAATGACGTCGCTAATGACACCGCTATACGTCGCCAATTGCTGACATGGCAGTATAGCCAGGTCATTAAAGACGTCGGTGTAACGTCGCTATAGACGACGCTAATCAGCGACGTTTAGCGACTTTAATAAACGTCGCTATTTAGTGACTTGGCGTCGTTAAACGTCGCAAAAATTTGCGACACAGTAAAGTCGCTAAAAACGTCGGTATAGCGACGTTTAGCGACATTTTTTTTGGCGACTTGGGTTTTTCCGACAACTTTATAACGTCGCTAAACCAAATTAGCGACGACATTTTGTTATTTAGCGACGTTTTTAGGTGTCGCTAATTTGACTTTTTCTGGTAGAGCCGGAGCTCCGTTATGCTGCGGTCGAGCATATCCAATCGTGCGATGAGCATTGGATCGTCCGCCTGCGGCTGGGACCGAGGCTGCTCCTCCATACTTCGCAGCAACTCGTCACGGAGAGACGCAATCTAAAGGTCAACGGCCTCCTGGACGGCCTCCTGGACTCTGGCCGACGACTGCGAGGGCTGCGACTGCGAGGGCTGTGCGGAATGCGCAGGTGTCAGGGAGGCCCTAGATAACTGCGTCGCAACCAGGGCGCCATACGAGCCCGTACCATAGTACGTACCCCTCTGGAGACCACCAACTGCGGTCACCCATAGGTCGTCCGCCGACGGAGCTGGAGCGGGCTGCGACGAAGTACCAGCCTCTCCAGATGTAGGTGCACTAGCAGTCGCCCGCTCATGCAGCCTAAGATACTCGGCCTAGAAAGTTTTAAAAACTCGATAATTTCCTAAGTTATATTAAAATTAACACAAAGTAAAGTAATACTTACATAGGTCTGTGAGGCCCTCTCATCAATGAGATTTCCGTCCTTGCGATGGGTGGCCAAGAAGACGGTCACCATGTTTGCATCCTCACCCCTCTGTACCTGTTAAAAATATATTATTTATTACTAAACTTAAATATTTTTTCCAAGTACCATTTTATGGTACTTATATTAAAATAATATATTTTAAAAGAAAAAACATACCAGACGACGAAAATGTTCCGTCATCGGAATCGAGCCACCACACCACTTGGCAGCATTCTGCCTAGCCGCCTTAGCCTTCTTAGACCTTTCCTTGTAGCTCGGATCATCGAATCTAGCCCTCATCGCAGTCCACTGCTCAGGCGTGATCCAACCTTGGATCGGTTTTTTAGCACGATCACGAGCCTTCTGGTCATCCAGAGCATCTCGGATAAGCTTGGCGGTAACGGTAGGAAGGAGCCGCTCGATCAACTCGGCCCGGTGCGGAGGATAAAAATACATTTGCTACAATAAATAATTTAGTAAGTTAGCATCACGGATAATATGCATAAATTAGAGAATTTATTTAATATACTTTTACCTGGAAGTGCGCAAACCAGAACGCCTTCCTCTCCTCCGGAGCCTCAGAGTAGTTGATCAAGGGCCACCGTAGTTGTTCCTCAAAAATTGGCCCAGGCATCTCTTAACCGATGATGGACGATATCTATACAGAGATAATAATTAAGAATACTAAAAAAGTCAATATACGATGAATAAAGAGAAACACAAATATATACTAAACCATCTAATTAACTTACTTTGTACCGTCGGCCCAAATCTCTATCCTCGTCTCCTCCGGAGGTGCGCATGGAGGATCTTGCTGATGCTGGGACAACGTGGGCACGACCTCCTCGACATGCTCATTTGTCCCCATGGTTCCGTCAGCAGGAGGAACGCTGGACGAGGGTGTACTATCATGCCAGGAACTACTCGTCCCAACAGTCAGAGATGTAAGTGATCGATATACTGGAGTACTGGGCGACGATGATCCGGAACCAACAGTAGGAAGTACCGGAGGAGCACTCTGTCTACCTCGGGACCTGCCGAATCCTCCGCGTCATCCTGTCATATCTGATAACAACATATGATGAATATAGAGAGACACAAATATATAGTATATTCTACAGTCGAAATATGATGCATATCTCAAAGCATTCTAAGTCAAAATATAATACATATATTCGTTAATGGGTACATCTATTTCGTCAATTTTCCAACCTTGATCTACATTCTACAGTCAAAATATAGTTACATTCTACAAGCAATATATTTTATTTTCAATCATCTTCAGAAAATTTATCTTGTTCGCTTTCCTCATCCTCCTCTTCCTCTTCCTCGTCTTCACTTTCATCTACTTCGTCTTCCTCTTCGGATAATTCTACATCTTCTACATTTTTACTCATGTAATGAGTAACTTCCGTTGAGTCCACATCTATAATATTTGTTACAAGAGGTAGATCGTCCTCCTGATAAGCTATTTCGTCAATGTTAAAGGTATTTCTATCTTTAGTCTTGCATACTGCCCACCAATCCAAACTTGCTGTCCCCGTCTAGGATAATTTGTGAAGTACACGAGCTGAGCCTGACTTGATAGGACAAATGGTTTGTAGCCTTGATATCTACGCTTGTAGTTTATATCCACAAGGCCATGCTTGTCAATTTTCCAACCTTGATCTTGAATCAGATAGAACCATTCAACCCTGAATAGCACGATATTAGCAGGTTCTGTGCCATAATTATATGTCAACTCCACAATCTCTCGTAAGATGCCAAAAAAATCATTGCCCGGATTGACGTCTTTGTAGTTCGAAGATTTGATACACAAACAACTATTTTTCGTGGAATCAAGATCCAGAAAGCTGTCTCTGATAGGAGCATTTGTTGACTTAAACCTGAACCCATTCACACAGAAACTTGGCCATATTTTTACGGCAGTAATTGGTCCCTTGGCTAGAGTTCTAATAGATTCAGTCTCGGGTGTTATTAGACGATCGACCTAAATACCAAAGTAGCGATAGTAAGTTATTTGTTTTGCAAGTACAAAAATAAAAAATAATTACCAAGCATCTTACATATGCGCTCAACCAAGAAGGAAAATGGCATCTCATATCTTGTTCTACTTCTTCGTCTGTTATGTAGGGTCTAACCGACCTCAACTCATCATTATATGTGCTGAAAAACAATGAAGCAACTGCTGATTAGTAACATAATAGTATCTTATACTATTACATTGGGATGATGTAAACGTGGACGTATTAATTACTTACCCCTCTAGCTTCTCCACTTCATCCTCGTCGCAATTGAGTAATATATACAATTGAGCAGCCCTTAGTTCATCGTCATTCAAATATCTCTTCTTCATTTTTCTCGAAGGCTTTCCGGACGCATTGAATACTTTGAGTATTGCATCATTAGATTCCTGATATGCTCGTCGTTTTTCGGAGATTTTGTCCTATTAGTAGCAACATGCGGTTTGAAATACGTCGAGCAAAAGTTTATAATCTCCTCGAGAACATAAGCTTCACAAATAGAGCCCTCAACCCGTGCCTTATTTTTCACCTTTCTCTTCAGGTGATTCAGATGCCGCTCGAAGGGGTACATCCACCGATAACCGACAGGACCACCAACACATGTCTCATAGGAAAGATGAATTGGCAAATGCTCTATAGAGTCGAAGAATCCAGGAGGAAACACCTTCTCGAGCTTACATAGTGTTACCGCAATGTCCTTCTATTGCTTTTCTAGACGATCGACGAGTTAGTACAACAAAGATCTCTGAAGAATATGCTCAGCTCTGTCAATGGGTCCCAAACGACCTGCGGTAAGAATTCCCAAAATGCAATCGAAATTAACCTCTCCATGAATACGTGACAACCGTGGCTCTTCATACCCACCAGTTTGTTCTCCTTGAGGTCGACGCATCTTCTCAAGCTCGACACGTACCCGTCTGGAAACTTTAGACCCTGAATCCACCTACAAAGTCTACCTTTATCCTCTTTCTCCAGTGAGAAAATTGACTTAGGTTGCTTTAACTTTCCATTCCCCTCCTCTATTGTCACGACCCACACCCGGTATAGGGGCACGAGAGCGTGGGTACGTCCAGCCTACGCCGCAGCATCGGCGGTAGAACGCTGTCTAGGTTACAGTAATACTAAACAGCTAACACCTGTCAATGATGTCCATCTCCATAAGGAGGTCAACATACATCTCACAATAATCTCACGAGTAACTCAATCACAACAACTATAAGGCACGATAAAAAATAAAAGAAAATGACATAGTTAAACACCATGTCTCAAACATGAAGATAACTTGCAGTCTAGCTGTCCAACACAAGTCTCCAATTAAACTTAACATAAGTCTAAACATAAACTAAAATAACCTCCATAAGTCTCAAGCATAAATAAATACTATCTAGATAGCTGTAGGCAATGTCTCATCTAGAAGCATAGTCTCCTCTAGGATCTCTTGGTACATAGTCTGCATCTATACCTGGTCCATAGTGCGTGGTACAGAAACCCTCAAGATTCTCTGGAAAAAATATCCAGTCAGGATTGGAACGAAAATACACCTCTAACAGCAGTTCCACATATATTGACAAAAACTATAATACAGTGTAAAGAAATACAAGACAGAATGAATACTGGCCATGAGAAATACTGGAACAAGTATTGGAACATCATCATCAATATACATTTGACAAGGAATAGAACTATAAGTGTACGCAAGTACAGAGAACTGGTATATAAGTGTGTATAATAACAGCAACTAGAACATATGGAAATACAAGATCAATCTATGAAGATACATGTCAAGAAATCATCTATCTAAGTGTGTAAAACATCAGTATATCATGTGATCGGCTTGGGACTATATGACTCATTACATGGATTAGCGATCATCCCCAATAGGTCAGGCTAACCAGATGTAACAGCGATGAGGCATGTAAGGGTAAGGCTGCACCGACGTGAGTTGTGGGTGAGCTAATGTTGCATGTAAAGTTGGGTATGATCACATAAACTACTCATATTTCCCCATTTTCCCCAGCTAGCACGATGGATTCCAATCATGACTCCTCGTGATAGGTCTCAATGATGCCAACTCGTGTAAAGAACAGTGTCAGAGTTATGTACGCTATACAACAAGAATTATAGAGATAATTAACATAATGGAAACTGTCAGAGAATGTACTCGCCTGTGGTCCTTAGCTGGCAATACCACTGTCTGGGTTCCAAGGTGTCGTCTGAATGATCCAACAGTCCTATAGACATAGCATATAATACAATACTTCATCAGACAATACTCTAGCAAACAATCAACATAATGATCTCAACAGGCTACACTAAGGGTGGTCACGTCTGTCGTTATTGTGCATAACAGACAGTCAATAATATGGTCTTGCCAGTACGTCGGTGTACATATGGCAGTCTGCTAACATACTACATGGTCACAGATCAATGTAACTACGGGGTTTTCGTGGTTACATTCAAGTCATCTAGGGCATATATTATATAGTACATACTACGACTAACGTATCTCGTAGTACTAATTAATTACACAATTAATAGATATTCATATGTTTATACTTAATTCAATTCATACGATGCACATTTCTATATACGTATGTATTATGCTGATTAAGAATTATACGGTTCATAGGCATCTGCATTAATATTCATTAATTATGATTATAATACACGTATTTATATACTAGGGAATACCTATACACTACTTATACGTATGTATATAGATATTAGCTGGGAACATATAATATACATACCAATATACCAATACACATGCAAATACGTATATACATACGTCCTTATAGTTATATATATATCACAGGAAATGACGGGAACGTGGACAGGAGCGAACCTGCATGCGGCACGATGATGAGGACGATGATGTCAACGATCAGGGGGGTGGTCGGTCAATTGAAGTGGTGTTGACGAGCGGCGGGGTACTCGACGTCGACAGCAGCAGGTCGCGACGGCTCCAGGCGAACGCAGTAGGGCTTGGTTAAGCGTTCAGCGGGTTTGACGCAGCATTCAGCGGGTTCGACGCAGCATTCAGCGGGTTCGATACGGCGTTCAGGCGAGTTCGACGCGGCATTCAGGCGGGGCAGCGTCCAGGCTCGGTGGTAGCGGGTCCTGCGCTCGGGGACAGCGGGTCCTGCGTTCGGGGTCATCGGCTGTTCGGCGCTTGGGATCAGCGGGTCCTGTGCTCGGGGACAGCGGGTCCTGCGCTCGGGGTCAGCGGCTGTTCGGCGCTCGGGGGTCCGACGAGGAACAGTAAAGTCGGGAGGGGTCAGAGATGGTCGGCTGGTGTATTAGGTTTTGATTGAGAAGGAAATAGGGAAGCACTACTTATGTATATATATGTAATCATAGTAGACTTTGGGTTGACCTAGAATTAGGTCTGGTCAAGGCCTTCTTGGGATTGGGCTTTCTCATGGGTATTACAATGGTTGGAATTTCAATTAATAAAGAAATTGCTAGAATGCTTTGGTTAGATGGTCTGAGGCCATGGTTCAGGGAAATTGAGGTTGTATTACACACTTCCAAGAATTTATGGAATTTACGCCTAAAGGAGAAATTGGGTTTATTTACGTATCGTCCAATGGAATGGATACCTCAATGTACTCTTGCACCAAGGTGTCTAAACAATGAAAAGTTGTACAAGTTTGACTTATGAATCAATTTAATAAAATTGAATGCAAGTGGTATTCTGAAATTCGAAATGATGGTAAGGTGCAACAAAATAGAGTCACAAAAATTAAGAATAATCAATTATCATGCAGTTATTTGCTCATTAATTACGAAAAGACGAAAATACCCCTAATCCAAAAAGTGGGGGTGACAAGTCTACCCTCCTTAAAGAATTTTGTCCTCAAAATTTAAAATGACTAACACAAGAACAAGCAATCAATTAATGAATTATACCTCAAGTCTCGAAGAGATATGGATACCGCTCGCGTATTTCACCCTCTCTCTCCCAAGTTGATTCTCCTGGAGAGTAATTTCTCCATGCAACACGAACCAAGGGAATAGTCTGGTTTTGCAATATCTTCTCTCTACGATCCAAGATCTCCACCAGTTGTTCAGGATAGCTGAGTGTCGGTCCAACTTCGATCTCCGAGTGATCTTATACGTGACTAGGATCTGCCATGTACCGTCTCAGCTGTGACATGTGGAACACGTTATGCACTCCATCTAGAGCAGGCGGCAAGTCTAGTCTATAGGCCACTGTACCGATCCTTGCAAGAACACTGAAGGGCCCGATGTATCGTGGACTAAGCTTTCCTTCTCTGCCGAAACGAATCGTGCCCCGTGTCGGAGAAATTCGTAGGAACACCAAATTGCCAACCTAGAACAACGATCTTAACATGCAACCTAAACAAAGCAATCACAAACCAAACAAAACAAATTAAAACAGTACCTGAAACTCTAGGGGTCTACGGTGACTATCTGCCCAAGGCCTCTGTCTGTCCTACGCCACTCGCAGTCTGTCTCTGATAAGTTTTACCTTTTCTGCTGCATCCACGACCATTTCTGGTCCTAACAAGGCTCTTTCTCTAACATCATCCCAAGATAAAGGGGTACGACACCTTCGTCCATATAAAGCCTCGAATGGTGATATCTCAATGCTGGCCTGGTAGCTGTTGTTGTAAGCAAACTCCACCAAATGTAGATGATCCTCCCAAGAACCTCCGAGATCCAATACGCATATGCATAGCATGTCTTCAAGGGTCTGGATCGTCCTTTCAGACTGCCCGTCTATCTGAGGGTGATATGCGGTACTGAACTTGAGCTGAGTGCCCAAGCTAGACTGTAGGCTCCTCCAGAAATGGGAAGTAAAACGACTATCCTGATCGGAGACAATACTCACAGAAACTCCATGTAATCTGACAATCTGCTGTACGTACATCTCTGCTAGCTTCTTCGTTGAAGTACCCACTTTAAAAGGTAAGAAGTGGGCTGATTTAGTCAATCTATCCACGATGACCCAAATTGCGTCCTTTCCTCCTGGAGAATGAGGAAGTCCCGAAATAAAGTCCATAGTCACGTGCTCCCACTTCTATTTTGGAATGGGTAAAGGTTGAAGCAATCCCCCTGGCCTCTGTCGATCTGCTTTCACCTATTGGCACACTAAACATCGGAATACGAAGCGTGCTACTTCGTGCTTCATACCAGACCACCATACATGCCTCCTCAAATCTCGATACATCTTGTTGGCTCCGGGATGCATCGAGTATTGAGAGCGGTGTGCCTCCTGTAAAACTTCTTCGTGCAGCTCTTCGCTTGGCACACACATCCTCGTGCCATGTCGTAAGGATCCATCACCCGCAATAGTGAAATCGTCTATCAATCCTGCCTGAACTTGTACCCTAATATTCCTTAGAGTCTCATCATCGTACTGCGTAGCTCTAATTCTGTCTATCAGCTCTTATCGAATCTGCAGTCCCCACATCTGAATCTCTGCTCCTGGAACTAATACCTCAATTTCCAAGCTCTCAAGATCAGCTAATAAGTGTCTATCTGAAGTCAAGCACATAGCCATTAGGTACCTGCTCAAGGCATCCGCGACTACGTTGGCTTTCCCTGGATGATTTCTGTAATAAGATATCAAAGTCTTTCATTAATTCTAACCACCTTCTCTGTCTCATATTCAGCTCCTTCTGTGTAAACACGTACTTTAAGCTCTTGTGGTCTGTGAAGATTTCCACACGCTCTCCGTACAGATAGTGCTTCCACAATTTTAGGGCAAAGATAACTGCTGCTAACTCCAGATCGTGAGTGGGGTAGTTCTTTTTATGAGGACGTAATTGTCTTGAAGCATAAGCAATTACTTTCCCGTATTGTTGAAGAATGCATCCCAACCCTTTTCCTGAAGCATCACTGTAGATAGTGAATCCACCTGTCCCTGATGGCAACGTCAAAACTGGTGCTGTTGTTAATCTCCTCTTCAGCTCATCGAATGCGGTTTGGCATTCTTCTGTCCAGACAAATTCCACATCCTTCTTGGTCAGCCTAGTCATTGGCTCTGCAATCTTGGAAAAGTCTTGTACAAATCTTCTGTAGTATCCTGCTAGTCCGAGAAAGCTCCTGATTTCAGCTACCGTACCGGGGGTAGCCCATGACTTCACTGCCTCTATCTTTTTTGGGTTAACTGAAATTCCATCACCCGTTACCATGTGTCCAAGAAATTCAACCTTTTCAAGAAAGAACTCGCACTTTGAAAGCTTCCCGTATAATTTCTCTCTCCTGAGTGTTTCCAAGACTATTCTCAGGTGCTCTTCATGTTCTTATGGGGTTTTTGAATATACTAGAATGTCGTCAATAAACACTACTACGAACTTGTCAAGGTACTGGTGGAACACCTTGTTCATCAAGTTCATAAATACTGCTGGTGCATTGGTTAAACCAAACGGCATTACTGTAAATTCAAACTGGCTATATCTGGTTCGAAAGGCGGTCTTCGGTATGTCTTCTTTCTTAACTTTCACCTGGTGATAGCCGAACCTCAAGTCTATTTTTGAAAACACCTTCGCTCCGTTCAATTGATCGAAAAGATTATCTATCCTCGGCAGCGGGTATTTGTTTTTGACAGTGAGGTTATTCAAAGCTCTATAATTGATACACATACGTACCGTGCCATCCTTCTTTGGTACAAATAATACCGGTGCTCCCCATGGCGATGAACTGGACCTAATAAAACCTTTGTCTTGCAGCTCCTCAACTTTTTTTTTTAGTTCTACCAACTCATTGTTGTTAACTCTATAGACATGTTGCGAAATAGGCTCCGCTCCTGGAATCAAGTCTATAGAGAACTCAACATCTCTGTCTGGTGGCAAACCTGGCAACTCCTCTGGAAATACATCCAGGAACTCCGCTATAAGTGGATGCGGTATCTCTTCTTCTTCCACCCTGGCTCCGGAAAAAGTGCCTCTGCTCCGCTCCTCTCCTCCTCTGGCAATCTCAAACTCTGGCTCTCCTGGTGGTCGAAATACTACTCTACCTCCGTGACAATCTATAGAAGCATGGTGTTTACTTAACCAGTCCATTCTGAGTACAATATCGTATTCTGGAAGTGGCATGACGAGTAAACTCACGCTCAATTCTCGGCCTTCCAATGACACTCTCCGGTCCTTGCAACAATCACGGACTAGGATAATGCCTCCTCCTGTCGGGAACTTGCAAGTCCTATCTAATGCTTTCATTTCTAAATGATGTTTAATGACATAGGATACAGATACGAAACTATGGGAAGTGCCAGAATCAAATAATGCAAGTGTTGGAATAGAATCAAGTAAAACTGAACCTGAAATTACGTCTCCAGCTGGCTCGGCCTCCTCAGTGGTCATGGCGTAAGCTCGTCCTTGTGGTGCTCCTCTTTGTTGCTGCTGCTGCTGAGCAAACCTTTCCTGCTATGATGGAAGTGGAGGTCCTCTCTGTTGGCCTCCTAGTACAATAGGTGCTCTGGCTGGTCCTCTCTGAGCTGCTCCTCCTCCTTGGCGAGTCTAAATAGTTGGGCAGTCCCTTAGCTGATGTGCTGCTGATCCACACGATAAGCAAGTGCCAAACCTTTTTTGCAGATGTCTCTTGTATGTCCCATCTTTCCACAATACGAACATGGGGCAACGAGTTGATTATGTCTTTGTGGTTGCTGTTGTTGAGCATGTCCTCGAACTGGTGCCTGTTGCTGGTGTTGCTGCTGGTGTTATTGCTGGTGTTGCTGCTGGTGTTGTTGCTGGTGTTGCCTATGTTGTTGTTATTAAAAATGTGGGCGCTTGGCTGGTCCTGTGTTACCTCATGTTGCTCCGGATGTATCGCGTCCTCTCTTGGGCCTGAGGTCCAAGTCGTCTTCGGCAATCTGGGCATCCATCAGAATACTCTCAAATATAGCAGTACGTCGTCCCGAAGTACGAGACTTGATCTCCCTATTTAATCCCTTTCAGAATTTTCGTGCTCTGTCTCCTGGGTCTCGAACCATCGATGGTGCAAATTGACTCAATCGACAAAACTCTGCAGCATATTCGTCGACTGACATACCTCCTTGGACTAAGTCATGGAACTGACTTTCTAATGCTCCCAAGGCTACGTCAGAAAAGAATTTCTATTTGAAGAGTTCCTTAAAGTCCTCCCAAGTAAGTCCTTCAGCGGCGAGTCTCGGCTCTGTACGATACCACATCAGTGCGATATCAAACATCTGGCTGCCAGCGGCCTCTATCTGAAGAATCTCTGGAATCTGTGATAAGCGCAGATTCCTCTCTATGTCTTCTAACCATTCGTCAGCATATAGTATTCCTTCTGTGCCTTTGAACTCACGAGGCATCATCCTCTTAAAGTCCACTATGGTACCGGGCCTCTGTTGTTGTTGACCTTGATGTTGCAGTTGTCGTGCTACTCTCTCCACAGCCTGGAGAGTCACCTGATGAGCATTCTCCATGCTCTCTCTCATCAGTTCGGTCTGCGCCTGGTGTGCTTCTGCTTGCATTCTCTGACCCTCATCTTGAACACGCTGAGCTTCTGCTGTTACTCTCTATGCCTCTAGCATGCCCTGCATCAGTGCGAACATCTGTGCCCCGTCAGCGGGCAATCCTTCGGGAATCGGTGTCGATGGTGGTGGAAGGTTGTCTGTCATAGCTGGGGCAATCCTCTGTATAGGTGGAGAAGGAATCCCGTTAGTTGCAGACACTCCCACACGAACAGGAGATGTAGGAGAATCTCCAGGTATCTGTTCGTCAGGTTGAGAGGTGGCAGTCCTCTCTGAATTGGCTGCTCCCATTCTCATGGATCTAGTATTCGGCGACATCCAGAATACAGATCAAAGAATCAATTAAGGTGATAGATGTGATATTATCAAGGAAGGACACTACAGTGCTAAAGGAAGCAATCCATTAGAATAGCAATATGAAGTTCAAAATTTCCTAGTGTGATTGAGCATTACTCATCCAAGATCCTATTTCCTATATCCTAGCACAGGCTCGCAGCAGTACAACTAATTTGTCGCACTTCAACGATATCGCATAACTTGCGAAGCTAGACCTGCATGGGCCACCACTAAAAATGTGTCACGACCCGCACCCGGTATAGGGGTACGAGAGCGTGGGTACGTCCAGCCTACGCTGCAGCATTGGCGGTAGAACGATGTCTAGTTTACAGTAATACTATACAGCTAACACCTGTCAATGATGTCCATCTCCATAAGGAGGTCAACATACATCGCACAATAATCTCACGAGTAACTCAATCACAACAACTATAAGGCACGATAAAAGATAAAAGGAAATGACATAGTTAAACACCATGTCTCAAACAAGAAGATAACTCACAGTCTAGCTGTCCAACACAAGTCTCCAATTAAACTTAACATAAGTCTAAACATAAACTGAAATAACCTCCATAAGTCTCAAGCATAAATAAATACTATCTAGATAGCTGTAGGCAATGTCTCATCTAGAAGCATAGTCTCCTCTAGGATCTCTTGGTACATAGTCTGCATCTATACCTGGTCCGTAGTGCGTGGTACAGAAATCCTCAAGATTCTCTGGAAAAAATATCTAGTCAGGATTAGAACGAAAATACACCTCTAACAGCAGTTCCACATATATTAACAAAAACTATAATACAGTGTAAAGAAATACAAGACAGAATAAAATACTGGCCATGAGAAATACTGGAACAAGTACTGGAACATCATCATCAATATGCATCTGACAAAGAATAGAACTACAAGTGTACGCAAGTACAGAGAACTGGTATATAAGTGTGTATAATAACAACAACTAGAACATATGGAAATATAAGATCAATCTATCAAGATACATGTCAAGAAATTATCTATATAAGTGTGTGAAACATCAGTATATCATGTGATCGGCTTAGGACTATATGACTCATTACATGGATTAGCGATCATCCCCGACAGGTCAGGCTAACCAGATGTAACAGCAATGAGGCATATAAGGGTAAGGCTGCACCGACGTGAGATGTGGGTGAGCTAATGCTGCATGTAAAGTTGGGTATGATCACATAAACTACTCATATTTCCCTATTTTCCCCAGCAAGCATGATGGATTCCAATCATGACTCCTCGTGACAGGTCTCAGTGATGCCAACTCGTGTAAAGAACAGTGTCAGAGTCATGTACGCTATACAACAAGAATTATAGAGATAATCAACATAATGGAAACTGTCAGAGAATGTACTCTGTCACGCCCCGATTTCGGCTAATCGATAATCGTCCCCCGGGCGTGATGCCGTGCACGCGTAGGGCGCGCGTGCACAAGGCCTTAGGCATAAGGATATTCTTTAGAACCATGCAACAGAGTAGACAAATAAGATAACACAAGGTTGAGGCATAGAAAAGTTTCTCTTTTATTTATAATGAACATCTTGTTACATTGCTTGACTCAAAAGTATAAAATGCCCCACGGGCTTACAAACTTGGACGCAAAATGAGATAGCCGATCCATACATTATGTCCCTTTACATAGTTTCAAAACACAAAACTCCTTGGGTGCGGGTAAGTACCATCGCCTTAGCGTTATTTCCGCAATGGAGAGAGAGGGGAAGGCTTCTAGCTTGAGCCTCCAAAAGTCTTGGCCACGAACCACCAAGGATCCCTAAAGTCCGGAGAGAGCTTCAGCTCCTCGCCGCGTTGCCTTGCGCCGGGGAACCTGCTACAACGAGGGTCAGTACTTCGAAAAGTACTGTGAAGGCTAGCTGCTCAACTTTACCAAGCTCTTTAGATGCGTTTTAAATGAACATGCAACATTTATGTGTTTATGTGACTTTCTATTCTTGCCTAGATCAGATTTCATTTAGCAGGTATGCAAGAACAAAATAACATAACTCCACATGCCACCGTTCGGTGACTTTACCTGTCCCGTCTGAACCACCTGTACAACTTACCATGGCCTTCCCTGTCACGAAGACATAGTTAGTCTGCACAGTTTAAATATACACTATATCTTTCTTTGTTGTCTACCAGCCATCATGGGTTTAGTCTGGGCTGGCGGCGACGCTTGCAGCGCGGGTAGCTAGCCCCGCTACAATTCCCCGCTCCCAGGACTAAGAAAGTAGATTCCGCCCGGGTCGAAACGGCCCGGTGCCCCGGTAACCGCTCGCAGGAACCTGGATCCCTTGTGCACAAGAATTCCCATGACCATTTCTATGAACTCTACATCATAGATTTACTTACTAGCCATTTAAAGAATATCATGTACGAAACTGCTTTACTGTACTATAACAATCAACCAACAAGTTATATGAAATAACATGCAGCAGTTATAGAAGAACACTTTGAACTATCAATAAATACCAACCCATTAAACACCCAACGAACATGCATGCATCAATAAATTTATGCAAGGTTTTGTATGACAAGCAATGGGTGTTCCAAGCCTACTTCTTATCTTATCTTGTTATCCAACTTGTTACTTAATTGGTATCGTTTGATTGAATGCCCAACTGAGTCAATTTTATTATGAACGGAGCCTTTGGAAAGAAGGTGCTTATCGAAATAGAGCCACTCACACGTTGGTTATATAGGAAGAAGAAGTAGAGATCCCTAAGACTCCGCTCGCGCGTCGTCTACACGATCACCTGCACGTACCAACGGATGATCAATACCTCCTGCTTCGGTCTCCAAGGCTCGATACGAAATGCGAAATCCTAAGAACGAAAACAATAAAGTCCATCAAAACCGTTCAAGAAAACGCAAGTCCTAAAACCAACAAGTATGCAACCAAGCGGCAATCGAAAATGGGCAAGGAAAACCAACACAACGGAAAGGCCTCTCTCTACTCTGCCGCCGAACCCTTCCTTGAGGCACGATCCATTGATTATGGGACCTGATTCCGAAGAAACCAATCCATAACGAGGAAAGGATCTTGATTCAATCTGTCCCGTTCGGACGGTCGTAAGTGTTTCTTGGCCGCGCTCCCCATATAGGGGGAACGGGGCGTTACATTATAACCATCTAATAGGAAGTTTCGTCCCGAAACTTAAGAATAGAACCTACCACTAAGGAATAATGAGGGAAATTTTTTCCTTCATATCAGATTCAAGTTCCCAGGTCGACTCCTCGACCGAGTGGTTTCGCCAAAGTACGCGCACTAGCGAGACGTTCGGTTCCGCAACTGCTTCTTTTTACGATTCAAAATTTAGACAGGCTCCGCCACGTACGACGAGTCCGCTTGCAGATTCAACTGACCCAAGTCGATTACGCAACTAGCAAGTAAGATTTCCATGTTCTATACGATTTTAAAGCGGGGTCATCCCCTTCGCTATGTGCGTTCATCTCTTTTATTAGCATGCAAAGGTTATCGCCTGTAAACTAGCACGTAACGTTCATTCTCTTAGTGTACAGCTAAGTAGAGACAGGTTCACCGGGGTCACCCACCTCAGCGATGTATCGCATCGGTCGAGCTAGACTCCGGACGCGCTTCTGATAGCCTAAGTCTGACTCCACTAAAGATCCCAGCATGAAAGCCTTTGCATCGAATGAGCCATCTCGCTGAGCAAGGCGGTTGAATAGCTACACTTGTGCCGTTTGAATCGGCCCTCCGGGTTGAGCGGAGCGGATCGTTACCTCATATACCACTCAGAACAAGTTCCGTCCTCGAGACTTCCTGAGCGCAACTCGTGCTATCGCATAACTTCTAAACCACTCTATACATCTCGTCTTATCCTTTAAGGACTGTCTCAATACTGCAATCATCTATTTCCTTACCATGCGTTACGCCAATGTTGGCCAATTCTCATCGAACGACTTTATCGTTCAATGCTATCGAGTTATACTCAACTCGATCATTGCACGTCCGTCTGAAAATCTACTGCACCTAGCGCAGGGCTATATTACCCAAGCACATGGTATTCTATAACTCAACGAGCACTTACGACTCATAATTGGGTGGACTTGCCCAACTAGTTATATTATCACCATAGGAACCCAACACAATTGAGCCTATTACTTGACGTTGCCTATCGAAACCCGTCGTTACGCCTAACCCAAAAGCTCGAATCTCGACAATTTTCCAATCTCGTTTTTGCATCAAATCTCTCTGAGTCACCGTCCAATCTCACTAAATAAATTCGCACCCAATCACCAACGTTTCCTGACTCAGTCTATATTGCGCCTTAGCGCAGAGCTAAATTGCCTACCTGGGGTACGCTCAAGTCCTTCGCACCTTTGGCTCAATCGAACTTAACTTTCTATTCGTTTTTACTCGTTCCGTTCGCCAGAGTGCTTAATTATTTTATCCGAATGATCTATTCGTTCAACTATTGCATCCCCAAACTCAGTCTCGTACTGCACCTTAGCGCAGGACTATCCCGGTAGCACGAGGAACGATACAATCTTTCCTCTATGAAAATTTAGGTTGAGGCTAAATCATTTCAGTTGCCATACTCATCCATGCGAATCCGAACATTTTCCTTTGCAGCTGCATCCGAGTTATGCATATCGCTAAGTCTGGATCGTACCCATATTCAAGGCGTCCCCCAAATATGTGTATTTCAACCAAGCTCAGTGACAGCTAAGTCTGACAAGCTACTCGTGAAAATCTTTTGAAACGCGGATCGTCCTGCTATATAAATGACCGAACTCTTGTTCGATCCAGCTATCGTCTTATCCTTTACCGTCGCGTAACCGATCCGACCAAATCAACTTATTATCCGAGTCCTATCTTGCATTACGTTTGTTTCAACGCGAACGTTGCTAGCGTATATTCCAAATTCCAAATTCTAACTCTAAGTCTTGTTGCCCCAGTTCTATCATTCTTCCCGAACGATACTCTGAAGTCAGCCACTCCAGTTTAACTCAAGGCATAGGGTCGTCTGCCTAGTCCCTAGGCCAGCACACACAGTCATAGGTACAACTCAAGTTTACCACTCATCGCGCAACCGTGTTGCACAACGCTCGCCCCAATCACCCTAAGGTCAAACCATTGTTCCTTTACACGGGTATTCTACCCAAGCTCGTTTCACTCAGATTTCTAAACATCGAGCACAGATCACCCTATCACACCACACGCTCGTTCAACCGAACCCACGATACGCCCACGTTGCAGGTTCAACCCATCGATTCACATACACTATCTCTTTTATCATGTTTGATAGAATTCACCAATCCATCATTTTCTACGCTTGTATCACTAAGCCACAATTGCATTATAAACCATCGATGTATATCATGAACTCTAAGTCGTCCAGCACGATCTACATATCCGTTCATGAAAACGTCCAACATCTCTTACTTTACGTTTCTAGACTAACTCCTCAAGAAAAATCCTTAGACTCATTTTCTTAGTCTACTCTTAGCATTCCTCAAACAACTAAGATCAATTCCCAAACCCAAGTCTATCCCATTGATACGTTCCATTCATCGAGTTCATTTTTGGAATAATCACCGAACCTGTTCTCTTGAGTTTGCTTATCCCTACCGTACGTGAAATCACCAAGCCGACGCTCCCGCGGGATAATCGTTCTCGCTAGGACAGATTTTGAATGTTATCTTTCTGAACTTGATTTCAAGATCGTTCTTCCAAACTCCAAGCCAAATCTATTCCCGCTTAACTCAATCCATCGAAATCATAATTTTTACTAACTTGCATCAATCCATACTATTTTTTTCCAACCATTGTTATGGTCTAAATCTCCCAAAATTTGAAATTATCACATTCATACTCAAACCGAATTCTATCGAGCGATATCCTACTCAAATCCAAATTTTCCATGCACGTTATCATTCGTTCGCGCCATTGTTTTCAATCGCACCACTCCGATCGCATCTCAGATTATTCAATCTCAACTCAAGCTTCTAATTCACTTGTTTCAACTCAAACTCGCTCGTACAATCCTCTAAGTCTTTTCCGACCATGATATCGATTTTCAATTGCCCTGAATTTCTATTCGTTGTAAGCCTTATCCCTTATTCAACTTATTGTAACTCGTTCGAACCAAACATTGCATGCTTTCTCCGAGTTCGTTTACTTGCTAGGCACTGTCTATTTATACTAAGGCTTTACCCAATCTCGTCGCTTGTCGCTAGACTCGCTTAACTATCCGAATCCATGACTTCGTTCAAGCATTTCTAAGCCAACAAATACACCACTCAGGGTTCGAGTTATACTCCTTGAATCTTTACAACTCATTATATCCATAAATTGCATAATCGAACATGGGACTTATCGCATACACTACTCAGGAATTGAGTCATCCTAATAACTCCTGATTCGCGTTCGCATCTTACAGTCGTATGCCCAATTCGTTCCTTAGAACTCCAACAACGTCCCTATTTATCGCCTTAGCGATCTTAGACTCGTACACACCTGTATTCATAGTCCTCTATACCGACTATGCTTCAAATCATAACTTATCGTTATGAATAACCGTCCAACTATTTCCAAAAATTCCCTACACGATTCCCGTTACTCGCCTTAGCGGCAATTCGATAACGTCTCTATCGATTTCCCTTCAAGTCAACTTTATTCTCATCCCAACAATAGCCAATTCTCGCGGCAACACACTAGCACCAAGGGTCTTGGTGCACGATACTTAACACAAATTGGCCAAAAGGCCATGTGCATAGACCACTGTCTGAACGATATTCTTATCTCGCACTCTACTCGTTTGGTGTTTTCATATAAACATAAAACTTGCCGATTATAACACGGGTCTCCCTCTCAAAACATCCTCTATGAGTTGGGACAAAAGCCCTCACATCATAATCCCGTCCAAGCAATCGTATAATTCCCACGCACTTTTCAAAAATATTTAGACTTATTGTATGGAACGCATCTCATTTTGGCCAAGCGAATTCAAGGGTCTACTCGAAAGGAACAAGGTCCTCTTTAGAAACTTTCTTTATGAGATCAAAGGATCTGAAGCATGCTCTGATACCAATATGTCACGCCTCGATTTTGGCTAATCGATAATCGTCCCCCGGGCGTGATGCCGTGCACGCGTAGGGCGCGCGTGCACAAGGCCTTAGGCATAAGGATATTCTTTAGAACCATGCAACAGAGTAGACAAATAAGATAACACAAGATTGAGGCATAGAAAAGTTTCTCTTTTATTTATAATGAACATCTTGTTACATTGCTTGACTCAAAAGTATAAAATGCACCACGGGCTTACAAACTTGGACGCAAAATGAGATAGCCGATCCATACATTATGTCCCTTTACATAGTTTCAAAACACAAAACTCCTTGGGTGCGGGTAAGTACCATCGCCTTAGCGTTATTTCCGCAACGGAGAGAGAGGGGAAGGCTTCTAGCTTGAGCCTCCAAAAGTCTTGGCCACGAACCGCCAAGGATCCCTAAAGTCCGGAGAGAGCTTCAGCTCCTCGCCGCGTTGCCTTGCGCCGGGGAACCTGCTACAACGAGGGTCAGTACTTCGAAAAGTACTGGTGAAGGTTAGCTGCTCAACTTTACCAAGCTCTTTAGATGCGTTTTAAATGAACATGCAACATTTATGTGTTTATGTGACTTTCTATTCTTGCCTAGATCAGATTTTATTTAGCAGGTATGCAAGAACAAAATAACATAACTCCACATGCCACCGTTCGGTGACTTTACCTGTCCCGTCTGAACCACCTGTACAACTTACCATGGCCTTCCCTGTCACGAAGACATAGTTAGTCTGCACAGTTTAAATATACACTATATCTTTCTTTGTTGTCTACCAGCCATCATGGGTATAGTCTGGGCTGGCGGCGACGCTTGCAGCGCGGGTAGCTAGCCCCGCTACAATTCCCCGCTCCCAGGACTAAGAAAGTAGATTCCGCCCGGGTCGAAATGGCCCGGTGCCCCGGTAACCGCTTGCAGGAACCTGGATCCCTTGTGCACAAGAATTCCCATGACCATTTCTATGAACTCTACATCATAGATTTACTTACTAGCCATTTAAAGAACATCATGTACGAAACTGTTTTACTGTACTATAACAATCAACCAATAAGTTATATGAAATAACATGCAGCAGTTATAGAAGAACACTTTGAACTATCAATAAATACCAACCCATTAAACACCCAACGAACATGCATGCATCAATAAATTTATGCAAGGTTTTGTATGACAAGCAATGGGTGTTCCAAGCCTACTTCTTATCTTATCTTGTTATCCAACTTGTTACTTAATTGGTATCGTTTGATTGAATGCCCAACTGAGTCAATTTTATTATGAACGGAGCCTTTGGAAAGAAGGTGCTTATCGAAATAGAGCCACTCACACGTTGGTTGTATAGGAAGAAGAAGTAGAGATCCCTAAGACTCCGCTCGCGCGTCGTCTACACGATCACCTGCACGTACCAACGGATGATCAATACCTCCTGCTTCGGTCTCCAAGGCTCGATACGAAATGCGAAATCCTAAGAACGAAAACAATGAAGTCCATCGAAACCGTTCAAGAAAACGCAAGTCCTAAAACCAACAAGTATGCAACCAAGCGGCAATCGAAAACGGGCAAGGAAAACCAACACAACGGAAAGGCCTCTCTCTACTCTCCGCCGAGCCCTTCCTTGAGGCACGATCCATTGATTATGGGACCTGATTCCGAAGAAACCAATCCATAACGAGGAAAGGATCTTGATTCAATCTGTCCCGTTCGGACGGTCGTAAGTGTTTCTTGGCTGCGCTCCCCATATAGGGGGAACGGGACGAACGGGGCGTTACATACTAGCCTGTGGTCCTTAGCTGGCAATACCACTGTCTGGGTTCCAAGGTGTCGTCTGAATGATCCAACAGTCCTATAGACATAGCATATAATACAATACTTCATCAGACAATACTCTAGCACACAATCAACATAATGATCTCAACAGGCTACACTAAGGGTGGTAACGTCTGTCGTTGTTGTGCATAACAGACAGTCAATAATATGGTCTTGCCAGTACATCGGTGTACATATGGCAGTCTGCTAACATATTACATGGTCACAGGTCAATGTAACTACGGGGTTTCCGTGGTTACATTCAAGTCATCTAGGGCATATATTACATAGTACATACTACGGCTAACGTATCTCGTAGTACTAATTAATTACATAATTAATAGATATTTATATGTTTATACTTAATTCAATTCATACGATGCACATTTCTATATACGTATGTATTATGCTGATTGGGAATTATACGGTTCATAGGCATCTGCATTAATATTCATTAATTATGATTATAATACACGTATTTATATACTAGGGAATACCTATACACTACTTATACGTATGTATATTGATATTAGCTGGGAACATATAATATACATACCAATATACCAATACACATGCAAATACGTATATACATACGTCCTTATAGTTATATATATATCAAAGGAAATGATGGGAACGTGGACAGGAGCGAACCTGCACGCGGCACGATGATGAGGACGATGATGTCAACGATCAGGGGGGTGGTCGGTCGATTGAAGTGGTGTTGACGAGCGGCGGGGTACTCGACGTCGACAGCAGCAGGTCGCGACGGCTCCAGGCGAACGCAGTCGGGCTTGGTTCAACATTCAGCAGGTTCGACGCAACATTCAGCGGGTTCGACGCAGCATTCAGCGGGTTTGACGCCGCGTTCAGGCGAGTTCGACGCGGCGTTCAGGCAGGGCAGCGTCCAGGCTCGGTGGCAGCGGGTCCTGCGCTCGGGGACAGCAGGTCCTGCGCTCGGGGTCATCGGCTGTTCGGCGCTCGGGATCAGCAGGTCCTGCACTCGGGGACAGCGGGTCCTGCGCTAAGGGTCAGCGGCTGTTCGGCGCTCGGGGGTCCGACGAGGAACAGTAAAGTCGGGGGGGGAGGGGTCAGAGATGGTCGGCTCGTGTATTAGGTTTTGATTGAGAAGGAAATAGGGAAGCAATACTTATGTATATATATGTAATCATAGTAGACTTTGGGTTGACCTAGAATTAGGTCTGGTCAAGGCCTTCTTGGGATTGGACTTTCTCATGGGTATTACAATGGTTAGAATTTCAATTATTAAAGAAATTGCTAGAATGCTTTGGTTAGATGGTCTGAGACCATGGTTCATGGAAATTGAGGTCGTATTACACACTTCCAAGAATTTATGGAATTTACACCTAAAGGAGAAATTGGGTTTATTTACGTATCGTCCAACGGAATGGATACCTCAATGTACTCTTGCACCAAGGTATCTAAACAATAAAAAGTTGTACAAGTTCGACTTATGAATCAATTTAATAAAAGTGAATGCAAGTGGTGTTCTGAAATTCGAAATGACGGTAAGGTGCAACAAAATAGAGTCACAAAAATTGAGAATAATCAATTATCATGCAGTCATTTACTCATTAATTACGAAAAGACAAAAATACCCCTAATCCAAAAAGTGGGGGTGACATCTATCAAATACAATGCAGGACGTCTACATATTTCTTCTAAGTCCAACCTGGCCTTCGGATTATCTTTCGTCTTCCCCTTTACCTCTATTATAGTATTAATTATATTATCAAACACATTCTTCTCGATATGCATGACATCAAGGTTATGTTTGATTAGATTGGTGCTCCAATATGGCAGATCCCAGAATGTACTCCTCTTCGTCCAGTTATGGGTGCGACCAAATCCGTCACACTTGTACCCCTTAGCAGGCTCTTCGATAGTACTTGGTAAATCTTTTACCTCTTCCCATATCGTGCATCCGGGCCACCTTGGCGGTGGATTGGCCGTCTCCACAACTCCCGTACGAAAAGCATTCTGGTTCGTCCAGTACGGATGATCCTTCGGCAAAAATTGTCGATGACAATAGAAGAAGCACGGTTTGCCTCCGTGTTTCAAACGAAAAGCCTGAGTACGGTCCATGCAATACGGACATGAGAGAAGACCATGGGTGCTCTATCTCGATAATATTTCATAGGCCGGAAAGTCGTTGATGGTCCACATTAGTGCTGCCCTCATCTAAAAATTATACTTTCTAGAAACATCATATATGTTGGCACCTACTTCCCACAGCTGATTCAACTCATCTATCAAAGGCTGTAAATACACATCGATGTTCCTCTTTGGATTGTTCGGACCCGGGATAATAACGGTTAGGAACATATACGGAGTCTTCATGCACATCCAAGGCGGTAGATTGTACGTAGTGACGATCACAGGCCAACACGAATACTGGGAGCCCGAAAGTCCGAATGGGGTAAAATCGTCAGAGGAGAGCCCCAATCTGACATTACGTGCTTTCTCGGCAAAATATGGATACTCTCGATCAAAGTGCTTCCATGCTTCTCCATCGGATGGATGATCCAATACTCCTTCGATCTGTTTTTGCCTGTGCCAACTCATGTTTTCTGCAGTCTCCTTAACCATAAACAACCGCTGCAACTGCGGCATCAAAGGCAAGTAGTGCATCGAATCGGTAGGCTTCCTTGCACCGACAGACTTTCCTCTAACAGTAGCCTTGTAGAGATCAGCACCACAGAATCTGTACGCATCTTCATCCTTGTTATTTTTGTAGTACAACATGCACCTGCTGTGACATGCATCGATTTTCTCGTATCCCATCCAAAGCGATCTCACCATCCTCTTAGATCGATAGAAGTCTTTAGGCAACTTGGCACCCTCGGGCAATATCTCTATAATCAAATCGAGCAGTCGATTATAGCATTCTTGTGACATGTTAAAATCGGACTTGATGCTCAATAATCTTGTAACCACAACAACGGTGAATGATCCTCACAACCAGGATATAGTGGAGTCCTTGCATTCTCCAGCAACTGCATAAACTTTAAAGCATCGACATTTGGTGCCTCCTCAGCTGCATCATAATTATCTGGATTAAAACTAGGTCCCACCGTATCATAATTGTCCGGATTGAAACTAGGCCCCGCCGCATCATAAACCATGTTCACCAACCCGTCGTCGTAAGCATCGTGGTCGTGGACATCCATATATGGCTCCACGTAGGGCTCCGACTCCGATGCTAGATATACAAGTTCTCCGTGCGCGGTCCACTGATAGTAATTCGGCGTGAAGCCCTTCGAGTATAAATGATATGTAACTTCCACTTCTGGATGATATTTCCTGTTGCGACATCTCACACACGGACACTTAATTTTGGTACCGTCCATGTACTGAGGGAAAGCCTTGGCGAACTGCAGGAACTGCTGTACACCCTCAATAAATTCATCCCGCACACCGCACATGTCATCAGGATGACGGTTGTACATCCACGAACGATGACGCATATAGTAATTCATATCCATTTCTAGATACTTCTGCAAAAATGACTGTATGTATCATATAAATCATTACATACAGTGGTTTATCACCTAACTTCATAACTTAACCGTACTATAAAAATCATAACTAATATAATACATACTTTCATTTATCAAAGTCTAAAATAAGCAATTTTCAAAACAACTGACCATTTATCAAAGTCTAAAATAAGCAATACTTTCATTTCATAACTGGTATAATACATACTTTCATTTATCAAAGTCCAAGAGCCCTTGAAATGATAAACAGGGTTAACTAGTTCATGGTGATGTTTCTAAGCCACTTCTAGATCCATACTAGTTTATACTAGTCAATACTAGGTTAATACCTTGCTACACTATGTCTTCTAGGTCGTACTAGGATATTCTGCTTTGAAATTAAGTACTCTACTATCCACACTGAGAGCCTCTTACCCTTGGCCTGACACCTTGCACTTCATCCTTATATTTGCTCACTAGACTACAACCCAGTTAAGGGTTGTATTGGCATGCAACAAGTGACCGATGAACACTTACCTGATACTTGTCTATACCTTAACCCAAACACATGCATGCAGACCCTAACTAAGTCTGCAACCTCTGATACTTTGCACTTATTCTGCAGTGGCTAAATCTTTCCTTCACTTAGTTGTTTCCAACTGCCCTTAGCTACTGCCATGGCTCGCAGCAGTGCTTGTTGCTGCCTTGCCATTGCTCAAGCATGCATGTGTTTGATGCTGCTCAAGTGTGCACCAACACTCTCCCACTACAGAAGATGATAGGAACCAATCCCCTCCTCACAGTGCCAAACCGACACCACTGCAACACATTGCCAGCTTGCCTAATGCACTAGGCCAAACTGAATTAAGTTCTGTTCCTGAAGCCTCATAGTTCAGTAGTGACACCCACACACAACTCGACTCTTCTACCCTCTCCCACATCAAGCACAGCTAGAAGACACTATGAACACCAACACAGATAACAGTAGCTATATACCTATATATATATATATATATATATATATATATATATATATCAAGATACACCTATATATGCATACACTCTCTCATATGCAAATAGATAATACACCAATTTACATATACATATCATATGATACTCTAAGGCATAAATAGACACACACACACAACCACTAGTCCAATTCACAAACATTTGGTCTGCAACATCAAGATACTCTAGGATACATCCTCCATACATCACACCACCATGATACCAACCCTCAATTCACATGGACACATCCAATAGATCAAATATTGTGTGTGTGTCAGTGTGTGTGTGTGTATCATGCATGTGGCAGTGTCAGTGTCAGTGTCTGTGTCTGTGTGAGTGTGTGTGTGTGTCAGCGTCTGTGTGTGTGTGTCGTGTGTGTCTGTCAGTGTCTGTGTGCGTATGTCGTGTCTGTGTGCGTGCGTCGTGTCTGTCAAGTGTGTCTTGTGTCAATGTCACATGAGAGAGAGAGAGAGAGAGAGAGATTACCTAGAGCTCGAGGAGGGGGAGGGGGATGCCGGAGTAGACGTAGCCGTGGAGAGCCGGTCGCCGGAGAGGGGGGATGGGGGAAATCGAAAAGTTTCGAATTTTTTGACAGATGGGGAAAGAAAACTGAGACCTAATTAACCAAAATTTAGCGACGTTTAACGACGTCAAATAAAAACGTCGCTAAAATAAAAATTAGCGACGTCAAAGACGTCGCTAAATACGTTGCTAAATATTTTTCATAGATACGTCGCTAATTACGACGCTAAACGTCGCTATATCTGATATATGAGCGACGTTTAGCGACCTTAATTCAACTTATAGCGACTAATCTTTTAAAATCTTAATAAAAGTCGCTAAACGTCGCTAAAAGTCGCCATTTAGCGACGTCTAGCGACGTTTTTTACGGAGTCGCTAATTTAGTGACGTTTTTACTTGGAGTCGCTAAAATACGTCGCTAATTCCGTTTTTTCTAGTAGTGTCTCCTCCTCCTCCGACGTCTCCAGCGACCCCGACCCCCTCTCCCCTTGCTCCGGTGACCCCTTGATTCCTTTCCTCCTCCTCCGACGTCTCCGGAGACCCCGACCCCCTCTACCCTTGCTCCGGCGCGACCCCGACCCCCTCTCCTCCTTTGTCTCCGACGACCCCCTCCTCCTCCTCCTCCTTCATCTCCAACGACCCCCGCCTCCTCCTCCTCCTCCGACAGTCCCAACCTGAGGAGCCCTAGGTAAGTCGAGGAGCCGTAGCAGCAGCAGCCCCATCCACATTCCCTCTCCTCATTCTCAAATTGCAAGTCGATGAGCCATGGTCAAAGCCTCTTCCTCTCCCCTACTTCAATTTTGTTCATTTTCTTTAATTTTGTTCATGTTTGTCAATTTATTATGATCAATTAGGTATATTTTATATCAATCGGAATGTGCTCCGTGTTGCAGTGGTGAGAAGTGTCCGGGAGGTAGCCACTTGGACTACATGCTCCTCCTGGTGGCCCATTAGGATTAGGACTGCTTGCTGCAAATAGGGAGGAGGAAGAACGAAAGCAATGTCCATGATTAATCAAGCATGCTGCTATTACTATTGCTACAACAATAGCCGATTTTGCCATTATATATATATATATATGCTCTTGTTATAAAACTTAGTTGAAGAGGCAATGATCATATATATGGCTCCCGTGCTATTTATAGACATATTTTGTATTTAGTTTAATAAAATCCTTACCAGTCTTGGACGTTGTCTAGCAAGTAATGTTTTACATTATTAAAATCGTATGTTTTAATATGGCTAATGCATTTCCAAATCACCGTAGTAGACACAATGCTACATATGGGATTTTGTAGCGTATTATTTATGTTGATGTTGACTTTGCTTTCAATAGTAATTATCTATACTAAAAACAATGATTAAGCGTAGAAACAATTACGACAGCACACACAAACTAAACATGGTAGCTTATTCATGAATGGTCCTAACAATGTTAAATCATTAATTGTTTTCACAATTTACACTGTTTTATAATTTTATTTATTATTACAAAATAATCCAATAAAAAGCATACGAACCCAAATGAGGTAATAGGACGGCAAGGATCGAAAATGCCACAATGTGTTTGTGTTACAACATAGAAGCAAGTGCAGATTTTTTTTTTTTTTTTTTTTTTTTGTTCTTTTTGTTTTTTGTGACTATAAGCATACCAAAAGAAGGATGACTGCGTCTGCTCCAAAACTTTTCCAATGAGTTCCTAATTTTTTTTTTCAAAAAAGTTTGTTGTACCAAAAATATTTTTAAATAAATTGTCAACAAAGAAACTATTTTAAAAAATTTAGAGTAACGAAAACTTTCTCCATCTGGGACGGCAAAAAAGCAATATTTTAAAATAGAACAAAATTCAAAGGGGACTATATGAACGAAGGCCTTAAAAAGTAAACATTCAAAGGTGACTATATGACTACTCCTTGTCGTAGCATATTCTATCAAGCACATCACCCTGAAAATGATTACTTTTAGATTAACATAAGCAGCATTATTGAAAGCCTCACCCCAAAAATTGTCCGATAAGTTTGCTTCCGACAACAAACATTGTACTCTCTCCATCAGTGTCATGTTCTTATACTCCGCTACATCATTGAGCTGAGATATCTATTGTAGAGTCTTCAAGTATTGAATCGCCTTATGTTCTTTATAATATGCATCAAAGGAACCAATGTATTCGTCGATATTCTCAAACTGAACATATTTCAACTTCTTGCCCATCTTTCTTTCAACAGAGACAACATTTGATACTTGGTCTTTACAAAATAGTCCTAAACTTTCTTGCAACAATCATCAATAAAAGTTACATAATAATAATCACCTCCAATAGTGTTTACCTTTATTGGACTACAGAGTAAACCAACTCGAGCAACACGGTCTTCCTTGAAATTTAATGGCTTTGGAAAGACACTATCTTTGCTTTTCAATCATGCAATACGTGCATCTATCCAATTTTGTAGAGTTGAGCCTCGTAATCACTTTCTAGCTCATTCATTTTTTGCTGATATTACTAAGCCGCCTGCGCCACAATTCGGTAGTCATACAAATGACTATGTTTACCTATTGTACACCTTGTGAACTCCCTTCCATATAATAGATACCGAACTTCTTGTTTCCTTTGGCAATCACCAACAAACCTTATCATTTAACCGTCCAATATACACCAGGTTAAAGTGAATATCGGGGAGATAATGAACACCTTTTAGCACAAGAGTTGTACCTGTATTTATCTTTAAATGCATATATTTAATAGCAACAGCCTTTGATATAAACTTGTTGCCCATCTTTAGAATCCAAACCTTATCATTTTTATTTTTTATTTTTATTTTGTTCTTTTGTTCTTTTTGTTTTTTGTGATGAGAAGCATACCAAAAGAAGGATGACTGCATCTGCTCCAAAACTTTTCCAATTAGTTCCTAATTTTTTTTAGAAAATTTGTTGTACCGAAAATATTTTTAAAAAAAATTATCAACAAAGAAACTATTTTAAAAAAATTTAAAGTAATGAAAGCTTTCGCCATCTGGGACGACAAAAAAATAATATTTTAAAATCAGGTTGGCATATTGTCACCCTCACATTTTCATTTAAGGGTAGTTTGGTAATTGACATAGGTAATATTTATTTTTAAAATTTATTTCTATTTAATATTGTGCATGTGTATTAATTAATTGTTGTATTATTTATTGATTGTTAGTTGTAGTATTTATTATTGGACTTGTGTAATGGACCTAACCCATTTATTAGTTGCATGAACCCAACATTTAGATTAGTTTAGATTTAGCCCATTAAATTAGGCCAATGGATTATGAGGTTGGATAATTAGTGAAACCATTAGACTAGAACCTTCCCCCTTAATTAATTTCTTCATAAGAGGTCCCAAGGAGTGTTTTGGATATTTCATATTGCTTGGAAGAGAATTTATGATCAGCCATTAGTGGAGGAGAGAGAGTGTCTCTCATTTCATTTTTTCATTTCCAAATAGATCTAGATTTTTTTCCTTTCCAAATTCCTTCATTCCCTCACAATTCCTCACCAAATTTCCACCCAAATTCCTTCTCATTCATCAATTGAGGCTACTACAACAAGGATCTACAAGAAGGAAACAAGGATCTAGAAGAAGGAGACCAAGATCTAGAAAGAGGAGCTATTTTCTATTTTGGGGATTTTTTTATTGGGAATCCATCTCCCAATAGGTACATTTCAGTTTTTCTTCTTCTAGTAGACTCTAAATATGATATTTAACCATGAAAAATTAACCCACATGCATAGGCTACCATAGGAATTGGTTTTAGGTTCATAGGACACCTATGGTGGAAGTTATGTGTGTTTTGGTGCCAATTTTGGAGGAATTCCGAGATTGGCACATGTAGTGGTTGTCATTGGATCTAATAGATCTAAATGACATGTGATTGCTTGTAAATAGTATTGTGTCCATAATTGGATACGTGTAGGCCGTATCTCGTCAATTTGACGAAACGGGTTGATTTTGGAGTTTTTCTCCGACACAGGGCCTTGTGCATATCACATTGTGCATATCACATTGTGACATGTGATTGTTTGTTTGTAAATAATATTATTTTAGATTGTGGTTTATATCTTATTCTTTTCTTCGCTATTCCATTCATGCTTATCTTCCTTAGTTTGTATTGTGATTGAGTTTAGTTACATTGTAAGATACCATTTTGTTCCTCCGTTTGGAGTTGAGATGATTAACATGTACCATATTATATTTTTGAGATGTTAGATAGTTAGAAATGACCCAGACAGCGTTCTACCGTCGATTCTACGGCGTAGGTTGGACGTACCTACGTACTCGTGTCCGAATATCCGGGTGCGGGTCGTGACACATATTTTCGTCAAGCGAGTTGGTAAAAATTGAGCAACTACAAGTGGCAGACGTGGCGTTTAGGATGTCCAACTACGGGTGGCTGACGTGGCATTTAGGATGTCCAACTACGGATGGCTGACGTGGCATTTAGGATATCATATTTTGGGCAACGGAGTTGGCAAAAATTGGATAACTCTGGTTCGGTTGGGTGCAGTTCGGTTGGGTTGTTCGATGGTTTAATAATGTGTATCAGAGAGAGATTTAATATGATTTGACTGCGGTTTAAGAGGGTGGTTGGTTTAATTTGGTGCATGAGAGGGGGGTTTAATATTGGTTGTTGTGTGGGTTGTATAAAGAGGGATGAGGAAGTAGTGAACCTACAGAAGAAGAGTGCTATCTTATTGGAGTGGAGTGGAGGAGGAAGTAGAGAAGAAGTAGCAAAATCAAATTTAAGGTGCAAGAAGAGAAGGGGAACAATAAGAGAGGTTTGTTTTGTAATGTTTTTATTTTTATTTTTTAAGTAATTTTTTGGTTTTGTTAAGTAGAATCTAATTCTAATCCTACCCATAATTATAATTGTCACGCCCCAGTCCCAAAATGTGAGGAACTAGGCCACGTGGCATTGGCCAGCTGACACGTCACTAAAGGTTTAACCCATTCTTATGGACCCAAAGGAACGTGCTACGCTGTCCTAAAATACTACAAGTCTAATAAAGGCAAGTCTATCTCATCCGCAGGAAATGTCAGAAAATAGTGCTGAATATATATAATGCTGAGTCTAAAAATATAATATTACACAACTTGTGGGAACAAACCCACTGCCAAAATATAATAATAGTACAGAAAATAAGATAGACTAAGTATCGTCTATCTAGCAAAACATCTCCATTGCCAAGAGAGCATCTCCTAGAATCAGGTAGATTCTGATGGTGTCTCCTCCAGTTCTTCCTCGGTGGCATGCCTAGTCTCCTGTCCTGGACCATACACCGTGGGGTAGTAGGCCTCGTCTAAATCTGGAAGGGAACCAGGTCCTCAGTGGGACATAACAAGATACAGGAAAATAATATGCCAGGTATGAAATTCTGAATAAATAAATACATAAATACAGGGTGCTAACCATCTAAGTGAAATGCAAGTAAAGACCTTGTAGTACGCATGGGAATGTGTAGGTTTGACATATGCTGACTTAATTCACCAATCGTGTTGACTGGCTAGTATATATGTCATATGCCCCCGGACACACGGGTAGCTCTGCAATCGACCTTCTCCGAGGAGAAAGATACGAAGGATAAAGACTCATGGAGGGGGTGTCCCACACGTCTACTAGTTATCTTTTTTGCCCAATGTAACTAAATGCCAAGTCGTACTTTTCCTGAATTTTTCTGACAATATACTAATCCGTGATGCGTGTCACACGTACTGATAGCTAATCAAATACGCAGCTCGCATCCCAATATGCATTGCAACCATATTGCGTGTTCCCGTGATAGGGTTTAGGAGGATATGAGGATATCCTCTCAGATGTTGGTAGGTCTGTAAAATACTAAGTTATTTACACTTCGTGTCAACGTATTTGTTGACTGTACCTGAGGCAAGCTCAGGTACTCACAGTTATATGGAATTCAGGAAAGAAGATAGCATATAACAGCATTTGAATTTAAACAGTAACTTGGCAAGGTATACTTGCCTACTTCCTGACTGTGCTGGACAACTGATCCCACTGTCAAGACTGAGGGTCCTTGTGACAGGGGGTCACTAACTGTGTTGGAGATATTTTCTGTTTAAGATGTTTACAGGATTCGTAAATACCAATTTAATAAAAGGCATAATTAAATAGTATATATTCTTATGTAGATATATACACATAATACATATATATATATATATACAGGGTTCAAATATATATATAGAGTATATATAAATACATATAGATATAGCATATATAGTATTAGGCATATATAGCACATATATAATAGATATATATATATACTACATATAGATATAAAAGAAAATAAGCTGGAATAAAAATATATATATACACACATAAGTAGTATACATATATATATATAAAAAAATAAAGGGCATACATATATATATAATATGTATGTATTTTATATATAAGTAGTATATTCATATATATATATATATATATATATAGATATATATTTTCATATATATATTTATATAAAAGAAAGAGAAAGTGCAGAAAAATGAAATATATATATAGATACATATATTAGATATATATCTATTTACATATAATAAATAAAAAAAGAAAAGTATACATATATAATATACATATTATAATATTATATATTTATAAAGATATATATATAGATATATATATATTTACATATATATATATATATAAGAGAAGAAAATGCTGAAATTAAAAATATATATATATATATATATATATATATACATATATATTAGTATATAGTATATAGTACAAATAAAAATGAAAAGCATATATATATATATATATATATATATAGTTATAATATACATATACATATAATAATTACTATACATAATATATATATACATATATATAGATATATATATATATATATATATATATATATATATATATATATATATATATATTTATAAGAGGAAAAGGAATACATATATATTAAAGAAGATAAAAATAATATATATATATATATACATATATATATATATATATACATATATATATATATATATTCTGTATTAATAATAATAATAATTATTTATAATATATATATAACATATATATAATTATATAGTAATACATATATAAGTAAATATATAGATATACATATATTTTTATAATACATATATATATATAATAAAATAAAATAAAAAATAGAAAAAGAAAGATGTAAATATATATATAATATTTATATATTATACTGTATAATATACACAGTGTATTAGTATATATTATATATATAATAGTATTTAGATAATATATAAATACATATATATATATAGATATATATATATATACATATATACATATATGTATATATAAGTATATAAATATAAAAAAAAATGCAGAAAATATAAATACATATATGTACTGTATATACAGTATTATAGTATTTAATAATATATAATTAATTGCATATAATAACATATATATATTAATATATATATTAATATATATAAATATATACATATATATTTATATTTATGTATATATATACACATACACACACGTATACATAAAATAATACTCATACGTATATCAGAGGGGGGGGGTACTGTTCCGATCAGGCCGGTGGGGCCCTAGGCTCGTCGGCGGCGGGAGCACGGCGGCGGAGGAGGCGGCAGCTGGCCGTGGCGGTGGCTGCAACGGCAGCAGCAGCTATCAGCAGCAGCAGCAGCGGGGCTTGCGGAGGCTGCTGCGGTGTCAGTGGCGGTGGGGGTGGTGGTGCAGGCGGTCAGGACGGAGGAGGATGTCGGGGCGAAGAGGCCTGGGGTGGTGGCGGAGGTCGGAGGCTGCCGGAGGGACGGTGGGGGATGGTCGGGATGGGGGTGGTGATGTTGGAATGGGTGAGGGCGGAGGGTCTGCGGGGGTGAGGGTGGCCGGCGTGGTGGTCGTGGGGCGGTGGGAGTCAGTTGGGACGGTGGAGGAGGCGGTGGCGAGTTGATTGGTGGTGGTGGTGGGGGTGCTCGGTGGCCGGAGGCGGTGGTGGAAGTGGTTCGGGTGGTGGTGGCTGTGGGCGATGGTGTTGGGGAGTTGGGTCTGTGGCAGCCGTAGGTGGCGGAGGCGGTGGCCGGAGGGGGTGAGGCTTGGCCGGAGGGGAGGTGGGGTAAGGGCGAGGCTGTCGGCGGAAGTTGGTCGGAGGGGGTGACCGGAGTTGGGTGGTGTGAGGGTTGGAAGTGGGGAGGGGGTCGGGCTTTATAGATTTAGGGGGAGTGGCAAGGTTGGTAAATAGAGGGAAGTTTAGGGGTGTTTTGGGTATTTTGGGTTTTTAGATATTTTTACCAGCCATTTAAATATTTTTGTGGGTCCCACATGACACGTGTGCGGTCCACATTCACCAGCCAATGAGGTGATGCCACCTCACACTGGAAATTTGTATAAAAACCCCTAAAATTTTATAAATTGCAATTAGGTCCTAAAATAGGTATTTTGTGTAATTACGCAATTTGTCTGATAAATTACCATGTTCCCAGAAAATACTAAAATACTCAGAATTGAGAGGGAAAAGCTGTGGGAGGGTCCTGAGGGGTGGGGGTGAGTCTGGGCAGGGGCAGGGCCTGGTTTCTTGGTGATACGGGTCATCATATTTATTATTTAATAAATACTGCGCACGGTGTTCTCTAATTATTTAGAGGCAGGTAGGGCCATAATTTTACTACGGTGTCAATATACTAATTGTAGTATATTCAAAGTAGAATGTTATCGTATTTTTGTTTGGGCAAAACTGGTGCAGGTTGGTCCTCAATCTCTAGGGGTACAGGGATGGTTAAAGAGCAAGAAATAAAATAGGAATTAAATACAAACTTTTGTAATGATACTTGTGCGTCTCAAACGAGGCTCAAAATAAAGCATCTGGGAGTTGCACAAAAATTAAAAAAAATAGTCTAACATGTCTAGGGCAGGTATGTAAATTTTGTTTGGGAATTACAGTTAGTGTAATGTCCTAAACAATTATGTGAAGTACAGTGGTAATTGAAAAGGATATGTAAACAAAATAAATTTTAAAAAGTTACAGAAATTCTAATTAGCAAAAATAATTCTAATTACTGAAATCTGGTCGAGGGAGTTTACAATCTACCCTCCTTAGAATATTTCGTCCTCAAAATAAAAACGGACATATAATGAAAACGAAATATTGTTTTGAAATATTAGGACATACCCTGGTTTGGAAATAGATGGGGAAAACGCTGTCGAATATCCTCTTCTCGTTCCCAGGTTGATTCACCTGGTGCATGATGTCTCCATGCAACACGAACTAGAGGGATAGTCTGGCCTCGCAACACCTTCTCGCTACGATCTAGGATCTCTACAGGTTCCTCCTGGTACGATAGGCTTGGGCCGACGGTGATCTCTGAATGGTCCAGTACATGACTGGGGTCTGGAATGTACCTCCTCAGCTGAGATACGTAGAAAACGTCATGTACTCCTTCCAGGGTCTGGGGTAGGGCTAGCCTGTAGGCAACTTCTCCGATGCGTTCTAATATATCGAAGGGTCCAATGTACCTTGGACTCAGCTTTCCTCTTCCTCCAAATCTGATAGTACCTCGAGTGGGTGAGATTATCAAGAACACATGCTCTCCCACTTGGAACTCTAGAGGTCATCGATGAACATTGGCCCAGAGCTTCTGTCTGTCTTGTGCAGCTCGTAGGTGTCCTTGTATCTTTTTTACCTTCTCCATCGTACGAACAACCAGTTCTGGTCCCAAGATCTGTCTTTCACCAACATCGCTCCAGCATACTGGAGAATGACATTTCCTGCCATATAATGCTTCAAAGGGTGCCATTTGAGTGCTCGCTTGATAGCTATTGTTGTAGGAAAATTCCACCAGGTATAAATGATCTTCCCATGATCCGCTGAAATCGAGCATGCAGGCTCTCAGCATATCTTCAAGTGTCTGGATGGTGCGCTCTGATTGGCCATCTATCTGCGGGTGGTACGAGGTGCTGAACTTAAGGTGGGTACCAAGACTTTCTTGCATACTTCGCCAAAAGTAAGATGTAAACCTCGTATCTCTGTCAGATACTATGCTGACTGGTACTCCATGCAGTCGTACTATCTCTTTCATGTACATATCCGCCAAGACTTCGGTAGACTGTCCGACTCTGAAAGGTAGGAAATGAGCAGCCTTTGTGAGTCTATCTACGATCACCCATACAGCATTACGACCACTGGGACTTCTTGGGAAGCCCGTAACAAAGTCCATCATAATGTGTTCCCATTTCCACTCGGGTATTGGGAGGGGTTGAAGTAGACCGGCTGATCTCTGATGTTCAACTTTGACTTGCTGACACACCAGGCACTTTGCCACAAAGCGTGCTATTTCTTGCTTTATTCCATGCCACCAGTAGTATTGTCGTAGATCTCTGTACATCTTTGTGCCTCCAGGATGTATAGAGTATGTTGAGCTGTGTGCTTCTGACATCAGTTCCTCACGAAGTTCTCTATTTGGAACATAAAGACGTTCTCCACATCTTAGAGTCCCATCTTCGTGTATGCGATATCCTGTCTAGATTCCAGCCTCTGTTCTTTGTCGAAGCCTCTGAAATCTTGCATCTGTTGGTAGAACAGCTTTGATTCTTTCGACCAATGTTGATTGTAGCTGGTAGTTTGATAATTGACCGTCAATTCCTGGCATAATGACCGTTATTCCCAACTTTTCTAGATCTTCCAGCAGACCTGGTTGGGTGATCATAAAGAATGTCGATGGTCTTCTGCTTAGTGCATCAGCCACTACATTAGCCTTTCCTGGATGGTACTGCAGATTGATCTCGAAGTCTGTCATTACTTCGAGCCATCGTCTTTGTCTTAGGTTCAGGTCCTTCTGAGTGTAGACATATTTCAGGCTCTTGTGATCGGTAAATATTTCCACTCGTTCGCCGTATAGATAATGTCTCCATAGCTTCAGGGCAAAGATAACGGCGGCAAGCTCCAAGTCGTGAGTGGGGTAGTTCTTCTCATGAGTCCTCAATTGTCTTGAGGCATAAGCTACAACCTTCCCATGTTGCATTAAGACACAACCCAATCCTTTTCCGGATGCATCGCTATAGATGACGAAACCTCCGGATCCAGATGGTATGGTCAAGATGGGGGCAGTAGTCAGACGCTTCTTCAACTCATCAAAAGCTGTCTGGCATTCCTCGGACCAGATGAACTCCTGGTCCTTGCGGGTAAGACGGGTAATTGGCCCTGCGATTCTTGCAAAGTTTTCTACGAACCTCCGGTAATATCCGGCAAGTCCTAGAAAGCTTCTCACCTCTGAGACGTTGGTAGGGGTTGGCCACGTCTCGACAGATGAGATCTTTGCTGGATCCACCGAGATGCCTTCCCCTGTGATCACGTATCCCAGAAAAGCGACATGATCAAGGAAGAACTCGCACTTGCTTAGTTTAGCATAAAGGCTCTCACGTCTCAGCGTCTCTAGCACTAGTCTCAAGTGCTCTTCGTGCTCCTCGTGGCTTTTTGAATACACCAAGATGTCGTCGATGAAGACTACCATGAACTCGTCCAGATATTGATGGAAGACTCTGTTCATCAGGTTCAAGAATACGGCTGGTGCATTAGTCAGTCCAAACGGCATCACCAGAAACTCGTAATGACCATAGCGAGTCCTGAATGCTGTCTTTGGAATGTCTTCTCTCCGTACTTTGACCTGATGATAGCCAGATCTCAAGTCTATTTTTGAGAATACCACAGCTCCCCTCAGTTGGTCGAACAGATCGTCAATTCGCGGCAAGGGGTACTTGTTTTTTATTGTCAAAGCGTTGAGGGCTCTGTAATCAATACACATCCGATATGTTTCATCCTTCTTTGGTACAAACAACACTGGTGCTCCCCAGGGTGATGCACTAGGACGAAAAAATCCCTTGATTTGTAATTCCTCTAGTTGCAGCTTCAGTTCATCAAGCACCTTCTTCGCCAGGCGGTACACATTTGAGGATACCGGTGCAGCTCCGGGTATCAGCTCAATAGTGAACTCTACTTCTCTGTCAGGCGGTAGGCCTGGCAATTCCTCCGGGAATACGTCTTCAAATTCTGCAATGATTGCTGGGGGTTCTATCTCCATCGCCATGTAAGTTCTAGGAGTCTGGCCTACTCCTTGCTCGATGGTACCTCGTATGTATTCGAACTCCGGGTGTCCTGGTGATCTAAAGGTGATACTACCTTTTCGGCAGTCTAGGATAGCATTGTTCTGGATTAACCAGTCCATGCCTAAGACGACGTCGAAATTTGGTATTGGGAGTACCAGAAATCGCGCTCTTAGTTCTCTACTAGAAACAACTATTGAACATGTTTCAATAATGTTGGTAACTGGAACAATACCTCCTCCAGTTAGAATTTTCCAGCACTTGGGTAGCGGGGAAGTGATTTGTTTGTGCATGGCTACGAAACTACTAGATATGAATGACAGGGTTGCACCAGAATCAAATAATACGGTTGCAGGTAATGATGCAACTAAAATGGTACCTGCGATGGTTTCTCCTTCAGGTTCTTCGGCAACTGCAGCTAAAGCAAAGGCTTGTCCATGCCTTTGTCCTCCGGATTATTGTCTGGCCTTGAACTGGCTCTCCTGAGTGGCCAGAGGTGGTCCCTTCTGATATCCTCCAGATGTGGAGGGTAGCATCTTTTGGGCAGGCGTTCCTGATTTCTACCCGTTCTGAGGAACTGCCTCTCTGCGTTGCGGGCAGTCCCTAGCCATATGTTGGCTAGCTCCACATATTAGGCAGAGTCCCTTCTTCTTTCTACAATCATTGATATAATGCCCCTTCTTGCCACAAAAGTGACAAGTCGGGAGTTCCTTCTTCTGGTAGGGCCCCGTCGTCTGATGCGTCTGATTTTGTGGACGACGGATAGGGCCTCCTGCCCCTTGCTGGTTTTTGGCCGGGAAGGTTGGATTTGAGCTTCTCGTTCCTCGGCCAATAGCTTCTTGCACCCTCGCTTCTGCAAGAACCTCCTCGTAGGAGATCTTTGACTGTGATATCGTATACCTCTGAAGCTCGCAGGTGAGGCCGTGGTAGAATCTTTTGGCTTTCTTCAGCTCATTCGGTATCAAGATGGTACCGAATCGACATAATCTGCTGAACTCCGCGTCGTAGGCGTCAACAGTCATATTTTCCTGTTCCAAATGCAGAAACTGGGAGTATAAGGCATTTTGGACTGTTGCAGGGAAGTACTTGGCATTGAAGTGCTCCAAAAATTGTTCCCAAGTTTGATCCTTGCCGACGCTGCGCTCTATGGATTCCCACCAGTGATGGGCATTGCCTAAGAGTTGAGCTCTTACGGCGGTCATCCATAGATCGGGGGTAAGTTACGAGCCTTCTAGCAGCATTTCTGTATTGGAGATCCAATCTGAGATCTCCTCTGGGGATTCACTACCCTTAAAGGTTTTTGGGTTCATCTGGCGGAAGCCTTTGACTGTGCCCATTGGTTGGACAGGTGCTGGTGTTGGTGCTGGGGCAGTCGTTCTTTCCAAGGCCGCCATCAATGTCTGTCTCAAGGCCTCAGTCTGTTGCCACTGAGATTGTCTCAGGGCTTCAGTCTGCTGCCACTGAGTTTGCATCATAGCCTGGAGAAACTGGAACATCTGTGTTTGTCCTTCAAGTTGAGGCATCTGGGCAGGGAAGGCGGAAGGTGGTGGCAGTGGTGTCTCCGCCTGGGAGGTTTGCCCTTCATGCTGGGCTGGTGTTCCTGTCTGGGCAGGATTCTGAGGAAGGTATGGAGTTATTGGGTAGACCAACATCCTTCTCGGGGATGGGTCCCTCGGGGTGGATGGGATTCCCTGGACATCGGGCGAGGGGTTTGTTGCTGGGTCAGCCCCATCAATCGTATGTCCTCCGGGTATGTCCATTTTTTGAAGAAAATAGAATAATTAGAAAAAAAACAAAAACACAAGGAATTAATAATTTATAATCAAGCAAGATGCAAAAAAAAAATTTTTTTTTTTTTTTTTTTGAAGTCAGTGTGGATGAGACCTAGTATTTCTATCCTATTACAGGCTTGCTGGGCATGTCATCATACCACTAGCAATAAAAGAGACCTGCATGGGCCACCACTAAAACCATGTCACGCCCCAGTCCCAAAATGTGAGGAACTAGGCCACGTGGCATTGGCCAGCTGACACGTCACTAAGGGTTTAACCCATTCTTATGGACCCAAAGGAACGTGCTACGCTGTCCTAAAATACTACAAGTCTAATAAAGGCAAGTCTATCTCATCCACAGGAAATGTCAGAAAATAGTGCTGAATATATATAATGCTGAGTCTAAAAATATAATATTACACAACTTGTGGGAACAAACCCACTGCCAAAATATAATAATAGTACAGAAAACAAGATAGACTAAGTATCGTCTATCTAGCAAAATATCTCCATTGCCAAGAGAGCATCTCCTAGAATCAGGTAGATTCTGATGGTGTCTCCTCCAGTTCTTCCTCGGTGGCATGCCTAGTCTCCTGTCCTGGACCATACACCGTGGGGTAGTAGGCCTCGTCTAAATCTGGAAGGGAACCAGGTCCTCAGTGGGACATAACAAGATACAGGAAAATAACATGCCAGGTATGAAATACTGAATAAATAAATACATAAATACAGGGTGCTAACAATCTAAGTGAAATGCAAGTAAAGATCTTGTAGTACGCATGGGAATGTGTAGGTTTGACATATGCTGACTTAATTCATCAATCGTGTTGACTGGCTAGTATATGTGTCATATGCCCCCGGACACACGGGTAGCTCTGCAATCGACCTTCTCCGAGGAGAAAGATACGAAGGATAAAGACTCATGGAGGGGGTGTCCCACACGTCTACTAGTTATCTTTTCCGCCCAATGTAACTAAATGCCAAGTCGTATTTTTCCTGAATTTTTCTGACAATATACTAATCCGTGATGCGTGTCACACGTACTGGTAGCTAATCAAATACGCAGCTCGCATCCCAATATGCATTGCAACCATGTTGCGTGTTCCCGTGATAGGGTTTAGGAGGATATGAGAATATCCTCTCAGATGTTGGTAGGTCTGTAAAATACTAAGTTATTTACACTTCGTGTCAACGTATTTGTTGACTGTACCTGAGGCAAGCTCAGGTACTCACAGTTATATGGAATTCAGGAAAGAAGATAGCATATAACAGCATTTGAATTTAAACAGTAACTTGGCAAGGTATACTTGCCTACTTCCTGACTGTGCTGGACAACTGATCCCACTGTCAAGACTGAGGGTCCTTGTGACAGGGGGTCACTGACTGTGCTGGAGATGTTTTCTGTTTAAGATATTTACAGGATTCGTAAATACCAATTTAATAAAAGGCATAATTAAATAGTATATATTCTTATGTAGATATATACACATAATACATATATATATATATAGGGTTCAAATATATATATAGAGTATATATAAATACATATAGATATAGCATATATAGTATTAGGCATATATAGCACATATATAAGAGATATATATATATACTACATATAGATATAAAAGAAAATAAGCTGGAATAAAAATATATATATACATACATAAGTAGTATACATATATATATATAAAAAAATAAAGGGCATACATATATATATAATATGTATGTATTTTATATATAAGTAGTATATTCATATATAGATATATATATATATATATATATATATATATAGATATATATTTTCATATATATATTTATATAAAAGAAAGAGAAAGTGCAGAAAAATGAAATATATATATAGATACATATATTAGATATATATCTATTTACATATAATAAATAAAAAAAGAAAAGTATACATATATAATATACATATTATAATATTATATATTTATATAGATATATATATAGATATATATATATATTTACATATATATATATATATATATATATATATAAGAGAAGAAAATACTGAAATTAAATATATATATATATATATATATATATATATATATATATATATATATATATACATATATATTAGTATATAGTATATAGTACAAATAAAAATGAAAAGCATATATATATATATATAGTTATAATATACATATACATATAATAAATACTATACATAATATATATATACATATATATAGATATATATATATTTATTTATAAGAGGAAATGGAATACATATATATTAAAGAAGATAAAAATAATATATATATATATATATACATATATATATATATATATATATATTCTGTATTAATAATAATAATAATTATTTATAATATATATATAACATATATATAATTATATAGTAATACATATATAAGTAAATATATAGATATACATATATTTTTATAATACATATATATATATAATAAAATAAAAAACAGAAAAAGAAAGATGTAAATATATATATAATATTTATATATTATACTGTATAATATACACAGTATATTAGTATATATTATATATATAATAGTATTTAGATAATATATAAATACATATATATATATATAGATATATATATATATATATATACATATATACATATATGTATATATAAGTATATATATATAAAAAAAATGCAGAAAATATAAATACATATATGTACTGTATATACAGTATTATAGTATTTAATAATATATAATTAATTGCATATAATAACATATATATATTTATATTTATGTATATATATACACATACACACACGTATACATAAAATAATACTCATACGTACATCAGAGGGGGGGCTACTGGTCCGGTCAGGCCGGTGGGGCCCTAGGCTCGTCGTCGGCGGGAGCACGGCGGCGGAGGAGGCGGCGGCTGGCCGTGGCGGTGGCTGCAACGGCAGCAGCAGCTATCAGCAGCAGCAGCAGCGGGGCTTGCGGAGGCTGCTGCGGTGTCAGTGGCGGTGGGGGTGGCGGTGCAGGCGGTCAGGACGGAGGAGGAGGTCGGGGCGAAGAGGCCTGGGGTGGTGGCGGAGGTCGGAGGCTGCCGGAGGGACGGTAGGGGATGGTCGGGATGGGGGTGGTGGTGTTGGAATGGGTGAGGGCGGAGGGTCTGCGGGGGTGAGGGTGGCCGGCGTGGTGGTCGTGGGGCGGTAGGAGTCGGTTGGGACGGTGGAGGAGGCGGTGGCGAGTTGATTGGTGGTGGTGGTGGGGGTGCTCGGTGGCCGGAGGCGCTGGTGGAAGTGGTTCGGGTGGTGGTGGCTGTGGGCGATGGTGTTGGGGAGTTGGGTCTGTGGCAGCCGTAGGCGGCGGAGGCGGTGGCCGGAGGGGGTGAGGCTTGGCCGGAGGGGAGGTGGGGTAAGGGCGAGGCTGTCGACGGAAGTTGGTCGGAGGGGGTGACCGGAGTTGGGTGGTGTGAGGGTTGGAAGTGTGGAGGGGATCGGGTTTTATAGATTTAGGGGGAGTGGCAAGGTTGGTAAATAGAGGGAAGTTTAGGGGTGTTTTGGGTATTTTGGGGTTTTAGATATTTTTAGCAGCCATTTAGATATTTTTGTGGGTCCCACATGACACGTGTGTGGTCCACATTCACCAGCCAATGAGGTGATGCCACCTCACACTGGAAATTTGTATAAAAACCCCTGAAATTTCATAAATTGCAATTAGGTCCTAAAATAGGTATTTTGTGTAATTACGCAATTTGTCTGATAAATTACCATGTTCCCAGAAAATACTAAAATGCTCAGAATTGAGAGGGAAAAGATGTAGGAGGGTCCTGAGGGGTCGGGGTGAGTCTGGGCAGGGGCAGGGCCTGGTTTCTTGGTGATACGGGTCATCGTATTTATTATTTAATAAATACTGTGCACGGTGTTCTCTAATTATTTAGAGGCAGGTAGGGCCATAATTTTACTACGGTGTCAATATACTAATTGTAGTATATTCAAAGTAGAATGTTATCGTATTTTTGTTTGGGCAAAACTGGTGCAGGTTGGTCCTCAATCTCTAGGGGTACAGGGATGGTTAAAGAGCAAGAAATAAAATATGAATTAAATACAAACTTTTGTAATGATACTTGTGCGTCTCAAACGAGGCTCAAAATAAACATCTGGGAGTTGCACAAAAATTAGAAAAATAGTCTAACATGTCTAGGGCAGGTATGTGAATTTTGTTTGAGAATTACAGTTAGTGTAATGCCCTAAACAATTGTGTGAAGTACAGGTGTAATTGAAAAGGATATGTAAACAAAATAAATTTTAAAAAGTTACATAAATTCTAATTAGCAAAAATAATTCTAAATTACTGAAATCTGGTCGAGGGAGTTTACAATAATCGTAATCATTATCCTAGTATCCATAATCATTTAGTATAAAATATATTTTTAGTCATTCTTATAATGGTTAGAATGTTATTATAATTGTTAGAATTATGAAGCCAAGATAAAAAATTTTACAAAAATCAAATAATATAGTGTTAGTGTTAATATTTAACATGTTAATCATTTTTCTAAATAGTTATACTTAATCATTTTAGTTTTGATAGTTAATATTCTTAATTAATTTTAGTATGATGGAAGAAAAACCATTAATTGTAGTAGCCAAATCTCCAGCACCTGAGGATGCCCACAAACGTAGGTTAGTATGCAACATGTACTAGTGAGCGGCCGCAACCAATCTCACCTAAAAAGCCAACACTAAGTAGATAGGTGAAAGAAGCAGTTATTATTGTGATCTTGCTATGTTATCTTATGTTCAATTAACAATTCATATCTCAAGAACATAAGGAACACATATATTTATCACCATATTTGGTGATTCTTACCCACAGTCGTTAAGCCAACCCTGTTTATGAACAATAACTTACTCTGCCTGCACAAGCCATTATTAGCATATACCCTGTCTATATGAAGGCCACTAGCCAAGCCATCACGACATTCTTAAAACTTCAGCGCCCTATTCAGTGTAGGGAGATAGCCTCACTGAAGGTCTTGAACTTTCGATGCAAGTACTTTAGCACTCATGTTCCCCCTAGGACGAAGCCATCCCATGGCCTCAGTACACCTCTACGAGGAACTACCCCTTGTGTACAAGTTTGTCTATGACCATGCTTGAATGCAACTAGCTAGTAGAAGAAAATATGCAAATACAGAAACTTGATATAGTATTCCAGAGTCATATTGATTGTCTTAGCCACAGCCCACCATACTTACCGCCTAGTCCAGGGTCTTTGCTACATAATCAATTATATTACAATAGTCCAGTTCAAAGTAATGTGATTATTATCTTGCTTATTTTTTTGGGTTCTTTGCTAGGTATCATTGATTATTTTGTTAAACATGATGACTAAAGGATTCATCAAAGGATCGAAGTCACTTACTAGTTGGTGAATTGATGAGAAAGAGATATCTTCTTCGCGACTTCAAGCTTGGTTCACAGGTTTACCTGCATTGGCACCAAAAAAGGTTCAGGATCCTTCTTCTCTTTCTCTCAGTAATTCGATATGTAAATATGAGACAGTGAATGCAAGCAATGAAAGATGTTCATCGAAAACAATGACAAAAATGCAAATCACAAAACCAACAGTGAAAACCAACATCGAAAACCAACAGCGCACGGGTCTTGAGGCATAAACCCTTATATGAAGTTCACTCCCCAATTCACCATGCACTACATCTTGGGAGTAACTTCTAAGGATTCCATCCCATAACGAGGAACGACTCCCCGTTTGTTTGTCCCGACCAACCGATACCGGCAAAGTTTTCCCATTCTCTGATTCTGACTCGGCCATTCAACCGCTAGCCCAGTCCGTGCTCTACACTACAGAGCCTCCCTCTCACCTCCTACTTCCGCCGCAGCCGTCTTGCTCCCTCCGGCACCGCCGCCACTCCCCCCTGCACCACCGCACCTACTACCTCCCTCTTGCATTATTTTTGGCCTCCTCGACCCTCTTCGCAGCCGCGGGTATACGGGAGGGGTCGTGCACCCTCGTGCCAAATAGCAGGATTGTATTACATACGAAAATGCTTTTTGGCACCCGGGTGCACGTCGCCTCCCATGCACCCGGGTGCCGGAGTTGGCCATGAAGGCCGTCGGAGATGCCAGAGTGTGTAGGAAGAGGAGAGGAAGGGCCGGAGAGTAGAGTACTGTGCCTCCCCCTCCTCCCTATTTGCTTTCGTTCTTCTTCCTCCCTATTTGCTTTCATTCTACCTCCGCCCTATTTGCAGCAAGCAATCCTAATGGGCCACCAGGAGGAGCATGTAGTCCAAGTGGCTACCTCCCGGGCACTTCTTACCACTGCAACACAGAGCCCAATTTCAATTGCTGCAAGTTTGGTAAAGAGTACCCCCAGTTTAAGTGCTCGCCACCTACAACGGGATGGGGTAATACACATGCCCACATGACCATAAACAACTTTTCCAAAGGCGGCGATGTAGGTGGTCCCCCGGAGTGCGACAACAGTTACCATAGTGACGCTGAAATGGCTGTAGCTCTTTCAACCGGATGGTACAACCATGGCAGCCGATGCCTGAAGAACATTAGGATAAATGCCAATGGTAGATCAGTTCTAGCCAAAGTTGTAGATGATTGTGATTCTATCAACGGATGTGATACCGACCACGACTACCAGCCACTGTGTCTTAACAACATAGTGGACGCATCATCGGCCGTGTGGAAGGCATTAGGGATACCAAATGCAGAAGTTGGCGACTATGACATCTAATGGTCTGATATTTAGATTAAACTTGTTTATGCATGTTAAAAGAAATATTACTTTAATTTATATTGTGTGATCTCTATGTTTCCCTTTATGTTGTCATTGTTATTATATTTGTTTAATGCTCTTTAGGCAATTATAACCTCGCATTCTTGACATAACATGATCAAGACGAATATTCTCCTTACCTCAATTTAATGCCAAAACTAAACTCACATACGTATATAATTTTGGAAGCGAAACATGAAAACCGTTCCCCCAACCCAAGAGATTGCTAGAAAACTAAAGTAAAGCACACAAAACCATCTTGCTAGAACACTGAAGTAAAGCACACAAAACCAATATATTCGTTGATATTCTCAAACCGAACATACTTCAACTTCTTGCCCATCATTCTTTCAACAGAGACAACATTTGATCCTTGGTCTTTACAAAATAGTCCTAAACTTTCTTGCAACAATCATCAATAAAAGTTACAAAATAATAATCACCTCCAATAGTGTTTACCTTTATTGGACTACAGAGTAAACAAACTCGAGCAACACGGGATTCCTTGAAATTTAATGGCTTTGGAAAGACACTATTTTAGCTTTTAAGTCATGCAATACATGCATCAATCCAGTTTTGTAGAGTTGAGCCTCGTAATCACTTTCTAGCTCATTCCTTTTTTGCTGATATGACTAAGCCGCCTGCGCCACAACTCAGTAGTCATATAAATGACTATGTTTACCTCTTGTACTCCTTGTGCACTCCCTTCCATATAATAGATACCGAACTTCCACTATCAGAATAAGTCAAATTAGTGACGTCTAAAAATGTCGCTAAATGGTAAAAAAATGTTGCTACATAATTTTAGCAACGTCTGTAGCGAAGTTTCGATGTATTTGCCTTTAAGTTAGTCACTGACCGGAAAAATATCGCAAAATATCGCCATACCGATATTTTTTAGCGACGTATATGCGTCTTTATATTAGTGACGTTTAGCGACGTAATATTGCTTAATTAGCGACGTGTTGTTTGTCGCTATATATTGTTAATTTTTTTCTATTTAGCGATGTTGGGCAACACATTTAGCGACGTTATATTGACCTGGTAATACTGCCATGTCAGTAGTTTAGTGATTTTCAGTGATGTACTCAGCGACATTTTTAGCGACGTTATATTGACCTGACAATACTGCCATGTCAGTAGTTTAGCGACGTTCAACGACCTATTCAGCAACGTATATAAACGTTGCTAAACGTCACTAAAATTATCGCTGAAGATTCAGTAAAAAATAAAAAAGAATGAATATTAAATAATTTCCAAACCAATCTTCCTACAGTTTATGAATTCACAATTTGTACGAATAGACCCGGAGCAACCATTCGTTGAATTTGTTGGGTTCACCGACCCCCTTCGGTTGAACACTCAACACCGATAAATTAACATACATTTAATATGAATAATATAGTAAAATTTGTAGAAAATAAAATATTGAGATTACAAACCGAGTTAGAAAAAAATCTCATCGTAAAGAATACAATAAATATCCACATAACTGAGTGCAAGAAATAAAGCCTGAAAGCCTCAAAAAAAAGAATATTCATAAATAACCAAATATTATAGGTCAAAACACAAACAATCAATAAATTATCCTAACTAGGACTACTACAGATCTGTAGGAGAATCACGACCGACGCGCATCAGGGATAAGAATAGATCATACTGCTCCCGTGAAATCGACACTGATGTCAATGGAGAAGGCAGTGACGTCGCTAGAGTCTGTGTCGATGAAGACGCACCATGAGGATGTATTTGCTCCAACTCTGCTAGTCGATGGTTGTATGAATCCATGGTAGATTACAGCCTCATACTACTATGAACCATTGAATCTTACATCATTGTCAGCCTCTTGCCCATGGACAGCTGTGATGCCTGCAGCTCCGTCATGCTGTGCTCTGTCGACACTCTAAGATCAGCTGTCATATCCCTGAGCTCCATGATGTTGCGTTTGAGCATATCAAATCGTGAGATGAGCGTCGCATCATCTGCCTGCAGCTGGGACTGGGGCTGCTCCTTCATCCTTTGCAGCAACTCATCACGGAGAGACACAATCTAACGGTCAACGGTCTCCTGGACTCGGGCCGATGACTCTGAGGGATGTAGGGAATATGCACTTTCTGTGGAGGCCCTAGATGACTGCGTCGCAACAAAGGAGCCATAGGATCCCGTACCATAATACGTACCCCTCTGGAGACCACCAATGGTGGTCACCTACAGCTCGTCCATCGATGTAGCTGGAGAGGGCTGCGAGGAAGTACTAGCCTCTCTCGCTGTAGGTGCACTAGCAGTCGCCCGCTCACGTAGCCTAAGATACTCGGCCTAGAAAAGTTTGGATACTCGATAATTGCCTAAGTTATATTAAAATTAACACAAAATATAGTAATACTTACATAGGTCTGTGAGGCCCTCTTATCAATGAGATTCCTGCCCTTTCGATGGATGGCCAGGAAGACAGTCACCATGTTTGTATCCTCACCCCTCTGTACCTGTTAAAAATATATTATTTAGTACTAAAATTAAACATTTTATCCTACTACCATTTTATCGTACTTGCATTAAAATAATATATCTGAGATAAAAAATATACCAAACGACAAAAATATTTCGTCATCAGAATCAAGCCACCACACCACTTTGCTGCCTTCTGCCTAGCTGCATTGGCCTTCTCAGACCTTTTCTTCTATCTCTGATCGTCAAATCAAGCCCTCATCGTAGTCCACTGCTTAAGCGTGATCCAACCTAGGATCGATTTTTCTTCACGATCACGAGCCTTCTGGTCATCTAGAGCATCACGGATCAGCTTGGCGGCAACGACAAAAAATATATACTCGATCAACTCGGCCCCGTCGGGTGGATAAAAATACATTTGCTACAATAAGTAATTTATTAAGTTATATAATATGCATAAATTAGATGATTGATATAATATACTTTACCTTGAAGTGTGCAAACCAGAACGTCTTTCTCTCATTCGGAGCATCAGAGTAGTTGATCCAAGGGTCACCATAGTTGTACCTCAGAAAGTGGCCCAGGCGTCTCTGTACCGATGAGGGATGATATCTATACAGAGATAATTATTTTTATCAAAAAAGTCAATATATGATGAATAAAGAAATACAAGATATATATGATGCTAAACCATTTAATTGACTTACTTTGTATCGTCGGCCCAAATCTCTGTCCTCGTCTCGTCCGGAGGTGCGCATGGAGGATCTAGTTGATGCTGGGACGACGTTGGCTCAACCTCCGCTAGATGCTCATCTGTCTCCATGGTTCCGTCAACAAGAGGAACGCATGTTGAGGGAGTAGTATCAGGCCTGGAACTACTGGTTCCAAGAATGCTGCCACGTAATGTCGTCGCAGTCGAAGATATGACTAGTCGATATACTGGAGTACTAATCACCGAGGATCCAGAACCAACAATAGGCAATACCGGAGGAGCACTCCGTCTACCTTGGGACATGCCGAACGCTCTGCGTCATCCTGTCATACCTGATAACAACATATGATGATAGAACAAATAAACAAATATATAGTACATTCTACAGTCAAAATGTTATTCATATCTCACAACATTAATAGAATTATACAGTAAATAACTAGTAGTGTTACAAGACTAAATGGATAGTACATTCTAAAGTCAAATTATAATACATAACTTCGTCAAAATAGTACATTCTTCAGACAAAATATAGTATATTCTACAGGCAAAATATTTTATTTTCAATCATCTTCAGAAAATTTATCTTGTTCGCCTTCTTCGTCCCCCTCTTCATCTTCCTTCTCATCTTCACTTTCATCTACTTCGTCTTCGTCTTCCTCTTCGAATAATTCTACCTCTTCTACAGTATTAATCGTGTAATGAGTAACTTCCATTGAGTCAACATCTTTAATATTTGTTACAAGAGGTAGCTCATCCTCCTGATAAGCTATTTTGTCAACGTCAAAGGTATTTCTAGTTTTAGTCATGCATACTGTCCACTAATCCGACCTCGTTGTCCCCCGTCTAGGATAAGTTGTGAAGTACACGAGCTGATCCTGATTTAATTGGATAGATTGTTCATAACCTTGATATCTCCGTTTGTAGTTTATATCCACAAGATCATGCTTGTCAATTTTCCAACCTTGATCTTGAATCGGATCGAACCATTCACACTTAAATAGCACGAACTAAGCAAGTTATGTGCCATAATTATATGTCAACTCCATAATCCCTCGTAAGATGCTAAAGAAATTATTGCCTGGATCGACGTCTTTGTAGTCCAAAAATTTGATACACAAACAACTATTTTGTATGGAATCAAGATCCAGAAAGATGTCTCTGATCGGAGCATTTGTTGACTTGAACCTAAACCCATTAATACAGTAACTTGGCCATATTTTGATGGCAGTAATTGGTCCTTTGGCTAGAGTTCTAATAGATTCAGTCTCGGGTGTTATTAGACGATCGACCTAAATACTAAAGTAGCGATAATAAGTTATTTATTGTGCACGTGCATACAGAAAAAGTAATAACCGAGCTCCTTACATATGCGCTCAACCAAGAAAGAAAATAACGTTTAATTTCTTGTTTTACTTCTTCGTCTCTTATGTAGGGTCTAACCGACCTTAGCTCATTATTATATGTGCTAAAAAACAACGAAGCAGCCGTTGATTAGTAGCATAATAGTAGCTTATACTATTATATTGAGATGACGTAAACGTGGATGTATTAATTACCTACCCCTCTAGCCTCTCCACTTCATCCTCGTCCTAATAGTAGCATAATAGTAGCTTATACAACTGAGCAACCCTTAGCTCATCGTCATTCAAATATCTCTTCTTCATTTTCCCCGAAGGCTTTCCGGACGCATTGAATACTTTCAGTATTGCATCCTTAGATTCCTGATATCCGTCATCGTTTCTTGGAACTCTCGTTCTATTAGTAGCAATATGAGGTTTAAAATACGTCAAGCAAAAGTTTGTAATCTCCTCGAGAACATAAGCTTCACAAATAGTGCCCTCAACCCGTGCCTTGTTTTTTATCTTTCTCTTTAGGTGATTCAGATGCCGCTCGAACGGGTACATCTACCGATAACCGATAGGACCACCAATACGTTCCTCATAGGAAAGATGAATTGGCGAATGCTCCATAGAGTCGAAGAATCCAGGAGAAAATACCTTCGGATGTTCCGCTCGAACGGGTACATCTACCGATAAAGATGAATTGGCGAATGCTCCATAGAATCGATGTTCCTCTTCGGATTGTTCGGACTCGGGATAATAATGGTTAGAAATATATACGGAGTCTTCATGCACATCCAAGGCGGTAGATTGTACGGAGTGACAATCACAGGCCAACACGAATACTGGAAGCCCGAAAGTACGAATGGGGTAAAACCGTTAGAGGAGAGCCCCAATCTGACATTACGCAGATCCAAAGCAAAATTTGGATACTTTTGATCAAAGTGGTTCCATGCTTCTCCATCGGATGGATGATCCAATACTCCTTCGATCTGTTTCTGCCTGTGCCAACTCATATTTTCTGCAGTCTTCTTTACCATAAATAACCTCTGTAACCGTGGCGTCAAAGGCAAGTAGTGCATCAAATCGGTAGGCTTCTTTGCACAGACAGACTTTTTTCTTCCAGTGGCCTTATAGCTACTAGCACCAAAGAATCTGCATACATCTTCATCCTTGTTGCCTTTGTAGTACAACATGCACCCGTTGTGACATGCATTAATTTTTTTGTATCTCATCCAGAGCGATCTCACTACCCTCTTAGATAGGTAAAAGTTTTTAGGCAACTTTGTACCCTCTGGTAAGATCTCTATAATCGAATCCATCAGTCGGTTATTGCATTCTTGTGACATGTTAAAATCGGACTTGATGCTCAATAATCTTGTAACCACCTCCAACGGTGAATGATCCTCACAACTAGGATATAATAGAGTCCTTGCATTCTCCAGCAACTCCGTGAACTTTGCAGCAACCACATTCGGTGCCTCCTCAGCTGCATCATGATTGTCGGGATCGAAACTAGGCCCCGCCGCATCAAAAACTATGTTCACCCACCCGTCATCATAAGCAGCGTGGTCGTGGACATCCATATACGGCTCCACATAAAGCTCTAACTCCGATGCTAAAGATACAAGTTCTCCGTACGCGGTCCACTGATAGTAATTTGGCGTAAAACCCTTCGAGTACAAATGATATGTGACTTCCACTTCTAGATGATATTTCAAGCTGCAATATCTCACACACGGACACTTAATTTTGGTACCGTCCATATACTGAGGGAATGCCTTGGCGAACTGCAGGAACTGCTGTACACCCTCAATGGATTCATCTCGCACACCGTACATGTCATCAGGATGACGGTTGTACATCCACGAATGATGATGCAGATAGTAATTCATATCCATTTCTAAATACTTCTGCAAAGATAAATAGACATCGTTCAAGTATATACTCATCGTTAAATACAGTACATGCACTGATACTCCTAGTCCTAACATATATACTCAGGAATACCCAATTATGTTATACACCTACTCATCTACACACGCATTAGAATACTCAGAAATATAGTACATGCACTGATACACCTAGTCCTAGCACTGATACTTCTTCGTTCAACTTTGTATCCTGGATACTCATATTATAGTGTATCAGTGAGTGTCAACTCTGTATCCTGTATATCCGCACTTGACATTTGTTTCTAAAATGTTACTCGTAAAGCCTAATTTATATTTAATTATTATATTCCTAATGTGGACTAGACAATACCACACACCCAGTGCCTGCACCTGTCTGATTTATGACTGAATATTCTCACAAAAATACTTGAGATGTCGGGTATTTGTGAAATATATTTCTCTATACAATATATAGGACACTCACATGATAATAAGTCCTATGATTAGTTTAAAAAACACCGTCTAATAGTGGGTTATATTTTGGTAAAAAGTAGTCTGAAAAGTTATTGGTAACAATAGTCAGTGTATGTATATGTGTCGTGTCCCGTGTCATATCTATGTATGTGTATGTGTTATGTCCGCTATCAAATATCGTGTTCGTATCTCAGAGAGATAGAGAGAGAGAGATAGGGTTAGGTTTTATACCCTTTGTGACAGTGTATGTGTCATGTTTGTGTCAGTGTGTGTGTGTCGTGTCTATATCAGTGTCATATCGTGTCTGCATTTGTGATAGAGAGAGAGAGAGAGATCGGGTTAGGGTTTACACCCTCTGTGATAGTGTCTGTGTTGTGTCTGTGTTATTGTGTGTGTGTCGTGTCTGCATCTGTGAGAGAGAGAGAGAGATCAGGTTAGGGTTTACCTAGAGGAGGAGGAGGAGGAGGAGGAGCAGAAGCACGAGGTCGTCGGAGGGGAGGAGCCACGGTGGAAGGGAAGAGTCGTACGGAAGGGGGGCACTCGGGGGGTCCACCGGAGTAGGGGGGTTGTGGGGGAGTCGGTAGGGGGTAGGGATGGGGGGCGCCAGAGTAGGGGGCTATGGAGGATGCCGGAGGGGGAACATCGCAGGAGAGGGGGGGGGGAAGAGGGGGGGTTTGAAAATTTGGGAGAAGATTTCAATAGAAGGGGGGAAATGAAACCTATATTAAAACTTTTAGCGACGTTTAGCAACGTCAACTTATGACATCGCTAATAAAATATAGTAACGTCTTAACTAGACGTTGCTAAACGTCGCTAATTCAAAAGTTGGCGACGTTATAGATGTCGCTAAAAACGTTGCTAAAAATAAAAAAACTAACATCGCTAAACGTTGCTAAATCAAAAAACTCAGCGACGTTTAGCGACCTTAAAAAAGCTTATAGCAACTATTCTTTTAAAAAACTGAATTACAGTCGCTAAACATCGCTATGTGTCGCCAACAACGACATATAGCGACGTTTATTTTTGGAGTCGCTCAAATCATTAACATTAGCGACGTTCTAATATAACGTCGCTAAAAACGTCACTATTTCATCATATTTTGGTAGTTTCTTGCTTCTTTTAGCACAAGAGTTGCACCAGTATTTATCATTAAATGCATATCTTTAATAGCAATAGCCTTTGATTTTATCTTGTTTCCCATCTTTAGAATCCACAGTCTCCTATTATGTATATGAAAAAAAATGACCTGTTGTTAGATATATATGTGCACAGAAACACCTCAGTCCACTAACCAAGAATTTTTTATGCAGAAGAGGTTAACGACAACCTCATATCCTACAATAATGATGTCGCCTCCAAGTACTGAGACGGCTGTTGTTGCATTTTCACTCAGTTTTTCCTTGTCATCCTTCTTTTATATCTTCCAAAAAAATAGTTTCGTTTGATGAGTTCCTTCTTTCCATAATGACAGCATTTGGAGTCCTCATACAGGCTCTGGACTTGCCTTTGCTCTTGTGTCTACTACAGTATTGACCCTTACTTTTACTCCTACCTTGACCTTTGAAACAAGCTCCCCATAATAGGATATGGATGACGTGTTAAGATTTCCTTCATATCACTTCATTCAACACCCCACACTTGGCAAACTCTAGCCATGCCTTCTAGAGTAAAAGCAATAATGGACACTCTACGGATACCTACGAGTCGAGGAATGTACATAGCAACCAAAGTCACTATATTTTGTCATCGAACTTCGCTCCAATAGAGGATAACTGGTCAGTCATTCCATGGAAAAAACTCAAATGGTCTGTAATAGACAAACCATCAATGTACCTCAGACCCATCATCTATATTTTTACATACAAGGATTCCAGCTTCTCCCATAATGTCCTTACTTGCTCAATATTATCTATGTGACTGTAGACATTCTCATCCAAGTAATGCAAGATATACCCACACATCGGTATATGCTCGAACTTTCAATCCTCCTCGAATTTATGAATGGAGTATTTCTAAGAAGAAAATATTGGACGATACAACTTCTTAACGAATAAAAAATCTTTTATCATGCTCCACCAATAGAGGTAATTGAATATCTACTCTGAACTTGTTGCTAATACCAATATGTTGGGAATGAATAATGGAAACTGCTCCCACAAACCAAGAGATATCGAAAGAATTAAAGTAAAGCATACAAGACCACCTTGTCAAAATGATAAAACAAGCCAATTGCAAACCCGTAAATTTTGACGTAGAAAATCTTTACAGAAAAAACCACGAGATGATCGGAGTCCAACCTTGGATTAGTCTTCACTAATTTACTAGAAGAATACACCATCTACAAAGTTATCCACCGACCTAACTAGATAAATATAATAACTCAAAGCAATAAAAATTGGTTACAAGAGGTTACTTAAGACGGAGATGACGAGAAACAATTATCTGTGCCGATCGTTCTTCAAATTTTCCCTAAATCCCTTCTTTCTCTTCTTTGAAAGCTGTAAACTAAAATTTTTTATTGCTTCGAGTTATCCCTTCTTTCTCTTCTTAACAACTAGAAGAATACACCATCTCATTTCGATATCCCTCTTTGATAGATGCCCTTTGGAATTAGAGGTAGGAACAACCTACTTAAAAAATCATAATTTTGAAGCAATTTGGACCATTGATCTTATCAAATGGTATTAATAAAATACAAGTTTTTGGCTTCAGCCTCCTACATCGGTATACCGTAGTATAACAAAAAATTGGTGTTTATGAGTTGAAAAGGTTCTTAAATGAACAACAGTAAATTCCATATACCTGAAAAATGGATGCTATTTTCTAATTTTTAATTATTTTGACACCCACTAAAATTTGTCTCCTTTGTCGCTTTTGACTTTTCAAGTTTCTCCGACACACGAATTATGCTGGTCGTACTCTTAGGTATTCTCTAGACATGTTGTGAACCCCACATAACACCAAAATTTAATCTTGGACTATAAACTCCTTAAGAGGAAATTACATGGCATGACCTTCACATGATGATCACTACCTTGGTCAAGAACTTGAACTAACATAGAGGATTTATGTCATGTGGAAAGTTGGTTATAGAAACTTTATCAAATCCTTAATGGAGCTTTCTTATGCTCCATAAATGATCCAATTCTAATTGAAAAAGGATTGGATGATAACAATGATGATGATATATCTAAAAACTGCAATAAAAATGTGTCTAGTTTGTAGATTAAAAATTGCATAGTGATGGCTACTATTCAAAATTCAGTTGTAGTATGTTATTTTCGAAAAATTATGCGATTGGTAGAAGCTTCTTTTTCTCTCACTTTTTCTAAATATTCTACATTAAGGTACTTAACGGAAGAGAAAATAAACCAGGGATCCTTTTGTCGTACTCTGATTCACTACAAAAATACTGGAATTTAGCGACGGATGTCAGTGACATAATATTATCCATCGCTGGTGTAGCGACAGAATACGACGGAACAGGGACTAATCTATTTTATAAGAAACATTAATTTGCATCATTAGTCGTCGCTGTGGTATCAAATTTTTTTCAACGATGGACTAGCGACAAACAGATTTTGTTGCTGCCAAACGTTAAATTTCAATATCCCACTTTTATTTTTATTTTGCCCCAAACTCTCTCTCTCTCTCTCGTCTTTGACCCCCGACCCCCTCTCCCCTTGCTGCCAAACGTTAAAATCACTCATTTAACCTATAATAAATTATTAACATTTTAGAATATTGGTAATGGTATCGGAATCGGTATCGGACCATTACTATGAGTATCGATTATCACTAATTTAACCGATGGTTATGACTAATTATTAAAAATTTAGGAAATATATTTTATACTTTAGGCATAATTTTAAAAATTTATAGTATTATTTTTTTAGTTTATAGTCGTTTATAGTTATACTTCAGGGTACTAATATGAATAGTAATTAGTAGTTCCTATCTTGCTATGTTATGGCCTGTATCGGCCATCTTCGGATGAGTTTCAAGGAATTATGGTTTTGGATATATGTAAAATACAGAGAAATGCTCTAATATGGTCTTTTTAATTGCTCCTTTAGTTCGTTATGAGACTTCGTCATCAAGTATCCTAACTAACTAATCCTTTAGCAAATATTCTAACTCATCTTGTATCCAATTCAAATTGTTTGAATATATGGTACATACAGATTTATTGAGTGGATACTTAGTTGACAGATCATAGATGTATAATCGACGACATGAGGGTATGATTGGTTTGACAGATTATTTTATGAGGGACGTTGAGAAGTTTCTCAAATACGCCAGTATTAACCTTTTTTCATGGATGGAAGGCTCATCAAGTGTCCTTGTGTCAAATGTCATAATATACCATTTAAAGAGGTAAATCTCATGATGGAGCATCTCAACACAAAAAGTTTCGTACTGAACTACAAGGAGTGGATGGCTCAAGGAGAACATTTATTTTCGCAATACCATTTGGTGCGGTCGGTCCAAGTTTTGATCCGGAGGATCCTAATCCTGATACGAAGGAATTTTATGATATGTTCAAGAATGCCGATACTCCTTTACACCCGTGTTGTGATTCTCATTTTATCCTATCGGTGGTGATGCGGCTGTTGAACCTAAATTCTGATTTTAACTTGTCACAAGAATTCTACGACCGGATAATTCAGTTTGTTAGAGAGTTGTTGCCAAAAGGAAAAAAGGAGTTGCCTGAAATCTTTTACAAGTCGAAGATGATGATACAGAAACTCAGATTAGACTATGAAAAGATAGATTATTATCGAAATGGTTGCATGTTGTACTACAAAGAAAATAATGATAAAGATAAATGCATTTTCTGTCACGCGGACCGGTTCAAGCCAATTAGGGGAAAAAGAAAGTCAACTGCCCGAGTAAGGTTTCGTCCCTACAAGTATATACAGTTTTTGCCACTCATAAAGAGGCTGCAGAGCATGTATATGTCCGCAAATAAAGCACAACACATGACATGGCATATCATTGAACGAAAGATGGATGAAGGAGAATTATCTCATCCTTTTGTCCGGTTGGGTTTATGTTCTGATGGATTCACTCCTTTTGGACAATCGGGATCTTAGTACTCTTGTTGGCCGATGATTTTGGCTTCTTACAATCTACCATCGTGGATGTGCCTGAAGACTCCATACATGTTCTTAACACTTATCATACACAGTCCAAAAAATCCAAAGATGATCATCGATATTTACTTGCAGCCGTTGGTGGATGAGTTAAAATAATTGTGGCAATTCGGCGTTCGAACATATGATATATCGTAGAAGCAGAACTTTCAGATTAGAGCGTATCTTAAGTAAACCATCAACAATTTTCCAGCATATAGGTTATTATCGGGGTGGAGTACTCATGGTATTTTGTCTTGTCCAATATGATTGAAAAAGAGTAATGCATTCTGTCTCCAGAATGAATGAAAAGCATGCTTTTTTTTATTGTCACCGTCAGTTTCTTCACGTGTCGCATCCGTGGAAAGGGAACAGAGATGCCTTTAGAGATGGAAAACATGAACTATCTCCTTCCCATTGAGACTGACAGGAGACGAAGTTTAAAAAAAGGTAGATGGATTGCCGACTGTAATTCAAGATCCAATATCGGCCAATCACTTTGAAGGGTTCGGACGTAGGCATAATTGGATGAAGTAAAGTATATTTTGGGACTTACCTTATTGGAATGATAATCTCATAAGGCACAATTTTGATGTCATGCATATCGAAAAGAATGTATTCGACAACATCTTCAATACGGTGATGGATATCAAGAAAAAAATGAAAGACAATGTCAAAGCAAGAAATGACTTGGAAATTATTTGCAGGCATTCAGATTTGCACCTAAAACTAAGTGGCAATGACAATTGGGTCAAGCATCCAGATCCATTTACATTGAGTATGGAGGATAAATTGATAATATACAACAGGATTTCAAATTTGAGATTTTCTGATGGCTACGTGCCAAATCTGGCAAGATGTGTTCATCTTAACGAACGCAAGTTGACAGGGATGAATAGTTATGATTGCCATGTGTTTATGGAGAGGTTACTACTTATTACTCTGAGAGAGATGTTGGCCCATCAAGTATGGACTCCTTTGGCCGAATTATCTATATTCCCTAGAGATTTGTGTTCAAACAAGTTGACGGTGCAACATATATTAGAACATAAGGAGAAGATTGTTTTGGCATTGTGTATGTTAGAAAGGGTGCTTCTCCTAATTTTTTGATAGTATGGAGCATTTGTCGATTCATTTAACATACGAAGAAGGCATCGTTTCTTCCATCCATTATCGATGGATATATCCATTTTAGAGGTATAAATTCTTTATAAAAATAAACTATTTATTCAAATAATTCTAAGATTCAATATATTATCTATAGGTATCTACATCACATAAAGAAGAAGGTTGGCAATGCATGTCAAAAAGGTTCTTAAACGAACAATAGTAAATTTGATATACCAAAAAAATGGATGCTATTTTCCAAATTTTAATTATTTTGACACCCACTAAATTTTTTTTCCTTGTCACTTTTGACTTTTCGAGTTTCTTTGACACACGGATTGTACTGGTCGCACTCTAAGGTATTCTCCACGTAGGTTGTGAACCCCACCCAACACCAACATATAATCTTGGACTATAACCTCTTTAAGAGACACTTATATGGTATGACCATCACATGATGATCGCTACCTTGGTCAAGAATTTGAACTAACATAGAGGATTGATGTCATGTGAAAAGTCGGTTATAAAAACTTTATGAAATCCTTAATGGAGCTTTCTTATGATCCAAAATCGATCTAATTCTAATTGAAAAAGGATTGGATGATAAAATTGATGATGATATATCTTCAAAGAACACATCGACGAAGAAGAATATAGAATAAGCGGAGGGGTTATCTGGGAATGTTGTTGGCGATGTTAACGGGAGCACGTTCTTCGTAGGAGAACCAGTTCTGGAGGAGGAAAGAGGGCCAGGTGGCCTCGTCGTTACCAGCGGAAGGTGAATATTTTACTTTTTTATTCTTTATGTTATGTGTTTGGAGAAGTACATTGGGAAAGAAAGAAGTGGCAAAGTTGACATTTTTTTATGGTTCTTAATGTGTATTCTTGACTAAGAGAATGCTATGTTTTAAAGAAATAGACACATTGAAATTATAAACTAAGTCTAAAAATAAATATTCAGTAAGTATAACAACTAGTACTGAGTGTCAACAAATAAAGGCTAAAACACTATCTGAAATGAAAACACAAAACCATCTTGCCCAAATCAAAAAAATAAGCCAAATACAAACACAATCAATTTTGACATGAAAATTCTTGCATATTGAACCAACCATGGGACTATCAGAGTCCAATATTGGAAAAAACTTCACTATTGAATTAGAATAATACAACTTTTACAAACTACTCCATCGATCCAACCGAATCACCACAACCACTCAAAGTATTGAAAATGGACTACAAGTGGTCAACGAAGACAGAGATGACAAGAAACAATCACCCAAACCTGTCTTTCTTCGAAATACCCCTGAATTGATCCATTCTTTCTTTTCTTCGAAAGTTGCAAACTTGAAAACTCTTCCATTTTGATCTCTCTCCATGGTAGATGCTCTTTCGAATACGGGTTAGATAACCTATTTAAAGCATCCCAATCTTGAAGTAATATGGACCATTGAGATTTTTATCCAACGGTGTTGATAAAATACCAATTTTTTGCTTCAGCCCCCCAACATCGGCATACCGTAGTATACCAGAAAATTAGTATTTGTGAGTCAGTAAGTTTCTAGAACAAACAACTATAATTTTGGTATACCGGTAGCGGTATACAGAAAAATGGATGTTATTTTCCAATTTTAAATTGTTCTGACTACCTATGAAATTTTCATCCTTGCTTTCAACTCTCAGAACTTCTCCGACATACGGATGGTGCTCGTCGCACTCCAGATATTCGCCATATAGGTTGGGAAGCCTACCCAATGCCAACACATCTCTCCCTTTCCAACTAGGTAGAGGAGATCGTCATTCCGATAATCCTTCTGCAGTACTTAATTTTTTCCCTTGATAGAACCTTCGTGAGCATACCAGCTCCATTATTCTCTGTATGAACCTTCTCAAGCATCGAGTCCTTCATCTCCAGCACATCTAATATCTAATGATATTGAGATGCAGTAGGCTTGGACCAACTATAAAATACTTGGTTCTTTCAAACGTGAATCACACTTTGTCTATCGTAAAGCAAAACACAATACTTTTTCTTAAGCCTTATTTCATGAAAAAATTTATACATTCATAACAACTCCTTGCAAGCCTCTATAGCCGCAATGAACTCTGCATCTGTCGTGGACAAGATAACACACTTCTGCAATCGTGACAGCTAAAAACTGCTCCACCAACCAATATAATAATATAGTCCAAAGGATCAATCTCTTTATATCCACATCCCCAACCATATCATTATCGGTATATCCAACCAGTTTTGGCTCATCACTACCGAATAAAAGCTTCAAATTAGTAGTATCCTAAAGATATCGAAGAATCCACTTGATCGCACTCCAATGTAACCCCAAGGTTGAAAAAATACCTGCTAACCATACCAACTATGTGTGCAATATCTGACCTTGTACACACTATGGCATACATGATACTCCCTATTGTTGAAGTATACAGAACTCACTCCATATCTTTATTTTTTTTCCTTAATCGGTAGATTGACACTGCTCCGTAGTGATCTTAAAGTAAGTTATAAGGGGGTTTCTCACTTTCTTCGATCTAGCCATCGTGAAACACTCAAGTACCTGGTGAATGTAATTCTTTTGGGACAACCAAAATAACATAGACTCTCTCTCTCTCTCTCTGTATGTGTGTCGATATCCATCCCAAGAATAGTCTTTTATGTGACTAAATGCTTCATAGAGAAGGTCGTGCTAAGTTGGCACATCAAGTCTGCTATCCTTGTTGCTTTTTGACCCACCAATATTATTTCATCAAACCTATAGCAATAAATAATAAAATTACTGGGAAAAATACTTTACAAATAAATAGTGATCATATATCATACGTATATACCCATGCTCCTCTATGAATGATTTGAACTTTCTATACCACTATCGCAGAACCTGCTTCAGATCATACAAACTCTTCTTCAACGGACAGATAAAATATGACTTACCAAGTTTACGGAATCCCTCAGACTGCTTAATGTACAATTTCTCCTATAAATCAAAATAGAGAAATATGGTGTTCACATCCATATGCTCAACCTCTATGTTAAAACTGGCTGCTAATGCTAGCACCTTCATTATATATAACAAATTGATGACCGACGAGAATAATTTATTAAAATCGATACCCTTCTATTGATTGTGGCATTTAACTACTCGCCTTAATTTGAATTGAGGGCGAGTAGCATCTTTTTTTTTGTATTATTCGAAATATTCATTGATTCTTTAAAGCCTTCTTGTCCTTTAAAAACTACACCATCTTATAAGTAGATATTTGCCTGTAAGGAACTTATATCCTCTTTGATGGCCTACATCCACTCCTGAATGTATTCGTCTTCCATCTCCTTTGTGAAACTTTCAGGTTCTCCTCCATCAGTCAATAGAACATACTCATCTAGCAATACCTTATGGATAGTCGACGCTCTCTCGTGCTCCTCCTCAAATAAAACATCTAGTACTGACTATGTACTGACCGCCTCTTATTCCCTTCACGAACTGTCTCCTCAGCATGTTCATCCTACAGAGAGTCTCCATGATCATCATCAACGGGTAAATAACCAACATCAGGAGCATCTCCATATACTAGCTCTCCCATAACTAGATTCTCTATAGTCTCCTTTAGAAGCAGATCGAAGCATGATGACTCTAACTCAAGTAAATCCTAAGCCTCAAAAGGCATCTCAAAATCCTAAGTCTTGGTCATGGTCTGATCCTCGAGAATACCAAGTCCCTGCTTCTATAAAGATTTACTTCCTATGGGTCGTAGAGTCTATACCCAAACTCATCCTGATCATGGCCTACAAAAATGCGCTGCCACATCTTCGGCTCAAGTTTGGATCTTTTGTCCTTTGATACATGAACGAAGGACTTAAAAGTAAATACTCAAAGGTGACTATATGACTACTCCTTGCCGTAGCATATTCTATCAAGAACATTACCATGAAAATAATTGCTTTGAGATTAACATAAGCAGCATTATTGAGAGCCTCACCCCAATAATTGCCTGATAAGTTTGCTTCTGACAGCAAACATTGTAGTCTCTCCATCAATTTCATGTTCTTATGCGCCGCTACATCATTGAGCTGAGATATCTATTGTAGAGTCCTCTATATTGAATCGCCTTATGCTCTTTGTAATATGCATCAAAGGACCAATGTATTTGTCGATATTCTTAAACAAACATACTTCAACTTCTTGCCCATCTTTCTTTCAACAGAGACAATATTTGATCCTTGGTCTTTACAAAACAGTCCTAAACTTTCTTGCAATAATCATCAATAAAAGTTACAAAATAATAATCATCTCTAATAGTGTTTACCTTTATTGGACTACAGAGTAAACCAACTCGAGCAACACGGGCTTCCTTGGAATTTGATGGCTTTGGAAAGACACTATCTTTGCTTTCCAGGCATGCAATACGTGCATCTAACCAATTTTTTAGAGTTGAGCCTCGTAATCACTTTCTAGCTCATTCTTTTTGCAGATATGACTAAGCCGTCTGCGCAATAACTCGGTAGTGATATAAATGACTAGGTTTACTTCTTGTACTCCTTGTGAACTCCCTTCCATATAATAGATACCAAACTTATTGCTTCCTTTGGCAATCACCAACAAACCTTATTATTTAACCGTCCAATATACACCAGGTTAAAGTGAATATCGGGGAGATGATGAACACCGTTTAGCACAAGAGTTGCACCTGTATTTATCTTTAAATGCATATCTTTAATAGCTACAGTCTTTGATATAATCTTGTTGCCCATCTTTAGAATCCACAGTCTCCTATTATGTATATGGCAAAATGTCACTACCCAATTCTAGAAAATAGGATTTTTTTTAAATTTTATTTTGATAAATTGTGTATTGATCATAAATAATTATATTTATCTTTAATTGTTGGTTGTATTATTTTTATTGGTTGTTTTAGGGTTTTGGCTAGTCTGGACCCATGTCAGACCCTAGTGGACCCATGTCAGACCCAACCAACACCCTTGTCAGACTTATTTATGGATTTAGAATAATTATTATATTTTTATTTAGTTAATTGGGTTATTTTGGATTAGTTATAGTGCATTTAGTGAATCCTAAACCTAAATCCTTTGTTAGGATGACTAAAATAGAGGGCATTTTAGTTATTTTGCTAATGTAAACCCTATTTCTAGGTGTGGCCGGCCCTTTCCTAACCCTAATTCCTTTACTTGGCTGAATCCCTCTTCTCTCCATTCCATTCTTCTTCTTCTTCACAATTTTCTCCACTCTTTTCTTCTTCCTTCTTTCAAATTCTCAATTTTAAGTAAGTTCATCATCCCTCTTCTCTTCATTCTTCTATTTCTTCTATAGATGTAAATCCTAACCATCTACTTTCCCCTAACCTAGGTGTGTAGAGCCTAGACTTAGTGTAGAGGCTTGGCTTGGAGGCTTGGAGGCTTAAGGGTGGTGATTTCAAGGGTTTTGGAGACTTTGGCCTTGGGATTCCAACTCCCAAGAGGTAAACTCTAACTTTTCTCTTAGTGATTACTCTAATATAGTATAATTAGTAGTTTAGAACCTTTCTAGACCTTAAGACTACCCGTAGGAGGAAGTTAGCGCTTGTTTGGTTGTGTTTGGAGACTTTGACATTAGGTTTTGTGTCAATTTTGGATGAAATCCGAGATTGGCCCAATTTTGGGTGATGCCCTAGGTTAGAAGGACCTAGGTAGACATGCTTGGGTGTCTTGAGGGTAAGTACGTGTCCCCGTTCGGACACGTGAGGTCGTGTCGGGAAGATTTGGGCGTTTCGGGCGATTTGGGAGTTTTTCGTCGTCGTAGGTTCCTTGTATGCGTGTTTTTGCCACGGACCTAGAATCGAAGAGTTAGCATTTTTTCTAGAATCTAGACCTCGATTAGAACTCGTGGGTAAATTTTGGGCCAATTTCGAATAGGTTTGGTGTGTGTTTCACGAGGTTTCGCAAACCGCACTCCACGTATTCGTCGAAATGACCGAATGGCCATTTCGACTTGGTTTATAGATTTCGGGCTTGTGCGCGGGTTGGTTTAGCTTCGGGGAGTGTGTGCTAAAGTTCTCGAGTTATATTTTATATATTTATATGTATTTATGGGTGTTTGGGTGGTTGTGCGTGTGTTGGTGGGGTGTTGTGTGTGTTGTGTTTAAGTGTGTATGTATGTATATATGTATAAGAGTCTATATATATATATATATATATATATATATATATATATATATATATGGTTGTGTGTGTATATATATATATATGTATATATGTTTGTATATATATATATATATATCTATAAGTGTGTGTGTGTGTTCTCGTGTGTCGTGGTGTGTGTGTGTTGAGAGGGAGTTGTAGGGGGAGCAGTGGCACAACGCAGCAGATGGAAGATGTAGTAGCTGCTGTAGTAACAGGGCAACAGCAATATGTAGTCGCAGCAGCAGCATAATGTGGAATTAGCAGCAGCAGCAACATGCTGCAGTAGCAGCACAGCAGCAGCAGAATACTACAGCAACAGCAGCAGCAATTGCAGCGGTAGCAGCAGCTAGTAGTAGCATTTTGCACTAGCCGCAGCAGCAGTTCAAGCCTCAGCTGTAGTAGCAGTAGGTAGCAGCAGTAGATAGAGAGAGTTTGAAAGATTAGATATATATATATATATATATATATATATATATATATATATATATTAGCCTAGATATATAGCTAGGAATATATATTTATGCTAGCTAGTTAGTAGTGTTAGTGAGGGATAGTTGGATATCTCAATACCTTGAGATATCAAGGTATCTCAGTACCTTGAGATACCCAAGGTATTGAGTATCGAGGCGAGGTTTTGGGTATTTGCCTAGGTTTGAGTTTAGAGTTGGGTTTATATGTATAGGTGTATATATTTACGCGTGTTAGTATATGTTTAGTGGGTATAGGCGGGGTGTGTTGCTTAGGTCGAGGTATCGGATACCGAGGGTATCCCGGTATCTCAGAGAGGCGAGTTTGAGGGTTTACTAGCTTAATGAGCTAGTTTTGACCTAAAATTTTAGGGGCACCCTAGTTTGACCTAGCGTTGACCATATTTGCCTCGTTGATCGCAAAAGTCAACGTTTGACCTAGTTTTGACCCAAAGTTGACTTTTTGGACCCCGGATTGACTTTTTGACCCAAATTTTATCGGTTTGACCCGTTCGACCTAGAATAACCCTAGAAGCTTATTTTTAGCTATTTTATATCACTTTAACTCTTTAGAAGCCTGTTTAACCTTGCTTTTCGCAATAGGTTCTTGAGACGCCAGTCCGGATCTCGATCCTCACCAGTTACTGACGACGTCAGGCGAGTACCTACCTCTGATCATTTCTATTTCATGATAGCGTATATATCACCTTTTCTAGAACTGTAATACTTGATTCTGACACATTATTTTATGAGCTGGTACTAGTTGGATCCCGTCATGAGATGTTATCCCCCTTACCGTGTTCAGCGGTTTCTCGATCACGTGTATTTTATCATGTGCTTCGGGTATTGATACTCATGTGCTATCATGTGCTTCGTGTGCTCTCGCCTTTATGTGCACGAGTTATTTATCATGTAAGTAGCGTGTCATGGTTGGATCCAAGAGTATTAGTAGGGGAGGGGAGTAGGAGTTGGTTATGTGATCAAAGCCAAACAGTATTTATGTGTATGTCGGTTATGCAACTCACGCATAACGGAGTTATCGTAGATTATTCATGTGCAACCTAAGCCGACCATATAACGAACTTGTGCTCAAGGCACTTAGCTAGTATTCCTATTTTCTCACATGCAGTTACTTCTCTACTACTTATATTGTTCCCCAGTTTTACATTGCAGTTACTTTACCAGTTCTACCCTGTATTTATTTACCTGTGCATCTTGTATACTTTTCTATTGCTAGTCATATACACCTTACCATGCATTTGGAGTTGCTTTCAGAGTTATGTACTTTGCCCCAGTCCTGACTGGGCATATTTTTTTCAGAGGATCCTGAGGATTTTTGCTCGACTTTCTACGGGCCAGGTGTCGAGGAGTGTTGCGACCCTGATTTTGAGGAGGAGCCCGTCGAGGAGACGCCGCTAGCGCCTTAGTTTAGCTAGGTGGGTTTCTCTGGGTTGTTCCCAGTTGGTATTTTGGATGACTGTTTTATTATTTTATTGCTTCTGTGAGGTGTTGTAGACTTATAGACTTGGACTGTATATTGGATATTATACTGCTCTCTTTGGTTCTTGTTTCTTTGTTGATATCTTATCGTGCTTTAACTCTTTCCCTAGTTATTGTGATTGAGTATTTATATATATTACGTGGTTGCCCTCCTTTTGGAGAGATTATTGACAGGTTTTGTGAGATATATATATTATTGTGGCCTAGAACGGACCTAGAAAGTATTCTACCCCAGACTATGCGGCGTAGGCTGGACGTACCCATGACTCATGCCCAATTTTTCGGGTGCGGGTCGTGACACAAAAAATGACCTGTTGTTTGATATATACGTGCACAGAAACACCTCAGTCCACCAAGCAAGAATTTTTTTGTAGAGAGGTTAACGACAACCTCATCACCTACAATAATGATATCGCCTCCAAATACCGAGACGGCTGTTATCGCATTCTCACTCTACTTTTCCTTGTCATCCTTCTTTTATCTCTTCCAAAAATATATTTTCGTTTGATGAGTACTTTCTTGCCATAATGGCAGCTTTTGGAGTCCTAGTAAATACTCTTGGAGTTGCCTTTGCTCTTGTGTCTACTATAATTCGGACCCTTACTTTTACTCCTACCTCGACTCTTTGAAACAAGCTCCTCATAATAGGATATGGATGACGTGTTGAGATTTTCTTTACATCACTTTATTCAACACCGCACAATTGGAGAACTCTAGCCATGCCTTCTAGAACAAAAGCAATAATGGACACTCTACGGTAACGTACGAGTCGAGGAATGTACATAGCAACCAAAGTCACTGTATTTTGTCATCGAACTTCACTCCAATAGAGGATAAATGGTCAATTATTCCGTGGAACAAACTCAAATGGTCTGTAATAGACAAACCATCATTGTACCTCAGACCCATCATCTGTATTTCTGCATACAAGGATTCCATCTTCTCCAATAATGTCCTTGCTTGCTCAGTATTTTTGATGTGACTGTACACATTCTCATCCAAGTAATGCCTGATTTACCCACACATCGGTATATGCTCGAACTTCCAATCCTCCTCGAATTTATTACTGGAGTACTTCTAAGAAGAAAATATTGGATGATACAACTTCTTATCTAATGACAAATCTTTCATCTTGCTCCACCAATAGAGGTAATTAAATCTCTCCTCTGAACTTGTTGCTAATACCAATATGTTGGGTATGAATAAAGGAAAGCGCTTCCCCAAACCAAGAGATAGCGAAAGAATCGAAGTAAATCATATAATACCACCTTGCCAAAATCATAAAACAAGCCAAATGCAAACCAATAAATTTTGACGTAGAAAATATTTACAGAAAAAACCACGAGACGATTGGAGTAAAACTTTGGAAAAGTCTTTACTAATTTACTAGAAGAATATACCATCTACAAATTTCTCCACAGATCTAACCAGATAACTATAAAAACTCAAAGCAATAAAAATGGGTTACGAGAGGTTACGTAAGACGAAGATGACGAGAAACAATTATCTGTACCGATCGTTCTTCAAAATTTTCCTAAATCCTTCTTTATCTTCTTTGAAAGCTCCAAACTTGAGAAGTCTCTCATTATGATCTCCCTCTCTGATAGATGCCCTTTGGAATTAGAGGTAGCAACAACCTACTTAAAAAATCTTAATTCTGAAGCAATTTGGACCATTGATCTTATTAAATGGTGTTAGCACCATGATTTTTGGAATTTAATATCTATTGGTATTCTAAAATTATTGTGATTAAGGAAAAATTTTATTAATTTTTTTAGCTAATTATGATATATAATATTCATGAATTATAATTATGTGTATTTAATTAATTATTAATATTGTAATAAAAAATATTTTTGGGTGTACAACTATTAATAGTGTATTGTATAATTTTTCTAGAATTTATTGAGGTCCAAAACTATTTTTAAATGTCCATATATATATATATATATATATATATATATATATGATTAATTAATAAAATAATTTGAAGCTAAATTCTAACCTAAACCCAAAACCAAACCCTTTAATAAACCTAAACTAAAACCAACTCTCCCCCTCCCCCTCTACTATATATATATATAACAAACCCAAACCCTAACCCATCACCCACCTACACCGCCGCGAGAGCTGCGCCACCACCCCCCCCCCCCCCCGCGCACAGCACAGCAACTTTGCGGTCCCTCTTTCGTGCGCAGCCTCCACCCTTCTCGCTTGTCCGATTTGCGTTCCGTCTTCGCTGGTATATTCACAACCTAACCCTCTAGGATTTCTTTCAAGTGGAACAAATTTAGGCACCCCGGTTTGATCGAAAAATCGACTGGAAGTTGGTTGAAAAACTGTTTGGAAACAGTTCAAAAATTTAGTCCAATTACCCATGTTCATGTCCAATTTTCTACCATCTCATTAATAATTTTCAAAATATAATTAAAGAAACTTCTCCATAATATAACCATGATTTTTACTGTTTTTTTAATTTTTATGGTAAAACTATTTTTGGTCCAAAACGACCAAAAACTTATTTTTAAGACACCCAAAATATCACGATACAGGGTGCATCCCACCAAACGAGGCAACTTTGTCGTATGCGAGTTGCACCAAAAGGTGCGTATCGTCAACAGACAAGTGTACCATGCCATGATGTATTACAGTTCATTGTCCTTATTATAATATTTAGTTATTATAGTTATTTTATATGGTTGATGTGTGTGTTTACCCTAGGATCGTGAGGCATTACTTAGCGTCCGAACAAGATTCAGGTGTCGATGCCGTACACGGAGTCTTGTAACGTCACTTAGAGAGTTGATTCCACGATCCTATTTTTACGTGCTTGCTTTACTAAGTACGCTATATCCTAGGACACTTGACACTATTTCATGTGACAGAATCTTTCTTGAGTTATTCATGGTGATTCTGTATAGGCTTATAGGATTCGTAATATGAGACTTGCATATTATATGGACATTATTATGACTCGTTGCACTAGCTAGAGGTCATGATCTTGCGTGTTATGGACATAAGATATTATGGACATGAGACATGAGGTTATATTGGGTGGGGAGAGACGCACCATACTACAGGCTGATTATTGATATATATATATACTATACTACTGGAGGTACTGTGGCACATACGCCAGAGTCGCAAATCCTAGAGGTTCCTTGGATTCTGTCTCAGATCTTTGGCACCTATACTGAGTCTTGATACTACTTGCTGCTATGGGCTCCCCGACATAGAGCCTGTAGTAGTGTTAGCCTGAGTACGAGTGATGCTCTCACGTACATATCACATAGATGGTTATAGTAGTTTACCCTTAAGTATGTGGCATTATACTGTTTTACTTTTGGCTTGCTATTACTTGTAACTTGTTACTTCCCTCTGAGGACCTGGTCCCCTGTAAATTTTTGTCGCTAGTCATCGCTGTGGTGTCAATTTTTTTTCAGCGCCGGACAAACGACGTACAGATTTCGTCGCTGCCTGTCACGCCCCAGTCCCAAAATACGTGGGACTAGGACTACGTAAGCATGTCAGTCGTGTGTATATGGAAACTCCAATATATGGATACCATAATACACACGTACGCTGTAATATGAATGTTAACTCACATGTGGTATATAATTATCACAAGTCACAGGGCATAACTAAATCTCATCCACAGAATCAAATAGAAATAAATAACCAATCTACTATATAACTGAACCTCAATATGAAGTATCAAAGAATGATAGTCGGATGGAAACAAATCCACTGCCAAACTAGAATGTAAGAGAAACCACATAAGAATATCTAATGAACAATGAGACTCGTAGAGAAGACCTCCTCGAAAGAGATAAGTAGCAAGTCATAATCCATGCTCCTGCGAATAGTCAAGATCGTCTATACCTGGAAAGGGACCAAGTCCTCAGAGGGACGTAACAAGATACATAGAAATATGCCAATTTGAATACAGTAAACATGTATAATAGGTAAAAAATATATAAGTACGTTGTATAAGACAATCTATATGAATGAATAATGAGAACAACTTTCGACGTATGGGCATAGGTAGACTACTCTATCTAATCTCATAACTCACACACACGTCAGGGACATCATCAGCCATCATACCGCTAGGGTAGCGACCATTGTGACACCATCGACCGACATACCGCGAGGGTAGCAACCATCGGACACGACTACCATAGTACATGCTAGTTATTATGGTTTGCTAGAGTGGTTATAGCCCATACGCCTACTGATTGTCCTTTTCTCCCATGATACTATGTGTCAAAAGTGTGTCAATATATATATAGTATATAATTATGACGAAAAAAATACACATGCAATGAATATATAAAAATATGATAAGCATGTAAAGTACTATAAGCAATTTGGCAAGGTATCTTGCCTGGTTAGAAAAAGAATGAAGTCCCAACTCAAGGCGTCGTCCGATCTACCCGTCACATAAATTAAATAAGTTAGGTTACAAAAGTGGGTGAATAGGTTCCTCCATTTTAATCTATTTTAATTCTGAATAAAATAACCTAAAATAGTATTTTAATCTTATTTTAATATGATTTTATTGTTAAATCCTAATTTTGGTCCAAAGAAAGTTAACTTTACGGATTTGTGATCCGTGGCACGCAAATTGAGGCAATCCATTGACCAAAAAGTCAACCGACTCAAATCCTTGATTTATATGTAGAATTCTATAGATTTCAATGCTACATGAACACCGGAATCAACGGTTTCATAAAATCACAAGTCGGTAAAGAGTTATGTCCATAAGGACGCACAGATGATAAATTTTTGGCGGTTTTCTATTTACCTCTACGTTGCACAAATTTTACAGTAAATTAAACTTACATGTTAAATTCTAGAAATATTATTTTATTCAATTTCATCTTGTCAACTTTTCGAAACCTCAAACGGTTCATAATTCTGAATTCAGGATCTCCCAAAATCTCGAAAATACGGAAACACGTCTGGTTTCGGACAACTGGCACTTTTAGAATTTTCTGAAAAAATGGTTTCATAAATTATTAAAATAATTTATATATTTAGAAAACTAACCTTGATATAGTTCTAACAAAAAAACTGGAGCGCGTTTGGAGTCCGGAGCTAGGAGATATCGTCTTTTTAAGTCGTCATACCTACTAGAAAATGAGGGTAAATTTATGACGAATTTTGACTATTTTTGGAAGAAAAAGAGAGGATTTTGGGGAAGAAAATTATGAAAGATAGTTTATTCCATAATTCTAATAGGTATTTATAATTGTGGAGACTATTTAATTGAATACGACTAGGATTTGCTAATTTGGATATGATTAGGATCAGTTTAAATAAGGATAGGATATGCATGAAGTTGCTTTCCTAGTAGGCTAAGGATTTGAATTAATTTAAAATAGAGTTTGAGTTCATCTCAATAATTTATAATCTTAAATAGAATTAAAGATAATACAAATAATTTATATATAATTTTATTAATATCTACTAACACTAAATTAGCATCTATCTAATATTAAGACTATATATATCCAAATAAATCCTAAATAATTTTAAAAATTCTAAATAAATTACAGAAAAATATAATTAAATAAATTAACCTAAAATAAATAATTGGTAGGAACAATATGCAAGTATAGTCTCATAGTAAATCATGGAAGTCCTAGAAATTTACGTTCCCAATATTTTAATTACCTAAAAATTCTAGAAAAATCTCCAAAAATCTAAAATAGCCTAAAAATGATTCTAAATAAATATTTATATAAGTAAATATACTAAAAATTTATTTTCTAATTAACTAAGAGAATACTCTAAAGAAATTTAATATTTAAAATAATCTATAATAAATATACTAACACAAAATACCTATTTTTGGTGAGGGAGTTTACAATCTATCCAACTTACAAGTCAACCGCAATCTTTCCAAAAATTTAAATGATAAAATCTATCCAAATCCATTACAATCTATTCAAAATTAAAATAACCATTGTTTAAATCAAAATTTTACCTATCATAATCTCTTCTATATTTTTAAATAATCAAAATCTAAATTTAATTCAAATCTATATGACATCTTCAAGATTTAAATAACCCACATCAAATTTTACATCACGATTTTCAACTATCACAATCTCCTATAAATTTTAAACAATTCTAATTAAATCTTATTTCTATATTTTAACTTAAGAATTTTGTACTCTTCAAATTTTAAATTTAATTTCTATTATCAATATTTCAAATAGGTGATCCAAAAATCAAAATTTAACTTTCAATTCAAATCATCAAATTGTAAAATTTTGAATTCAATCCATCAATGTTCATGTTTAGAGTTCTATATTTTTTTCTCAAGATTTAAATCGTTAATTCATTCTCTAATATTTGAAATTTAAATCATGTGCTCAAATTATAAATATTTGGTCTGCAATATAAAAATTTTAAAATTCAATTTATAAGGCATTCTTATCTTTAAAGTTAAATCATCATAATTTAAATCATTCTTCTAAAAATTCTCAAAATTAAAATGACTTAAATCTCTCAATCTAATCTTACTTGATCATAATCTAAAATTTTTTACTTCAAGTTGAAAATGCAACTTCTACCCAACTTAGAATTTACCGATCTATCACATAGGCTATACATTTAAGAAAAAATGTCCTCAAATTATTTAATCGTGTTATTCAATCAATAAACTATCTCACATGTTTTATGCCCTTAATTATAAAAGATAGTCACAAAGTAATGTGTTTGGCCTATGGGGTATATCTAGTACTCTCCGTGTATCAAACTTATACCAAGTACGAGCGTTCGTCTTTCCAAAATAAGGGAAGATGAAAAACAATAATAAATATTTCAAGGAGGAGGTGATATAATACAAGTACGGGGTTCAAGGTGATTAAAGAATTCAAAAAGAGAGTTGTAAGGACAATTGCAAATGAGATCCTATTTTGGTAAATTTCTATTCACATGCTCATATCAGTACAGTTATGTAACTGATAAGATATGCTCGGACATGTCTAAAGGACAAGTATATTCGTTTAACATGTTGAGTCAACTATATCTCAATCCACGTTAAGTAATTATGCGAAGAGCGAACCAAGTGGATTAAGGTTGATCAGACCATAATACACTGATTCTGATTTAGACAATGTATTAGTAGGCGTCCCCAATAACACATATGTCATTAACAAGCTCGATAAAAGAATAAGCTTGCAAAACTAGGCTATAAAATAGCAGCATAAACGGAGGTAGTCCAGAAAATATAAGTACACTGGATTATGATGGAGGAAGGTGCAGAATAATTTAAGTTCATCAAGAAGACCGGTGTTGTGCCTCTACAGTTGCCATACTAATATTTTGTCTAAGTCTCTATTCGACCAAATAGGGGTATGGGCCTCTAAGTTCTACATTCTGGATAAATACTATCTCTTATGCAAGCCTATAGTTGGTGTCATTCAATTACACTTCATTAATGGGTCAAAAGGACTATGTGATACTAGGTCATGAGGCATACTACCCAACTTACAAGAATTTAACTAATAGTATTATTGAACAATAGAGTGTATATACCTAGTACAAGTCATCTTTCTAACCCCTATCAAGCATGAAAGAAAAGATAAGATTGACGTTGTGAAAGGATCAAGCAAGATGCAATGCAAGAAATCAAATAAGAATACAAAATGAAATCAAGGAAGGTGATGAAATAAGTGGATGAGATCCTATATTCTAATCATATGCGCATGCTTGCTCGGTACAGTAACATAACCGAGACAATATACTCTCGACCTGCATGGGCCACCACAAAAATATGACATGTCCCAGTCCAAAATATGTGGGACTAGGAATACGTAAGCATGCCAGACGGTTGTATATGCCAACTCCAATATATGGATACCATAATACACACGTACGTTGTAATATGAATGTTAACTCACATGTGGTATATAATTATCGCAAGTCACATGGCATAACTAAATCTCATCTACAGAATCAAATAGAAATAAATAACCAATCTACTATATAACTGAATCTCAATATAAAGTATCAAAGAATGATAGTCGGGTGGAAACAAATCCACTGCCAAACTAGAATGTAAGAGAAACCACATAAGAATATCTAATGAACAATGAGACTCGAAGAGAAGACCTCCTCGAAAGAGATAAGTAGCAAGTCCTGATCCGTGCTCCTGCGAATAGTCAAGATCGTCTACACCTGGAAAGGGACCAGTTCCTTAGAGGGACGTAACAAGATACATAGAAGCATGCCAATTTGAATACAGTAAACATACATAATAGGTAAAAAATATATAAGTACGATATACAAGACAATCTATATGAATGCATAATGAGGACAACTTTTTGACGTATGGGCATGGGTAGGCTACTCTATCTAATCTCATAACTCACACACACGTCTGGGACATCATCAGCCGTCATACTGCGAGGGTAGCGACCATCGTGACACCATCAGCCAAAATACCGCGAAGGTAGCGACCATCGAACACGACTACCAAAGTACGTGCTATTTATTATGGTTTACCAGATTGGTTATAGCCCATACGCCTACTGATTGTCCTTTCCTCCCATGATACTATGTGTCAAGTATGTTTTAACATATATATATTATATAATTATGACGAAAAGAAAACACACATTCAATAATATATAATAATATGATAAGCATGCAAAGTACTATAAGCAATTTAGCAAAATATCTTGCCTGGTCTGAAAAAGAATGAAGTCCCAACTCAAGGCGTCGTCCGATCTACGCGTCACATAAATTAAACAAGTTAGGTTACAAAGGTGGGTGAATAGGTTCCTCCATTTTAATTCATTTTAATCTATTTTAATTCTAAATAAAATAACTTAAAACAGTATTTTAATCTTATTATAGTCTGATTTTATTGTTAAATCCTAATTTTGGTCCAAAGAAAGTCAACTTTACGAATTTGTGATCCGTAGCACGCAAATCGAGGCAATCCATTGACCAAAAAGTCAACCAAATCAAATCCTTGATTTGTATGTGAAATTCTATAGATTTCAATGCTACATGAATACCGGAATCAACGGTTTCATAAAATCACAAGTGGGTAAAGAGTTATGTCCACAAGGGCGCATAGATGACAAATTTTTGGTGGTTTTCTATTTACCTCTACGTTGCACAAATTTTATAGTAAATTAAACTTACATGTTAAATTCTAGAAATAATATTTTATTTAAGTTCATCATGTCAACTTTCCGAAACTTTAAACTGTTCTTAATTCTGAATTCGGGATCTCCCGAATTCTCAAAAATACGGAAACGCGTCTGATTTCGGACAGCTGTCACTTTTAGAATTTTATGGAAAAATAGGTCCATAAATTATTAAAATAATTTATATATTCAGAAAACTAACCTTCATATAGTTCTAACAAAAAAAATAGCGCGTTTGGAGTCCGGAGCTAGGAGATATCATCTTTTAAGTCGTCATAATGACTAGAAAATGAGGCTGAATTTATGACGAATTTTGATTGTTTTTGGACAAAAAAGAGAGGAGTTTGGGGAAGAAAATTATGAAAGATAGTTTATTTCATAATTCTAATAGATATTTATAATTGTGGAGACTACTTAATTGAATACGACTAGGATTTGCTAATTTGGATATGATTAGGATCAATTTAAATAAGGATAGGATATGCATGCAGTTGCTTTCCTAGTAGGCAAATTAATTTAAAATAGAGTTTGAGTTTATCTCAATAATTTATAACCTTAAATAGAATTAAAGATAATACAAATAATTTATATATAATCTTATTAATATCTATTAACACTAAATTAGCATCTATCTAATATTAAGACTATATATAACCAAATAAATCCTAAATAATTTCAAAAATCTAAATAAATTTATTAAAATTCAAAATTAATTACAAAAAAATATAATTAAAAAATTTAACCTAAAATAAATATTTGGTAGGAACAATATACAAGTATGGTCTCATAGTAAATTATGGAAGTCCTAGAAATTTACGTTCCCAATATTTTAATTACCTAAAAATTCTAGAAAAATCTAAAATAGCCTAAAAATAATTCTAAATAAATATTTATATAAGTAAATATACTAAAAAAATTATTTTCTAATTAATTAAGAGAATACTATAAAGAAACTTAATCTTTAAAATAATCTATAATAAATATACTAACATAAAATACCTATTTTGAGTGAGGGGATTTACACTGCCAAACGTTAAAATTAAGTATCTTTGTTTTATTTTTATTTCTCCCCAAACTCCCCCCCCCCTCTCTCTCTCTCTCTCTCTCTCTCTCTCTCTCTCTCTTGCTCTCCTCAGCGACCCCCGACCCTCGACCCCCTCTCCCCTTGCTCCGGTGACCCCCGAACCCACTCCTCCCCCGGCGTTCCCCTACCCCCTCACCCTTGCTTCGGTGACTTCCGACCCCCTCTCACTACCAGAAAAAGTCAAATTAGCGACGTCAAAAAATATCGCTAAATAACAAAAAATTGTCGCTAATTTGGTTTAGCGACGTAATTAGCGACGTTTTAAAGCAGTCGGAAAAAACTAAGTTGCTAAACCAAAAAATGTCGCTAAACGTCGCTATGTCAACGTTTTTTAGCGACTTTAATGTGTCGCTAAATTTAGCGACATTTTGCGACGTCGCGTCACTAAATAGCGACGTTTATTAAAGTCGCTAAACGTTGCTGATTAGCGACTTATATAGCAACGTTACACCGGCGTCATTAATGACCTGGCAATACTGCCATGTCAATAATTTGCGACGTACAGCAACATTTTTAGCGACGTCATTAGCGACGTATTTAGCGACTGTTTACAGCACCGCTAATTAGCGACGTATTTAGCGACGTAAGTGAACGTCGCTAAACGTCGCTAAAAATGTCGCTAATGTTCAAAAAAATAAAAAATATATTGCATTTCTGGGTTTACCAACCCCCTTGGGTTCATTATCAGGTATATGATGGTAGTAGAAATAATTGAATAAAGAACACAGTAGCATGACCAAGGGAAAAAATTCTAGTGCACTGGGTAAATACAGGCCAAGTATCAGTCATGAGTTGTAAACCAAAATATGAATAATATAATAAAATTTGAAGAAAAGAAAGCATCAAGCAAATCTCATCGTAAACGTAAAGAATATGGCAAATTTATATCCATACAATCGCATCCTAAATAATAATAAAAATAAAAATATCCAGTAACTAACTATACTGCTGCGGATCTGCAGGAGGCTGACAACCGGCGCGCTTGAAAGATAAGAACTCTTCATACTCGTCCCGTGGAATTGACATCGATGTCGATGGAGAAGGCAGTGACGTCGATGGAGTCTGTGTCGATGTAGGCGCATCAGGAGGCCGTGCCCGCTCCAAGTCTGCGAGTCGCTGGTTGTAAGAATCCATGGTAGATAACAGCCTCGTACTGCTATGAACCATTGAATCCTGCATCATCGTCAGCCACTCACCAATTGATACCTGTGACGCCTGCAGCTCCATGATGTTGCGGTCATTGGAGGCTCTAATATCATTTGTCAAATCCCGGAGCTCCGTCATGCTGCGGTCGAGCATATCCAATTGTACGATGAGCATCGGATCGTCCGCCTGTGGCTGGGACCGGTGCTGCTCCTCCATACTTTGTAGCAACTCGTCACGGAGAGACACAATCTGACGGTTAACGGCGTCCTGGACTCTGGCTCTAGATGACTGCGAGGGCTGTGTGGAATGCGCAGCTGTCGGGGAGGCCCTAGATGACTGCGTCGCAACCAGGGCACCATATGAGCCCGTACCGTAGTACGTACCCCTCTGGAGACCACCAGCTGCAGTCACCCACAGGTCGTCCGCCAACGGAGCTGGAGCGGGCTGCGACTAAGTACCAGCCTCTCTAGGTGTAGGTGCACTAGCAGTCGCCCGCTCACGCAGCCTAAAATACTCGGCCTAGAAAGGTTTGGAAACTCGATAATTGCCTAAGTTATATTAAAATTAACACAAAGTAAAGTAATACTTACATAAGTCTGTGAGGCCCTCTCATCAATGAGATTTCCGTCCTTGCGATGGGTGACCAAGAAGAAGGTCACCATGTTTGCATCCTCACCCCTCTGTACCTATTAAAAATATATTATTTATTACTAAACTTAAACATTTTTTCCAAGTACCATTTTATGGTACTTATATTAAAATAATATATTTTAAAAAAAAATATACCAGACGACGAAAATATTCCGTCATCGGAATCGAGCCACCACACCACTTGGCAGCATTCTGCCTAGCCGCCTTGGCCTTCTTAGACCTTTCCTTGTAGCTCGGATCGTCGAATCTAGCCCTCATCGCAGTCCACTGCTCAGGGGTGATCCAACCTTGGATCGGTTTTCCAGTACGATCACGAGCCTTCTGGTCATCCAGAGCATCTCGGATAAGCTTGGCGGCAACGGTAGGAAAGAGCCGCTCGATCAACTCGGTCCGGTACGGAGGATAAAAATACGTTTGCTACAATAAATAATTTAGTAAGTTAGCATCACGGATAATATGCATAAATTAGAGGATTTATTTAATATACTTTTACTGGAAAGTGCGCAAACCAGAACGCCTTCATCTCCTCTGGAGCCTCAGAGTAGTTGATCCAAGGGCCACCGTAGTTGTTCCTCAGAAATTGGCTCAGGCATCTCTGAACCGACGATGGACGATATCTATACAGAGATAATAATTTAGATTACTGAAAAAGTCAATATACGATGAATAAAGAGAAACACAAATATATACTAAACCATCTAATTGGCTTACTTTGTACCGTCGGCCCAAATCCCTGTCCTCGTCTCCTCCGGAGGTGCGCATGGAGGATCTTGCTGATGCTGGGACAATGTGGGCACGACCTCCTCGACATGCTCATCTGTCCCCATGGTTCCGTCGGCAAGAGGAATGCTGGACGAGGGTGTACTATCACGCCAGGAACTACTCGGCCCAACAGTCGAAGATGTGAGTGATCGATATACTGGAGTACTGGGCGACGATGATCCGAAACCAACAGTAGGCAGTACCGGAGGTGCACTCTGTCTACCTCGGGACCTGCCGAATCCTCCGCATCGTCCTGTCATATCTGATAACAACATATGATGAATATAGAGAAACATAAATATATAGTACATTATACAGTCAAAATGTGATGCATATCTTAAAGCATTCTACAGTCAAAATATAATACATATATTCGTTAATGGATATCTACTTCGTCAATTTTCCAACCTTGATCTATATTCTACAGTCAAAATATAGTTACATTCTACATGCAATATATTTTATTTTCAATCATCTTCAGAAAATTCATCTTGATCGCCTTCCTCGTCCTCCTCTTCCTCTTCCTCGTCTTCACTTTCATCTACTTTATCTTCCTCTTCGGATAATTCTACATCTTTTACATTATTACTCGTGTAATGAGTAACTTCCGTTGAGTCCATATTTACAATATTTGTTACAAGAGGTAGATCGTCCTCCTAATAAGCTATTTCGTCAATGTCAAAGGTATTTCTAGCTTTATTCTTGCATACTGCCCACCAATCCGACCTCGCTGTCCCCCGTCTAGGATAAGTTGTGAAGTACACGAGCTGAGCCTGACTTGATAGGACAAATGGTTCGTAGCCTTGATATCTACGCTTGTAGTTTATATCTACAAGGTCATGCTTGTCAATTTTCCAACCTTGATCTTGAATCGGATCGAACCATTCACACCTGAATAGCACGATATTAGCAGGTTCTGTGCCATAATTATATGTCAACTCCATAATCTCTCGTAAGATGCCAAAAAAATTATTGTCCGGATTGACATCCTTGTAGTTCAAAGATTTGATACACAAACAACTGTTTTTCATGGAATCAAGATCCAGAAAGCTGTCTCTGATAGGAGCATTTGTTGACTTGAACCTGAACCTATTCACACAGAAACTTGGCCATATTTTTACAGCAATAATTGGTCCCTTGGCTAGAGTTCTAATAGATTCAGTCTCGGATGTTATTAGACGATCGACCTAAATACCAAAGTAGCGATATTAAGTTATTTGTTTTGCAAGTGCAGAAATAAAAAGTAATTACCAAGCATCTTACATATGCGCTCAACCAAGAAGGAAAATGGCATCTCATATCTTGTTCTACTTCTTCGTCTGTTATGTAGGGTCTAACCGACCTCAACTCATCATTATATGTGCTGAAAAACAATGAAGCAACTGCTGATTAGTAACATAATAGTATCTTATACTATTACATTAAGATGATGTAAACGTGAACGTATTAATTACTTACCCCTCTAGCTTCTCCACTTCATCCTCGTTGCAATTGAGTAATATATACAATTGAGCAGCCCTTAGCTCATCGTCATTCAAATATCTCTTCTTCATTTTTCCCGAAGGCTTTCCGGACGCATTGAATACTTTGAGTATTGTATCATTAGATTCCTGATATGCGTCATCATTTCTCGGAGCTTTCGTCCTATTGGTAGCAACATGCGGTTTGAAATATGTCGAGCAAAAGTTTGTAATCTCCTCGAGAACATAAGCTTCACAAATAGAGCCCTCAACCCGTGCCTTATTTTTCACCTTTCTTTTTAGGTGATTTAGATGTCGCTCGAAGGGGTACATCCACCGATAACTGACAGGACCACCAACACGTACCTCATAGGAAAGATAAATTGGCAAATGCTCCATAGAGTCAAAGAATCCAGGAGGAAACACCTTCTCGAGCTTACATACTGTTACCGCAATGTCCTTCTCTTGCTTTTCTAGACGATCGACGAGCAACTTAGTACAACAAAGATCTCTGAAGAATATGCTCAGCTCTGTCAATGGGTCCCAAACGACCTGCGGTAAGAATTCCCAAAATATAATCAAAATTAACCTCTCCATGAATACGTGACAATCGTGGCTCTTCATACCCACCAGTTTGTTCTCCTTGAGGTCAACGCATCTTCTCAAGTTTGACACGTACCCGTCTGAAAACTTTAGACCCTGAATCCACCTACAAAGTCTACCTTTATCCTCTTTATCCAGTAAAAAAACTGACTTAGGTTGCTTTAGTTTTCCATTCCCCTCCTCTATCAATGCAATGCAGGACGTCTACATATTTCTTCTAAGTCCAACCTGGCCTTCGGTTTATCTTTCGTCTTCCCCTTTACCTCCATTACAGTATTAATTATGTTATCAAACACATTCTTGTCGATATGCATGACATCAAGGTTATGTCTGATCAGATTGGTGCTCCAATATGGCAGATCCCAGAATATACTCTTCTTCGTCCAGTTATGGGTGCGACAAATTCGTCACACTTGTACCCCTTAGCAGGCTCTTCGATAGCACTTGGTAAATATTTTATCTCTTCCCATATCGTGCATCCGGGCCACCTTGGCGGTGGATTGGCCTTCTCCACAACTCCCGTACGAAAATTATTCCGGTTCCTCCGTTACGGATGATCCTTCGGCAAAAATTATCGATGACAATCGAAGAAGCACGGTTTGCCTCCGTATTTCAAACGGAAAGCCTGAGTACGGTCCATGCAATACAGATATGAGAGACGACCATGGGTGCTCCATCCTGATAATATTCTATAGGCCGAAAAGTCGTTAATGGTCCACATAAGTGCTGTCCTCATCTGAAAATTCTGCTTTCTAGAAATATCGTACGTGTTGGCACCTACTTCCCACAGCTGATTCAACTCATCTATCAAAGGCTGTAAATACACATCGATGTTCCTCTTCGGATTGTTCAGACCCGGGATAATAACGGTTAGGAACATATACGGAGTTTTCATGCACATCCAAGGCGGTAGATTATACGGAGTGACGATCACAGGCCAACACGAATACTGGGAGCCCTGTCACGCCCCAGTCCCAAAAATACGTAGGACTAGGACACGTAAGCATGCCAGCCACATGGATATGGCAACTCCAATATATAGAAACCAAATCCACACGTACGCTGTAATATGAATATCAAATCCACAAGTAGTATAACATATGTCACCAGTCACAGGGTATAATCTAAATCTCATCCACCAAAATCAAATATGAATAAAATAACCAATGTCTATGAAACTAGATCTCAATAAGAAGTATCTAAGGATGATAGTTGGATGGAAACAAATCCACTACCAACTCAAATAGAAAAGTAAATATAATATGAATACAACACAATCAAGCCCAATATAAGTATACCAGCTATCGATCACGGCTCGAAGAGAAGACATCCACGAAGCATCTATAACCATCCAAATCTGTGCTCCTGCAAATACTCAAGAACAGGTACACCTGGCAACGGACCAGGTCCTCAGAGGGACATAACAAGATACTTAAACACATGCCAATAAAGTACTGAAATAAATATCCAATGGGTCGCCTAACCGGCTAAAGTGAATGCAGTTTAAGAACAACTTTCCCAACGCGTGGGCTATCTAGCTAAAATGGGATTGGCATAGTTCTCTTGGAGATCCAGGGGCCTACAAAGGCACGGCGTCTTTCGAACACCGGAGGTCCGCCTGATAATAATATAATATATAGTGGTCATCATGACCGCGCATCTCCGGCGGAGCGTACGGGTTACACAAAGAAAGTGCAACGGAGCCCACACGTCTTACTTGTTGTTCTTCCCACCCCATGCTCTAAGAATGTCACATCCATGACACGATAATACCTCTAATAACTGCCAAGTCTACTAGCATACAAAGTTTCTAACAACAGTTATTCCTAACGTACGGCCCACACGTACAGGAGGCCAACCTGCACGCAAGTCCGTGATCTACATGAGACTCACAACTCGTGTAGTAACTGTGTCACGGCCAATGAACCTAATGATGCTATATGATAATGGGGTAGTCTCATAAACAGGTCAATGCAAATACATAAATAAAAATATATCGCGATGACACCGTCGCGCGCATTTTATATAACAGTTAAAATATATAAAAAGACAGAAAATAAGGATGCATGCAACATATGAAATAAAAATAACAGTACAATGGCAAGGTATACTTGCCTGGCAAGGAAGCTGCAATGTACCAATAACCTGCTCCAGAAATCGCACAGAACAATCCAACATCCAGCCTTCAGGAATAAAAAAGCATCACCAGCATGAAGAATGGTTGTTTGAGAATAATCTTTGGATCGCTTAGCTCTTAAATAAACTGAAAGATCAGGGTTTTCTATATCAACGGCACTGTGGTTGGAAGACTCTCCATATATAGGCATTGTATAGAGTAAGGGACAAGCAGCAGGAGGCCATAAAATATCTTTCTTGGAACCAGCAACAATGCAAAGCAGGTTATGATATGGGTCATAGTGAGTACTGGACCTCGACCTAGCCTTGTTCATCCATAAATTGATAGACATCAAACTTTTCTCGGCTAGAAACTGAGGCATTTTAATGTCATTTCTCAGAGTTTCCAACTGCGTCTTGTCTTCGTTGTCAGTATTCAAAATCGGGACCTGTGCTAAATATAATTGATCGAGGGTTGAAAATGACTCTTCCGGATTGACTGGTTCTACAATAGTATCCTCTTGTGGAACAGATGAACAACTACTAATAACTGAATTTTGAACATAGGATTTGCAGGAGGAGAGGAAGGTACTAAATGAGAGACGTACCCTCTCGTGACTTCTAATATCGCCGTATAAAAAACCGGAGCAGGGTTTGACTGCATAGCATCTACATCAGCAGAACCTACTCTTTCCTCCAAGTAATCGAGGCCTCCGCAAGAAGGATCCCACCTGGAGACTGCGTCCCAGTCGTCGATCGCGCCATGGAAGACAGCTGGAACGTTGCTGGGCTCGATGGCGGATGAGAATCCATGGTTGGATGGCGGTTCTTGAAGATGGAGCACTCGAAGAGATTCTGCCACCAGTGACATTGCTGTGTCCTGTAGGGAGAGAGTCGGCTAGGGGAATAGGGTGATTTAGGTTTTGATGAAAAGGAGAAATAAAGAGAATAGGAGAAGAGTTGTTTATATATGACTTGGGTTTGAGGGTTTGACCTAGGGCAATGTGGGCTTGGTCAACTCTCTTTGGCTTGGGCCTTGGTCTACAATCCTTGGAGTGGTTCTTGGCCTCACATGAGGATGTTGGGGCTATAAATTACAATTATTTAATTACAAGGGTTGGATTAAAATAGGAGGGCGATGTTGCGCGTTTGCAATTCCAGAAAATTATGAGAAAAATCCACGTGAAGGGAAAAATCGATTCCTTTGTGAATTGTCCAATGGTGGGGATACCTCAGTGCATTTTTACATAAAAGCCCCCAATAATTGGAAAATTGCACAATGGCGGAAATTGAATTTAATTAATTTAATCGGAACGCGCACGATGTTCTAGAATTAATTAGGAGTACATGGATTAAATTTAGGTGGGACACAAGTGTCAGAGGCGTAAAGGGTGCAGTGTAGAATATTAATAAAATTTGGGTTGTACGAAACGGTCAAGATGGTGTCTCCAATTTCGATTGGGACGCACAAGGGTACAAAATTGGATTTTATTTATAATTAATAAATAACGTCCGCGACGTTTATTGTGCGACTAAAATGTAGCACCAGAGAGCAATATTATAAGTTGCACAAGGGTCAGAATAGTAGGCAGACATGTCTAGGATGAGATCGTGAAGTTTCTAGATAGGCAATGGCTAGTGAGGTACTCCAATTATCGAAACACGGTAAGGTACACTACGTGTCATAATTATTTCATAATTAAATTAAATGTCGTGTTCTAATTCTAATTGGGTTCAAGCTAGCCCTAATTCTACTATATAAGCCAAGTAAACCTAATTTTGGGTGAGGGGGTTTACAAGCCCGAAAGTCTGAATAGGGTAAAACCGTCAGAGGAGAGCCCCAATCTGACATTACGCGCTTCCTCGGCAAAATATGGATACTCTCGATCAAAGTGCATCCATGCTTCTCCATCGGATGGATGATCCAATACTCCTTCGATCTGTTTTTGCCTGTGCCAACTCATTTTTTCTGCAGTCTCCTTAACCATAAACAACCGCTGCAACCGCGGCGTCAAAGGCAATTAGTGCATCGAATCGGTAGGCTTCCTTGCACCGACAGACTTTCCTCTAACAGTGGCCTTGTAGCGATCAGCACCACAGAATCTGCATGTATCTTCATCCTTGTCGTCTTTGTAGTACAACATGCACCCGTTGCGATATGCATCGATTTTCTTGTATCCCATCCAAAGCGATCTCACCATCCTCTTAGATCGATAGAAGTCTTTAGGCAACTTTGCACCCTCGGGCAAGATCTCTATAATCAAATCGAGCAGTCGATTATAACATTCTTGCGACATGTTAAAATCGGACTTGATGCTCAATAATCTTGTAATCACCTCCAACGGTGAATGATCCTCACAACCAGGATATAGTGGAGTCCTTGCATTCTCCAGCAACTCCATAAACTTTGCAGCATCGGCATTCGGTGCCTCCTCAGCTGCATCATAATTGTCCGGATTAAAACTAGGTCCCACCGCATCATAATTGTCCGGATTGAAACTAGGCCCCGCCATATCATAAACCATATTCACCAACCCATCGTTGTAAGCATCGTGGTCGTGGACATCCATAAACGGCTCCACATAGGGCTCCGACTCCGATGGTAGAGATACAAGTTCTCCGTGCGCGGTCCACTGATAGTAATTCGGCATAAAGCCCTTCGAGTATAAATGATATGTTACTTCCACTTCTGGATGATATTTCCTGTTGCGACATCTCACACACGAACACTTAATTTTGGTACCATCCATGTACTGAGGGAAAGCCTTGGCAAACTGCAGGAACTGCTGTACACCCTCAATGAATTCATCCCGTACACCGCACATGTCATCAGGATGACGGTTGTACATCCATGAACGATGATACAGATAGTAATTCATATCCATTTCTAGATACTTCTGCAAAAATGACAGTATGTATCATATTAATCATTACATACAGTGGTTTATCATCTAACTTTATAACTTAACCGTACTATAAAAATCATAACTGAAATAATACATACTTTCATTTATCAAAGTCTAAAATAAGCAATATTCAAAACAACTGACCATTTATCAAAGTCTAAAATAAGGAATACTTTTATTTCATAACTGATATAATACATACTTTTATTTATCAAAGTCCAAGAGCCCTTGAAATGATAAACAGGGTTAACTAGTTCATGGTGATGTTTCTAAGCTACTTCTAGATCCATACTAGTTTATACTAGTCAATACTAGGTTAATACCTTGCTACACTATGTCTTCTAGGTCGTACTAGGATATTCTGCTTTGAAATTAAGTACTCTACTATCCACACTGGGAGCCTCTTACCCTTGGCCTGGCACCTTGCACTTCATCTTTATACTTGCTCACTGGACTACAACCCAGTTAAGGGTTGTATTGGCATGCAACAAGTTCTTGTTGCTACCTTGCCATTGCTCAAGCATGCATGTGTTTGATGCTGCTCAAGTTTGCACCAACACTCTCCCACTGCAGACGATGACAGGAACCAATCCCCTCCTCACAGTGCCAACCCGACACCTCTGCAACACATTGCCAGCTTGCCTAATGCACAAGGCCAAACTGAATTGAGTTCTGTTCCTGAAGCCTCATAGTTAAGTAGTGACACCCACACACAACTGGACTCTTCTCCCCTCTCCCACATCAAGCACAGCTAGAAGACACTATGAATACCAACACAGATAACAGTAGCTATATACCTATATATATATATATATATATATATATATATATATATATATATATATATATATATATATATATATATCGAGATACACCTATATATGCATACACTCTCTCATATGCAAATAGATAATACACCAATTTACATATACATATCATATGACACTCTAAGGCATAAATAGACACACACACACAACCACTAGGCCAATTCACAAATATTTGGTGTACAACACCAAGATACTCTAGGATACATCCTCCATACACCATACCACCATGATACCAACCCTCAATTCACATGAACACATCCAATAGATCAAATATTGTGTGTGTGTCAGTGTGTGTGTGTGTGTGTGTCGTGCCTGTGGCAGTGTCAGTGTCAGTGTCAGTGTTAGTGTGACTGTGTGTGTGTGTCTGCGACTGTGTGTATGTCGTGTGTGTCGTGTGTGTCTGTCAGTGTCTGTGTGCGTGTGTCGTGTCTGTGTGTGTGTGTCATGTCTCTCAAGTGTGTCTTGTGTCAGTGTCACATGAGAGAGGGAGAGAGAGAGAGAGAGAGAGATTACCTAGAGCTCGAGGAGGAGGAGGGCGATGCCGGAGTAGCCGCAGCCGTGGAGAGCCGGTCGTCGGAGAGGGGGGGCGGGGGAAATCGAAAAGTTTCAAAATTTTTGACAGATGGGGGAAAAGAAAACTGAGCCCTAATTAACCAAAATTTAGCGACGTTTAGCGACGTCAAATAAAAACGTCGCTAAAATAAAATTTAGCGACGTCAATGACGTCGCTAAATACGTTACTAAATATTTTTGATAGATACGTCGCTAATTACGACGCTAAACGTCGCTAAATCAGATATTTTAGCGACGTTTAGCGACCTTAATTGAACTTATAGCGACTAATCTTTTAAAATCTTAATAAAAGTCGCTAAATGTCGCTAAATGTCGTCATTTAGTGACATCTAGCGACGATTTTTACGGAGTCGCTAATTTAGCGACGTTTTTAATTGGAGTCGCTAAAATACGTCGCTAATCCCGCTTTTTCTAGTAGTGATTTCTACTCTAAACTTGTTGCTAATACCAATATGTTGGGAATGAATAACGTAAATCGCTCCCCCAAACCAAGAGATAGCAAAGAATCAAAGTAAATCATACAATACCACCTTGCCAAAATCATAAAATAATCCAAATGCAAACCAATAAATTTTGACGTAGAAAATATTTACAGAAAAAACCACTAGACGATCGTAGTCCAACCTTGAAAAAGTCTTCACTAATTTACTAGAATTGAATATACCATCTATAAAGTTCTCCACCAATCTAACCAGATAACTATAACAACTCAAAACAATAAAAATGGGTTACAAGAGGTTACGTAAGACGAAGATGACGAGAAACAATTATTTGTACCGATAGTTCTTCGAAATTTCCCTAAATCCCTTCTTTCTCTTCTTTGAAAGTTGCAAACTTGAGAAGTCTCTCATTTTGATCTCCCTCTCTGATCGATGCCCTTTGGAATTAGAGATGGGAACAACCTACTTAAAAAATCATAATTCTGAAGCAATCTGGACCATTGATCTTATCAAATAGTATTGATAAAATACAAGTTTTTGGCTTCAGCCTCTAACATCGGTATACTGCGGTATAACAAAAAATTGGTGCTTGTGAGTTGAAAAGGTTCTTAAAGAAACTACAGTAAATTCGATATACCAGAAAAATGGATGCTATTTTCTAATTTTTTATTATTTTGACACCCACTAAAATTTGTCTCCTTTGTCGCTTTGGACTTTTCGAGTTTCTCCGACACATGGATTGTATTGGTCGCACTCTAAGGTATTCTCCACATAGGTTGTGAACCCCACCTAATACCAACATATAATCTTGGACTATAACCTCTTTAAGAGACACGTATATGGCATGACCTTCACATGATGATCACTACCTTGGTCAAGAACTTGAACTAACTTAGAGGATTGATGTTAAGTGGAATGTCGGTTATAGAAACTTTATCAAATCCTTAATGGAGCATTCTTATGCTCCACAACTGATCCAATTCTAATTGAAAAAGGATTGGATGATAACATTAATGATGATATATCTAAAAACTGTAATAAAAATGTGTCATAGTTTATAAATTAAAATTTTCATAGTCATGGCTACTATTTCAAAATTTAGATGAAGTATATTAATTTTTGTCGCTAGTCGTCGCTGTGGGGTGAATTTTTTTCAGCGATGGACTAGCGACGAACAGATTCCGTCCCTGCCAAACGTTAAAATTAAATATTCTATTTTTATTTTTATTTCTCCCCAAACTCTCTCTCTCTCCTTAGCGACTCCCGACACCCTCTCCCTTGCTCCGGTGACCCCGACCCCCTCTCCTCCTCCTCCGACGTTCCAACGACCCCTGATCCCCTTGCTCCGGTGATCCCCAAACCCTTCTCCTCCTCCGGTGTTCCATACCCCCTCTCCCTTGCTGTGGTAACCCCCGACCCCCCCTCCTCCTCCTCAGATGTCTCCAGCTACCCCCGACCCCCTCTCCCCTCTCCCCTTGCTTTGGTGATACCTTGACCCCTCTCCTCCTCCTCCTCCTATGTCTTCGAAGACTACGACCCCCTCTCCCCTTACTCCAGCGTAACCCCGACCTCATCTCCTCCTTCGTCTCCGACGACCCCCTCCTCCTCCCCCTTCTTCATCTCCAACGACCCCCTCCTCCTCCCCCAACAAACCAAACCCGAGGTGCCCTAGGCAAGTCGAGGAGCCGTAGCAGCAACAACCCTATCTACATTCCCTCTCCTTATTCTTAAATTGCAAGTTGATGAGCCATGGGCAAGTCCTCTTCCTCTCCCCTACTTCAATTTTGTTCATTTTCTTTAATTTTGTTCATGTTTGTCAATTTATTATGATCAATTAGGTATATTTTATATTAAGTCAAAAATTAGGATATATATTATCGATTTATAGCATGGACACACGTATCAAAAAAATGCAGACCAATTGACACGAGTATTAGGACACGTGTCAGCATTTTTTTCGATACGTGTGTCCATGCTATAAATCGATAATATATATATATATATATATATATATATATATTAAATAGATATAAATTATCAATTTATAGCACGAACACACATATCGAAAAAAATACAGAGAAATTGACACGAGTATTAGGACACGAAAATGGTAATATGTATTGTATGTGTCAATAATTAACTTAGAAGAATATTGACAAATTTAATATTACATATAAATATTTTTATTTATATGTGTATCCTTAGACGTACATAATTCTTAATACGTATGCTTGAGCGTATCCTAGAATATTGGAAATAGAATATTTTACGTTCAAAAAATTGTATAGGTATCGATTTATTCATTGGCCCTAAAATCGACACGGTTATCACTGATTTAACCTATAATAAATTATTAACATTTTAGAATATTGGTAATGGTATCAGAATCAGTATCAGACTATTACTATGAGTATCGATTATCACTAATTTAATCGATACAATTATCACTAATTATTAACATTTAAAAAAAAATTGATACTTTAAGCATAATTTTAAGTTATCTAGTGTTATTTTTTAGTTTATAGTCATTTATAGTTATACTTCAGGGTACTAATATGAATAGTAATTAGTAGTTCTAATCTTCCTATGCTATGGCATGTGTCGGCCTTTTTCGGATGAGTTTCGAGAAATTATGATTTTGGATACGTGTAAAACACAGAGAAATGCTCAAAAATGGCCTTTCTAATAGCTCATTTAGTTTGTTATGAGACTTCTTCATCAAGTATCCTAACTAACTAATCCTTTAACAAATATCCTAACTCATCTTGTATCCAATTCATATTGTTTGAATATATGGTAAATACAGAATTAATGAGTGGATACTTAGTTGACAGATCATGGATGTACGATCGACGACCTGAGAATTTGATTGGTTTGACAGATAATTTTATGGCGAACGTTGAAAAAAATTTTAAATACGCCAGTAGTCAATCTTATTTCATGGATGTGAGGCTAATCAAGTGTCCTTGTGTCAAATGTCATTATATACCACTTAAATAGGTGGATCTCATAAGGGAGCATCTCTACAAGAAGAGTTTCGTACTGAACTACAAGGAGTGGATGGCTCAAGGAGAACCTTTGTTTTTGCAATATCATTATTCCTTCTTCAATACGGTGGTAGAAGAGTCCACTCTCGGAGATAACTTTGAATATCGACCGCGAAACCTGGCGCGTGAGTTGGTATTTGATGCGGCCGGTCCAAATTTTGTGTCACGCCCCAGTCCCAAAATACCGAGGAACTAGACACGTGGCAATGGCCAGCAGCACACACCGATGGGCAAACCTAATTTAATGGACCCATCAGGGTATACTTAAGCTGTAAAACAATAATAAAGGTCTATGATACTAATCTCATCCACAGAAGATAAATACGATCAATATCCGAAATATAAAGCAATATCAAGTCTCAATAAAACATATCTCGGGGAACAATCCGATAATGAGTTTGATACGTCAATTCAATAAACAGGGAACAACAGAACTAACTGAGTATAGATAAAGCATATACTCAGGAGAAATCCTTGGGTATCACCTCCTCCTCTGGTGTTGGTACTGATCCAATGTCTGCTCATGTCCCGTATATCTCGGGGTAGATCTCCTCTGCTAAACCTGGGGACATAATTCGGATTCCAGGTCCTTAGGGGACATAGCAGGGTACATGAATAACTCAAGCCAAAATAAATGCAGAGCAAATATAAATGAATCAATAGGGTAAACTATGTAACCAACTACAAGCTCTGTGTCGGGGAGCCGGTGGCAGTGATATCACGTAATGGGCCAAGCTCGGGTATAGAGTCTTGAGCACCACAATAATAAGGGTTATATATATAATCAACCTGTAGCATGTGTGTCTCTTCCCACCCAATGTAATCACACATCTCATGTCCATGACACGCAAGATCAAGACCTCTAACTGATGCAGCGAGTCATAATGATAGCTTAATCATATGAATAAAGTCTATGTCATGAATCCTGTAGCCTATACAGAATCACCATGAATATCTCAAGAATATTCTGTCTCATGAGTAGTGTCAAGTGTCCTATGGTATGACGTACTTGATAATGCAAGAACGAAGATGTACAGGGTCGCGATATCAACTTCTAGGTGACGTTACACAACTCCGCATACGGTGTTGACACCCGAATATTATTCGGACGCTAAAAAATGTCACATGGTCCTAGGTTGAACATATATATCACATAAATAGATCAAGAGAATAATATGAAATAATTTACTACAAGTATGGCAAGGTACACTTGCTTGGGGTTTGGTTTCCAACTACTGCTCTGATATCAGTGGGATCTACAGGTACTCCTCCGGTTGCTGAAATAAGCATTACCATCATATTCAGAAGATATGAAATAGCTAGAATTGCCTAACCATAAGTCCAGTTTCGACACAGGGGCAACTTGACAGTTTCTGGTCAAAGTGGGGTCCACCTGTGGCCCACTTCGTACCAAAAAATGTGCCAGAGACAAAGTTCTTCAAATTTATGAAACTTAGTGTCCACAAGTCCAGAACGATGATTCGAACCCAACGGAATATCCAAAACTAAATTCTGATGAGCCGATCACAAAATCGCCCGTCAAGTGAAGCATTGGGACACACGATACGGGATTTTGTCAACGTTCTCAGAATCGAACCAAACATGGGTCACAGGACCAGCATATTGCTACGAGTCCGATGGTATAAGTTTCGTTTCGAAACGATGCGCACACACGAAGTTACAACGAGTTTCAAAACAGGGCCGATACGGGGTGTTGTCGACGGATACGTGTTGATTTCGGTGTGCACGCACATCCAAATAAACTTCTGCAAAATCCTACACGTCAGTATTGATGGCCTGCACCTTTCGGTGAAGTTCAAACACACCCAAGTTGCCTCATTTAGAAGGTTCACCCAGTTTCGGGAAAATTCAAGGTTTTGAATAACCAAGTTTCGGATTATTTTCACCCGCGAATATATTACAATCTACAACACAATAAAATAAACTAAAATAGGGTTTGAAACTTGGTTATACGGTCTAAATAATTGTTCAGGTAAATTTTGAAAATATTAACTAGGTTGGTCGTAAAACAGCCATGAACTGTGGAGTTCGGGATAAATTCTGAATTTTCAGAAAAATAGGGGTTGTTTTCCTGTTTCTGCGTCGCGATTTACGACCGACACAGGACGCGATACCCAGAACGAGTTACACGAGTTTTGAGGGGGTCACGCAGTCTACATGTAGGATTCGACAGAACGAGATATGGATCTCCGGACAGGGAGTTACGCGCGCGGGAAGACAGTTGCCTCGGTGACGTATGCTGTTGTGACATGACGGTACGGCGAGGCACTGCTACTGCAGGGTGACGGAGCTCACCGGCGGCGGAGCTGCGGTTGTTGTTGGGCTGCTCAGTGAGGTCGTCGGAGTTGGCATCGCTGGGGAGACTCGTCGCCGGAGGTTGAGGTCAGGGCGGAGGGGAGCTCGGGGTGGATCGGGGTTCGACTGAGACTCGGGTGGCCGGGGAGTCGGGATCGTCGGGCTGCGGTGGATTGCTACGGCTGCGGGGTCTTGTCACCGGAGCGACGGAGGCTGAAGGAGCTCGGGGAGGCGGGGAAGTGGCGGTGCGGAGGCAGGGGCTCGGCGGTGGCTGAAGAGGACGGCGGTGGGGGTCGGTCGGCGTATCGTGGTGGTGGGGTTAATGGTTGACGGTGGTGAAGAGGTAGATTTTATAGGGAGGCCAGGGAGGAGAAGCGGCGGCGGTTTGGGAGGTGGAGCGGTGCGAGGTGCCGGTGAACGGCGGAGGAGGAGGAGCGGCAGGCGGAGAAAAGGCCAGGGAGGGGAGATGGTGAGTCGGGGGTTTCGGTTAGATACTGTAGCAGGGTAGGCGGGTCGGGTTTTGGATGTGGGTCCAGATCCGACCCGATCCATTAGGGTTTGGGTCGGGTTGGTTTAATTAATTTAAACCGGTTGGTTCGGTTCGGTTCAAGTTGGTTTGTTTTAGTTTATTTGAAAACGTTATTTTTAGGACTTTAAAAATAGTTCTGGGGTCCAATAAATTCCAAAAAAATTATAGTATATCTAATATTTTATTTTACACCCAAAAATATTATATTCATAATATTTTAATATCTAATAAAATTACACAATTTATTTAATACCAGAAAATATTTATTTTAATTAGTTAAAAATCCCAGAAAAATCCCAAAAATTTATTTTTAAATTTTTGAAAAATTCGGGTGTTTACATTTTGATCCGAAGGTTCCTAATCCTGATGCGAAGAAATTCTATGATATGTTCAAGAATGTCAATACTCCTCTATACCTGTGTAAAATCGCTATTCCTAGAAACCGTATACACTCTTTTAATTATTAATTATTAATTTAATGGTAGTAATTAGTGGCTAATTAGGAGAAATAGATTTTTATTAATTTTTATTTTAGGTGTCTGTGCAATTGGGAGATTTATGGGACCATTAGGAATTTTTTCGAATTTATTTCATGTAGGAGACCCCTTGAGCAGTTGCTAGCTTAATGGTGTGTATTAATACAATCCTAGATTTTTCTATGAGAATATATATATATATATATATATATATATATATATATATATATATATATATATATATATATATATATATATATATATATATATATATATATATATATATATTTAAAGGAAAATATAAAAAGGAAAAGAAAAGAAAAAATAAAAACAAAAACAAAAACAAAAACTATTATTAATACTAATAAACTAATAACTATTAATAACTTAAAGCAAACCAAACCATTCCAACAACTCCTAGCCAATTGTGAGCCCCCTTAGCATAACAGCCAGCAAGCACCCGCTGCCCTATTCACTATGCAAGACCCGCCCATTAGCAAACCATTAGAACCGAACAACACAACCAAGAACCCCCTTGCCCGCGGCTAATACCAACCCCCTCTCTCCCTTTCATATATATATATATATATATATATATATATATATATATATATATATATATATATATATTTATTTATTTATTTATTTATTTCTCTAAACACTAAACATAATCATCCAGACTCTCTCTCTTCCCATCTAGACCTAGAGAGCGCCGCCACCGCAGCTGGAGAACCCCGCCAGGCCGTCCAAACCGATCGCGGCGACCGCGATCCCGCGCACTGCAGATTCCCACAACGAGGTACCTATTTTCCGAAGTTGTTTTCCGTCGCCTCGCTCAACCAAACGCTATCCCGTCTTCACCGGTATGCTCATCCCCTAACCCTCTTCCATATCTGTGTGTTAGTAGACCTCGAACAACGCGAAACCATAAGTGAAAACAGAGCGAAAGTTGGCGGAAATAGACCAAATTCTGGGATCGCAGAAAACTACGGTGATCATCCATGTTTCCGAGTTCGTACCTTCCACTACAGAGATCCGAATTCGATGATTCTTTTTGGTATGCGTAGACCACTTGACCTAGTTTAATTTCTGTTAAATGACCCTAGATTATTAACTACTGTAGACAGAATTTAATTCGTTGGAAAACTTCACAAAACGGGACCGCTCCGCTATGTACCAAATGTACCGAACGGTGCGCGTAGCGTAACCGGACACGCGAGCTTTCGCAGAAACTAATTCAGACGCGTGTGCGCGCCGGAATCAGCCCGTATCCGAGGACAAACCCCGTACCGCAACTTTTACGAAAGTTGCACGCATTTTGTGCACGCTCGTCAGATTGTGACGAAACTTGCGCCACTGGACTCATGGTAACGTGCTGGTCCTGTGACCCAATTTTTACGCAATTCTGAGACAGTTGACCATGTCGCCAATTGGCGGGCCCCACGGTTGACTTTTTGGATAAATTTGTGTTCGGTCCATCAAAATTCATATTTGGATATACCGTTGGGTTCATATTGACATCTAGAGTTTGTTTGACCTATAATTTGTCCCATTTATAGACTGTTACCCTTGGCACATTTTTCGGTGCAAAGTGGGCCACATGTGGACCCCACTTTGACCCGAAATTACCGTTTTGCCCTTGTGTCCAAATTGGAGGAAGGAGAAGTGCTTTCTAGCTATTTAGCTTATTCTGGGAATGTTGGTGATATCTATTTCAGCATCCGGGGATATTTGTTCTGCGGCCATAGCTTTTGATCATGTGCGTTTGACTTCTGGACAGTACACCTCGCAGCTTTCTTACCAGACAAGATACCTTGCCAAATTGCTTACAGTATTTTGCATGCTTAGTATATTTCTGTATATTTATTGTATTTCTGTATATTTATTACATGTGTAGTTTTTTTCAGTCATTACTATTTATTAGATATGTTGACACACACTTGCCACTTAGTATCATGAGAGGACAGTCAGTAGGCGTATGGGCTTTAACCACTCTGGTAATAACGTTGTCACTAGCATGCACTATGGTGGTCGTGTCCGATGGTCGCTACCCCCGCGGTATGTCAATTGATGGAGTCACGAGGGTCGCTACCCCCGGGGTATGTCGGCTGATGATGTTCATGGACGTGTGTGTGAGTCGTGAGATTAGATCGAGTAGCCTACCCTTGCCCATACGTAAAAAAGTTATCCTTATTTGCTTTCATATAGATTGTCTTGTACATCGTACTTATTTATTTTCAAATAATATGCATGTTTACTGTATTCAAATTGGCTTACTTTTCTGTATCTTGTTACGTCCCTCTGAGGACCTGGTCCCCTGCCAGGTGTATCTGTTCTTGAGTATTTGCAGGAGCATAGATTTGGATGGTTGTATATGTTTCGTGGATGTCTTCTCTCCGAGCCCCATAATTGTTAACTGGTATTCCTATATTGTGTTTATTGGGTTGTACTTTTCTATTCGAGTTGGTAGTGGATTTATTTTCATACAACTATCATCCTTAGATACTTATATTGAGATCTAGTTTCATAGACACTGGTTATTTATTTATATTTGATTTTTGTGGATGAGATTTAGATTGTACCCTGTGAATTGTGATATATTTTATACCACTTGTGGATTTGATATTCATATTATAGCGTATGTATGGGTTATGGTTTCCATATATTGGAGTTGCCATATCCATACGGCTGGCATGCTTACGTGTCCTAGTCTTATGTATTTTGGGACTGGGACATAACATGTTTTTGTGGTGGCCCATGCAGGTCGAGAGCATATTGTCTCGGTTACGTTATTGTACCGAACAAGCCTGCACCTAGGAATAGAGTATAGGATCTCATCCACAATTGACTATGATTCGCTTTTCTTCCAATCCATTCTATTCGAATAATTGCATCCTACTTGATTCCCGTACTTCCCTAATAGTTCTTTGAGTATAGCCTTCTGCTAGAATATAGGAACCCCAGTTATTAGGATGATAATTATGGTAGCACACCTATTAAGAATACAACGTGAATATAGACACACTACTAAGTTTAGAATATCTAGTGCACCCTAGAATTCCTTATCTATAGATTGGTTTACCATTACCCCCTGATGAATTATGAAGACTTGAGAGTAGTATAGACGCTACTAGAGTTAGTTAGAAGTTTTACCATAATGTTTGACCCTAGTATGGAGGAACCAATAGAAAACCAAGATTGAATATTAAGACTGAACCTAACCTTCATAATTAGATAGTATTGGAGAACTATAAAGATTGAAATATTGTCTTATTATTAGTAGACAGCACCTTAGGAAGCCTAGAGGAATGTAATTAACACTCTTCCTTGAACATACCTCAAACACAGAGATTTTTATAACATCTTCCCTTAGAAAACCATGACATTATCCAGAGTCTTTTCATTTTAGTTTTATGACTTATTCCTCTGAACCCTTAACGTTCGCTAATTGCGCGACGACTAAATTGTGTTCTTCTACCCTTCATCTTTTAACTCGTGCCACCTGACACCTCTTCTTATAGACTAAGTGTTTTTATTCTATAATTAGGATATATAGCCTGCTAGGATTATAGTTGTAAATGTTAAATTTTAAAATTATGTGATTGGTAGTTAGAACTTGATGGTTTAAGCTATTCTTGTAGATTGAGACCTGGTGCTTATCCCTTAGCTTTAAAGTGCATAATATGTACCCCTACCTCGATACGAGTTATATTTCATTTCCCTTGAGGCCAGTAACTATTCCATTCTTACTATTGACACTTGCACTAAGGCTAAGACTTAGGACGACCATGACCTATGTAATAAAAGAGGATACCCTAATAAGTATCAAGACCCCTTCTCGTAGACCTTAACAGGAGTTTCTACGGTATCCTTAAGACAATTACAGTATTAGTTTATTGTTATAAGTTGGGTAGTACACCTCATAACCTAGTATCACATAGTCTTTTGCCCTATTATTGAAGTGTGATTGAACAACATTAACTGTATGCTAGCTTAGGACGACAGTGTTTTTTTTTCAGACTGTAGAACTTATAGGCTATACCCCTACTTTTTCAACTATCGACTTAGATAAGGAATTAGTATGACAACTGTAGAGATTATGGACTCTTATGTTTTGTGAACTTGAATTATTATGTACCTTCTTTCATCATAATCCAGCGTATTTATGTTTGCTGTACTACCTTGACTTATGCTGCAATTATAGCCTAGTTTTTGCAAGCTTATTCTTTCATCGAGCTTGTTCATGACATATGTATTATTGGGTGCATACAATGATACAATTGCCTAATCGAAATCGGTGTATTAAGGTCTAGCTAACCTTAGTGCGCTTGGTTCGCTCTTCGCATGACTACTTTACATGGATTGAGATATATAGTAGTAGTGTAAACACCCTGATTTTTTAGAATAATTTTAATATATTTTCCCCCAATTTTTTGGTATTTTTTGGACGAAAAAGCAAGGTAATTATGAGTTAAGGATTTTTAAATGTAGTTTATTGGTGTTAAAATATTATGAAAATAATATTTTATGGTGTAAAATGGAAAACCGGACATAGGGTAATTTTCGGTAAATTTGTTGGACTCCGGAAACGCGTTTAAAGCCCTAAAAACTATTGGATTTACTAAACCAAACCAAACCGCTAGAGTGAACCGGACCAACCCAGCATTGCGGGTCGGGTCGGGTCGAGACCTTGAAACCCAAACCCAAACCCAAACCCGACCGAACCCTAATTCCTCTACCGGAAATACTGTTTACCACTATAAATGTGCCTCGGTGTTCGTGTAGCCGCCGCAAACCCATCTCTCCCTCTCATCTCAGCCGCTTCCTCTCTCCAACCGTCTCCGCCGCTCCGGTATCCACCCCGACTCGCAGACCCCTCGACCTCACCACCCGCCGCCCTCGTCGACGTGTTCCCCGCCTCGAACAGCCTACAGAACCCCCACCAACTCCCTCCTCCCTGCTCGAGTCCCCGCCGGCGAGTCCAGCCCCGACCCGCGCGGCCGTCGTCCACCTCTGCTCGACTCTGCCTCAGAGTCGACCCAGCCCTGCTCCATCCGTCGACCATCCAGCCGACCGTCCCGACGCCAGAGTCCACCGCGGCTGAACCCATCTCCGCCGCCACCCGCGAGCGTCGCCCCATTCACCTCGTCGGCCGTCCGCTCCCCTAACACGGACACGGCCGCCCACGGACACGAACAGCAGTTGACGTCGGACACGACCAGGATTCGGTTCACGTCGAGTTGACGCACGGACGCGTGAAACTCAGATTCATGGAGCCCTGTTCAGGTACCGTTTTTTCCCTCCTCGTAACTCTGTTTTCGATTCTGTCAGTTGCTATGCGTAGATTGTATAACCCTCTCGGTGCCCGTGCAACCCGCTCGGTGCATCGCGTCCTGTGGTGATCGCAAACCGCGATCCAAAAACTGGAAAAAAATGCCCTGTTTCATCCCGAAACTGAGTACGCTCCGCCAAACGGGATGACTTGGTCGCACGCGGTCTTTACCAAACGTGCACGTCGTTGATACGGACGTGTGAGATTTCGCAGAAGTCGATTCGGATCTGCATGCACACCGGAATCAACGCGTATCAGCCGACAACGCCCCGTATCCGTCCATTCTGGAACACGCTGTAACTTTGTGTACACACGTCGGATCGAGACAAAACTTGTGCCATCGGACTCGTAGCAATAAGCTGATCCTGTGACCCAAGTTTTTTCCGATTCTGAGAAAGTTGACAAAATCGCGTATCGTGGACCCCACAAGCTCCACTTGACGGGCGATTTTGTGATCGGCTCCTCGGAATCCAATTCTGGAAGTTCCGTTGGGTTCGTATCATCGTTCCTTACTTGTAGACACTGAGTTTGAGGAATTTGGAGACCTTTGACCCTGACACGCTTTTCGGTGCAAAGTGGCCCACATATGGACCCTGCTTTGGCCCAAAAATATCATTTTTGCCCCTGTATCCAAATTGGACTTAAGGACAGGCGTTTCTAGCTATTTGATATCTTCTAAGACGGTTGGTAATATTTATTACAGCTTTTGGAGTAGTACCCACAGGATCCACCGATACCGGGACGACTGTTGATATTCAAACATCAGGCAAGTGTACCTTGCCAAACTTTGCAGTCTTTATATATATTTTTCTTGCTTTATTTATATTGCTGTGCATGCTCAACCTAGGACCATGTGACGTACTTAGCGTCCGATTATTAGTCGGGTGCCAACACTGTACGCAGTGTGGGGTACTGTCATCTAGAGATGGACATTCGTGATACTTTATATTCTCGTACTTGTCTTATCAAGTACCATACGACCCAGGACACTTGACACCATTCATGAGACAGGATCTTCCGAGATATTCGTGGTGATTCTGTATAGGATACAGGACTTGACAGAGATAATATATTCATAGATACTTATGACTTGTTGCATTAGCTATGATCCCGCTTGACATGGACATGAGACGTTATGGTCATGATATGCGTGGTTACATTAGGTGGGGAGAGACACATAGGCTACAGGCTATTTTCTATATATATCTACTACTATTGTGAGGCCGTAGACTCTCGTAGCAGAGCTAGGCACATTACGTGTTATTACCGCTACCGGCTCCCCGACACAGAGCTTGTAGTGGCTCAGCCTGAGTACTCGTGCTGCTCTCACTTGCATTTCACTTAGATGGTTACTTACTTGCCCTGTTTACTCTATTTATTTTCTGCACTGCATTTATTTTGGCATGAGCTTTCTTGTACCTTGCTATGTCCCCTGAGGACCTGGATCCGGATTATGTCCCCAGGATTTGAGGACGAGATCTATCCCGAGGTATACGGGATTGCAGCAGGAGCTGATCCGGGAGATGTACCGCCATCCGAGGACGAGGTGTTAGCCAAAGACTTCTTCTGAGCATCCATGTTCATGCTCAGTATTTATTTACTTATTTTAGTCATTTATTTCTGGTCAGATGAACCATTGTATTAGATATTTATCGGGTTATTCCCCGAAGCACTTGTGAGACTAGCTGCCGATTTACATTCCTTATTTATTCTGTAGATCATATTTTATATCTTGTGTGGATGAGATTAGTTGTGTCATGATTGTCGTAGACTTGTTTTACAGCTTAAGTATGCCCTGATGGATCCATTAAATTGGATTATCCATCGGTGCGTACTGCTGGCCATTATCACTCGTCCGGTCCCACGGTATTTTGGGACTGGGACGTGACATAGTTTTTGTGGTGGCCCATGCAGGTCAACGACTAAATTGTTCGGTTTTAACTTAGGGACCGAACCAGCCTACCCTAAGGATAGGATAAGTTCTAGGATCTCATCCATTATTTAAACCATTATTGAACTCTATATCGAACTCGAAATTGTTACTTGAACTGTATCCTATATCGATTCCTCTGAGCGTTCTTACAGTTTATCTTCTGGTTGCAGAGTAATGGATCCCCGGAACGGAGATGAGATCCCTTTGGATACACTACACGACGCTATGGTTACTTATATAGATGGAGTGACCCCAGGGAATGGAGGACAAGCATCGCAGAGCGATCAAACCAGTCAGCCTAATCCAAGGTTCCGGAGAGATGACATCCCACCTCCACCCAGTTCACTCCCCAGATGCCAGTTTTCCTGCTAGGATAAGCCATAGACGGGCAACAGATGTTCCAGATGATGTATGCCATGATGCAAGCCCAGCAGCAGATTTAGCAAGAGGCCCATCGCCAGGAGGCAGAGTATCTGAGGACCAGCCTGGTATCCGCATTAGAGCAGGCAAATCCACCAACGAGGCGAACAGCGACGGGATCTATCACCGATTTCCGTCATCTCAAGCCTCGTACATTTTCTGGTAAAGAGGGGCCAACAAAAGTTCATGAATGGCTCACTAACATTCAGCATCAGTTGGAAGCCGCAGAACTTCCGAGAGAGAAGTGGATGACTGCAGTCAGAATGCAGTTAACTGAAAATGCACATCACTGGTGGTTAGCAGAAGAAAGTAGGTTCGGACAGGACCGAGTCACATGGGAAGAGTTCTCCAGACTCTTCCAAAAGATGTACATTCCAGCAGTTGCACGATCATAGATCAGAGACAAGTTCAACCGCCTTATCCAAGGCAATATGACAGTGGAAGAATACAACGCAAAATTTATTCGCCTAAGTTGCTTCGCTCCAACATTGATTTTGATATAGGAAGAGAAAGCTGAGAAGTTCTTTAACGGACTGAAGTTCGAGCTCCAGAGATTGATTGGCTCAGTCGCATCTACATCTTATACCAATGTCCTTGCAGCAGCACGACGCATGGAGTGCGTCACCAGAAGGGAGTCGAATCTGAAGAGGCCAAACACATCAGCACTATCCAAGACAGTACCTAGAGATTCTACAAAATGATTCCAGCGGAGTATACCAGAGAGAGCAGCACACAGGGCCATATCTCTACCTACCTGTCACCACTACGGCAAGGTAGGACACATTAAGAGAGAATGTAGGCATAAGCTGGGATTATGCCTGCTTTGCGGATCAGACCAGCATCTATCCAGAGACTGCACTAAACATAGAGAGGGAGCACCGAGACTAGCCTTGTCTGCACCACGACCAGCTTATCCAGCAGTAGGAGCATAGCAGACAGGAGTTGGAGGCGTCAGGCCACCAGCCCCAGGAGAAAATCAGCAGAGACCCCCCCTGGCACCACAGGCAGCTCTATTCTAGCAGGCCCAGCAGCAGAGAGGTCCAGCTCAGGGTCGAGGCTAGGCATTCACATTAGCTGTTGAGGAGGAAGCTACTGCAGACAAAGTTATCGCAGGTACTATTTTAGTAGCTTCATTACCAGCTGTAGCATTATTTGATTCTAGAGCATCGTATTCATTTATAGCAGCTAGCTTTGTAGCCACCCATAGAGTAGCTACCGTACCCCTTCCAAAGATGAAGAGAATACTTACGGGAGGTGGAATTATTCCGGTTAGTGACGTCTGTAGATCATGTTCTGTAGTAGTTTGTGGAAGAGAGATGCGAGCTCAATTTCTGATATTTTCTATGCCGGATTATGATGTCGTACTTGGTATGGACTGGTTAAGTCAGTACCATGCGACTCTTGATTGCCGACTTGGGCGGGTTATATTTAGACCGCCTGGATATCCAGAATTTGAGTTTCTTCGAGGAGCAGTAGAACAAGGAGTTTAGCCTACTCTTAGGGTACTATCTGTAGAAGGGAAGACAGGTTACCCAAGAGTCATAACAGAATTTGTGGATGTATTTTCTGACGATCTTCCAGGTTTACCACCTGATCGGGAAATAGAATTCACAATAGACTTAACTCCAGGAGCAGAGCCTATCACTTCATCAGTATATCGGCTAGCACCTAAGGAGTTAGTGGAGTTGAAGGAATAGGTTGATGATCTTTTGGAGAAGGGTTTCATTCGGCCCAGTGTTTTACCTTGGGGAGCACCCATATCATTTATGCCAAAGAAAGATGGAACAGTACGGTTATGCATTGACTACAGGACACTGAATGCTGTGACCATCAAGAACAGGTATCCCTTACCATGCATTGATGATCTATTTGATCAATTGAGTGGTGCTAGGGTATTTTCGAAGATTGACCTTAGATCAGGCTACCATCAGATCAAAGTAAGGAAGGAAGACATACTGAAGACAGCTTTCAGGACCAAGTATGGACATTATGAGTTCTTGGTAATGCCGTTTGGTTTAACCAACGTGCCAGCAGTGTTTATGAATTTAATGAACAGAGTCTTTCATCAGTTCTTGGATAAATTTGTGGTGGTGTTCATTGATGACATCCTCATATATTCCAAGAACCACGAAGAGCACGAGGAGCATCTCAGAATCGTATTGGAGACCTTGAGGCAGGAGAAGTTATATGCCAAACTCAGTAAGTATGAGTTCTGTATGGACAAAGTACCTTCCTTGGGATATATCATCTCAGGAGAAGGACTTTCAGTGGATCCAGAGAAAGTTGCTGCCATTGAGAGTTGGCCTACACCCACATCAGTTGCAGAGGTGAGAAGTTTTCTTGGACTTGCGGGATATTACCGAAGGTTTGTGGAAAATTTCTCAAGGATAGCAGAACCGATGACGAAGCTGACACGTAAAGACCAGGAGTTTATATGGACAGAAGACTGCCAGAAGGCCTTCGAAGAATTGAAGAGAAGATTAACGACAGCACCAGTCTTGACTCTTTATTCGGGGTCAGGAGGTTTTGTTGTTTACAGTGATGCATCAGGTAGTGGACTAGGATGTGTTTTAATGCAACATGGCAAAGTTATTGCTTATGCATCAAGACAGTTGAAGGTTCACGAGAAGAACTATCCAACACACGATCTGGAGCTAGCAGCAGTTATATTTGCATTGAAGATTTGGAGGCACTACCTTTATGGGGAGAAAGTAGACATCTTTGCAGATCACAAGAGTCTGAAGTATGTATATACTCAGAAGGAGCTCAACATGAGGCAGAGACGTTGGCTTGAATTGATGGTAGATTTTGATATAGATTTGTAGTATCATCTGGGAAAGGCGAATGTCATAGCAGACGCTCTCAGCAGGAAGCCTACGACCTATTTCTTGACGATGCAGCCCGAGTTATTGAGAGATCTACAGGAGCTTCAGATAGAGGTTGTTTTACCAGGACAGAGTGGATTGCTGGCTAATCTTAAAATTAAGTCGTCACTTGTGGAAAGAATTAAAGAGGCATTGCCCACCGATGCTAGATTTCGAAGACTGAAAGAGAGGACAGAAGCAGGCATGCAGACAGGACTTCGCATACATGAAGTTGGGACATTGAGGTTTGGAAATCGCCTGTATATTCCAAATAGAGAATTGAGACAAGAGTTAATAACCGAAGCACATAGCTCTATATACTCTGTTCACCCAGGAGGAACCAAGATATACCGAGACTTGAGACAATATTACTAGTGGCATGGAATGAAAAGAGATATTACAAGATTTGTGGCCAAATGCTTAGTCTGCCAGCAAGTAAAGGCCGAGCATCAGAGGACTGCAGGTATGTTACAGCCGCTTCCTATACCAGAATGGAAGTGGGAACATATTACGATGGATTTTGTCACAAAATTTCCAAGGAGCCCCAGCGGAAGAGATGCAGTATGGGTTATTGTAGATCGACTAACTAAATCAGCACACTTCTTGCCATTTAGAGCTGGACAGTCCACAGAGGTACTAGCCGACATGTATATGCGACAAATCGTCAAATTACATGGAGTACCGGTTAGTATTGTATCAGATTGAGATTCAAGATTTATATCTCATTTCTGGAGAAGCATGCAAGAGAGTCTGGGCACGAGACTCAAATTCAGCATCGCTTACCACCCACAGACAGATGGCCAATCGGAGCGCACCATTCAGATCTTGGAGGATATGTTGCGATCATGTATGCTAGACTTTGGAGGATCTTGGGAAGATCATTTACACTTAGCGGAGTTCTCCTACAATAACAGTTATCAGGTCAGCATTCAGATGGCACCATTCGAGGCATTATACGGAAGGAAGTGCAGATCGCCTATATGTTGGAGTGACGTTGGTGAACGTCAAATACTGGGTCCAGAATTGGTAACGCAGACAGTGGAAAAGGTAAAACAGATTCAGAATCATCTTCGAGCAGCTCAGGACAGACAGAAGCATTGGGAGATACGCACAGGCGTCCCCTAGAGTTTAAAGAAGGAGAGCACGTGTTCTTGAGGATTTTGTCCACTCGAGGTACTATTAGATTCGGGAGCAGAGGCAAGTTGAGCCCAAGGTATATTGGGCCATTTGATATACTAGAGCGCATTGGTGAGGTGGCTTATCGTCTTACATTACCACCATCCTTAGAGAGAGTGCATGACGTATTCCACGTCTCACAGCTGCGAAGGTACGTGACCGACCCAAGTCACATAATCGATCATTCAGAGATTGCAGTGGGCCCAAGCTTGAGATATGAAGAACAACTAGTTGGCATCCTCGACGTCAGTGAGAAGATATTGCGGGGACAGACAATCAGACTGGTTCGTGTAGCATGGAAATATCATTCTCCTGGAGAATCAACTTGGGAACGAGAGGATAGTATGCGCCATCGTTATCCCCACTTATTCACGGATGCAGTTGTAAACTAAGCAATCTTGTAATCACCATAATTCTTTCTGTAGTAGCTTATTCTTTGATTGCGAGGACGCAATCCTCTTAAGGGGGGTAGATTGTAAACACCCTAATTTTTGAGAATAATTTTAATATATTTTCCCCCAATTTTTCGGTATTTTTTGGACGAAGAAGCAAGGTAATTATGAGTTAAGAATTTTTAAATACAGTTTATTGGTGTTAAAATATTATAGAAATAATATTTTATGGTATAAAATAGAAAACTGGACATAGGGTAATTTTCGGTAAATTTATTGGACTCCGGAAACGCGTTTAAAGCCCTAAAAACTATTGGATTTACTAAACCAAACCAAACCGCTAGAGTGAACCGGACCAACCCAGCATTGCGGGTCGGGTCGGGTCGAGACCTTGAAACCCAAACCCGAACCCGACCGAACCCTAATTCTTCTACCGAAAATACTGTTCACCACTATAAATGTGCCTCGGCGTTCGTGTAGCTGCCACCAACCCATCTCTCCCTCTCATCTCAGCCGCCTCCTCTCTCCAACCGTCTCCGCCGCTCCGGTAGCTACCCCGACTCGCAGACCCCTCGACCTCACCACCCGTCGCCCTCGTCGATGCGTTCCCCGCCTCGAACAGCCTACAGAACCCCAACCGACTCCCTCCTCCCTGCTCAAGTCCCCGCCGCCGAGTCCAGCCCTAACCCACGCGGCCGCCGTCCACCTCTGCTCGACTCCGCCTCAGAGTCGACCCAGCCCCGCTCCATCCGTCGACCATCCAGCCGACCGTCCCAACGCCAGAGTCCACCGCGGCTAAACCCATCTCTGCCGCCACCCGCGAGCGTCGCCCCATTCACCTCGTCGGTCGTCTGCTGGCCTAGCACCGACCCGGCCGCCCACGGACGAGAATAGCATTTGACGTCGGACACGACCAGGATTCGGTTCGCGTCGAGTTGACGCACGGACGCTTGAAACTCAGATTCACGGAGCCCTGTTCAGGTACCGTTTTCTCCCTCCTCGTAACTCCATTTTCGATTCCGTTAGTTGTTACGCGTAGACTGTATAACCCTCTCGGTGCCCGTACAACTCGCTCGGTGCATCGCGTCCTGTGGTGATCGCAAACCGCGATCCAAAAACAAAAAAAATAATGCCCTGTTTCACCCCGGAACTGAGTACGCCCCGCCAAACGTGATTACTTGGTCGCACGCGGTCTTTACCAACCGTGCGCGTCGTTGATACGGACGTGTAGGATTTCGCAGAAGTCGATTCGGATGTGCATGTACACCGGAATCAACGCGTATCCGCCGACAACGTCCCGTATCCGTCTATTCTAGAATACACTGTAACTTTGTGTACACACGTCGGATCGAAATAAAACTTTTACCATCGGACTCGTAGCAATACGCTGATCCTGTGACCCAAGTTTGGTGCGATTCTGAGAACGTTGACAAAATCGCGTATCGTGGGCCCCACAGGTTCCACTTGACGGGCGATTTTGTGATCGGCTCCTCGGAATCCAATTCTGGAAGTTTCATTGGGTTTGTATCATTGTTCCTTACTTGTAGACACTGAATTTAAGGAATTTGGAGACCTTTGACCCTAACACGCTTTTCGGTGCAAAGTGGCCCACATATGGACCCCGCTTTGGCCCGGAAATGTCATTTTTGCCCTTATGTCCAAATTGGACTTAAGGACAGGCGTTTCTAGCTATTTGATATCTTCTGAGATGGTTGGTGATGTTTATTACAGCTTTTGGAGTAGTACCCACAGGATCCACCGATACGGGGACGACTGTTGATATTCAAACATCAGGCAAGTGTACCTTGCCAAACTTTGCAGTCTTTATATATATTTTCCTTGCTTTATTTATATTGTTGTGCATGCTCAACCTAGGACCATATGACGTACTTAGCGTCCGATTATTAGTCGGGTGCCAACACTGTACGCAGTGTGGGGTACTGTCATCTAGAGATGGACATTCGTGACACTTTATATTCTCGTACTTGTCTTATCAAGTACCATACGACCCAGGACACTTGACACCATTCATGAGACAGGATCTTCCGAGATATTCGTGGTGATTCTGTATAGGATACAGGACTTGACAGAGATACTATATTCATAGATACTTATGACTTGTTGCATTAGCTATGATCCCGCTTGACATGGACATGAGACGTTATGGTCATGATATCCGTGGTTACATTGGGTGGGGAGAGACACACAGGCTACAGGCTATTTTCTATATATATCTACTACTATTGTGAGGCCGTAGACTCTCGTAGCAGAGCTAGGCACATTACGTGTTATTACCGCTACCGGCTCCCCGACACAGAGCTTGTAGTGGCTCAGCCTGAGTACTCGTGCTGCTCTCACTTGCATTTTACTTAGATGGTTACTTACTTGCCCTATTTACTCCATTTATTTTTTGCACTGTATTTATTTTGGCATGAGTTTTCTTGTACCTTGCTATGTCCCCTGAGGACCTGGATCCAGATTATGTCCCCAGGATTTGAGGACGAGATCTATCCCGAGGTATACGGGACTGCAGCAGGAGCTGATCCAGGAGCTGTACCGCCATCCGAGGAAGAGGTGTTAGCCGAAGACTTCTCCTGAGCATCCATGTTCATGCTCAGTATTTATTTACTTATTTCAGTCTTTTATTTCTGGTCAGATGAACCATTGTATTAGATATTTATCGGGTTATTCCCCGAAGCACTTGTGAGACTAGCTGCTGATTTACATTTCTTATTTATTCTGTGGATCATATTTTATATCTTGTGTGGATGAGATTAGTTGTGCCATGATTGTCGTAGACTTGTTTTACAGCTTAAGTATGCCATGATGGATCCATTAAATTGGGTTATCCATCGGTGCGTACTGCTGGCCATTATCACGCGTCCGGTCCCACGGTATTTTGGGACTGGGGCGTGACAAGTAGACGGATATACTTGCCCCTAGACATGTCTGACGCATCGTATCGGTTACATAATTGTACGGATACGAGCATGTAAATAGAAAATTATCAAAATAGGATTTCAATCCACAACTGCCCTGACAACTCTCTTTTCGAATTATTTAATCTCTTTGAATCTCGTACTTGTATTCTATCACATTCACCTTTAATTCTTTATTATTGCTCTCCGTCTTCCCTTATTTCGGAAATACGAAATCTCTTGCTGGTATAAGTTGACACTGGTAGTACTAGATATATCCCATAATGCTAATCACATGACTTAGTGACTCTCTATTATAATTGATTAAGGGCATATCATAGATGATATATTTGGTGTTAAAACTTTGAGGATTGAGTAACATGATTAAATAATTGAGGAATAGTTTTCCTAGATGTATAGCCTTAGGTGATAGATGGATAAATTTTAAGTTCGGTAGATTGTAAAACTCTCACCCAAAATTGGACCTACTTGGCTTAGATAGTGAGACTAAGGCTAGATTGAATCCAGTTAGAAATAGAACACGGTATTTTTATTTAATTTTGCAATATTGTATTACTTAGCGTACCTTACCGTGCTTCGATAATTGGAGCACTACACTAGCCACTGCCTTCCTACAAATTCCACACCCTTATCATAGACGTTCCCATCATCCAATTCTCATCTTTGTGCAATTTTCCAATTGTTGGACACTTTTATGCAAAAGAGCATTTATGTGTCCATACCATTGGACATGACACATGAAGAAACCTATTTTTCGCTTATGTGGATTTTCCCTTGATTTTTCGGGATGTGCAACGCGCAACATTGCCCACCCTTTAAACCTGGCCTTGCATTTTAAACAATACAAATCTTATACCATCCTTGACATTCTATCGTGGCTTAATTTTAATTTCGAGGACAAAATTTTTATAAGTTGGGTAGAATGTAAAACCCCTATTCCTAGAAATCGTATATACTCTTTTAATTATTAATTATTAATTTAATGGTTGTAATTAGTGGCTAATTAGGATAAATAGATTTTTATTAATTTTTATTTTAGGTGTCCGTACAATTGGGAGATTTATGGGACCATTAGGAATTTTTTCGAATTTATTTCATGTAGGAGACCCCTTGAGCAGTTGCTAGCTTAATGGTGTATATTAATACAATCTTAGATTTTTTTATGAGAATATACGTGTGTGTATATATATATATATATATATATATATATATATATATATATATATATAAATATATATATATATAAAGGAAAATATCAAAAGGAAAAGAAAAGAAAAAACAAAAACAAAAACAAAAACTATTATTAATACTAATAAACTAATAACTATTAATAACTTGAAGCAAACCAAACCATTCCAACAAATCCTAGCCAATTGTGAGCCCCCTTAGCATAACAGCCAGCAAGCACCCGCTGCCCTATTCACTATGCAAGACCCGCCCAATAGCAAACCATTAGAACCGAACAACACAGCCAAGACCTCCCTTGCCCGCGGCTAATACCAACCCCCTCTCTCCTTTTCATATATATATATATATATATATATATATATATATATATATATATATATTTATTTATTTATTTATTTCTCTAAACCCTAAACCTAATCATCCAGACTCTCCCTCTTCCCATCTAGACCTAGAGAGCGCCGCCACCGCAGCCGGAGAAGCCCGCCAGGCCGTCCAAACCGATGCCGACGACCGCGACCCCGCGCACTGCAGATTCCCACAGCGAGGTACCTGTGTTCCGGAGTTGTTTTCCTTCGCCTCGCTCAACCAAACGCCACCCCGTCTTCACCGGTATGCTCATCCCTTAACCCTCTTCCATATTTGTGTGTTAGTAGACCTCGAACAACGCGAAACTATAGGCGAAAATAGCGCCAAAGTTGTCAGAAATAAATCGAATTCTGGGATCGCAGAAAACTGCGGTGATCACCCATGTTTTCGAGTTCGTATCTTCCACCATAGAGATCCGAATTCGATGATTCTTTTTGGTATGCGTAAACCACTTGACCTAGTTTAATTTCTGTTAAATAACCCTAGATTATTAACTGCTGTAGACAGAATTTAATTCGTTGGAAAATCCCGCAAACACACTTTTCAAGATTTTCAAAAGTTGTAAAACGGAGCACGCCCCGCCAAACGGGACCGCCCCTCCGTGTACCAAGTGTACCGAATGGTTCGCGTAGCATAACCGGAATTGTGAGAGTTCGCGGAAACTGATTCGGATGCGTGTGCGTGCCGGAATCAGCCTGTATCCGCGGACAAATCCCGTGTCGCAACTTTTGCTAAAGTCGTAAGCATTTTTTGCACGCTCGTCAGATTGGAAAAAACTTGCACTACTGGACTCGTGGTAACGTGCTGGTCTTGTGACCCAATTTTTACGCAATTCTGAGACAGTTGACCAAGTCGCCAATTGGCGGGCCATACGGTTGGCTTTTTGGGCGAATTTGTGTCGGCCCGTCGGAATCCACATTTTGATATACCGTTCTGTTCATATTGACATCTAGAGTTTGTTTGACCTATAATTTGTCCCATTTAGAGACTGTTACCCTTGGCATATTTTTTGGTGCAAAGTGGGCCACATGTGGACCCCGCTTTGACCCAAAATTATCGTTTTCCCCTGTGTCCAAATTGGACGAAAGGGAAGTACTTTCTAGCTATTTTGCTTATTCTGGGAACGTTGGTGATATCTATTTCAGCATCCGGGGATATTTGTTCTGCGACCATAGCTTTTGATCCTGTACGTTTGACTTCTAGACAGTACACCTCGCAGCTTTCTTACTAGACAAGATACCTTGCCAAATTACTTACAATATTTTGCATGCTTAGTATATTTCTGTATATTTATTGCATTTTTGTATATTTATTGCATGTGTAGTTTCTTTCAGTCATTACTATATATTAGATATGTTGACACACACATGCCACTTAGTATCATGAGAGGACAAGCAGTAGGCGTATGGGCTTTAACCACTCTGGTAACACCGTAGTCACTAGCATGCACTATGGTGGTCGTGTCCGATGGTCGCTACCCCCGCGGTATGTCGATTGATGGAGTCACGAGGGTCACTACCCCCCGCGGTATGTCGGCTGATGATATTCATGGACGTGTGTGTGAGTTGTGAGATTAGATCGAGTAGCCTACCATTGCCCATACGTTGAAAAGTTGTCCTCATTTGCTTTTATATAGATTGTCTTGTACAATGTACTTATTTATTTTCAAATAATATGCATGTTTACTGTATTTAAATTGGCTTTCTTTTCTGTATCTTGTTACATCCCTCTGAGGACCTGGTCCCCTGCCAGGTGTATCTGTTCTTGAGTATTTGCAGGAGCGTAGATTTGGATGGTTATATATGTTTCGTGGATGTCTTCTCTCTGAGTCCCATGATTGTTAGCTGGTATTCCTATATTATGTTTATTGTGTTGTACTTTTCTATTCGAGTTGGCAGTGGATTTGTTTCCAACCAACTATCATCCTTAGATACTTATATTGAGATCTAGTTTCATAGACACTGGTTATTTATTTATATTTGATTTTCATGGATGAGATTTATATTATACCCTGTGACTTGTGATACATTTTATACCACTTGTGGATTTGATATTCATATTACAGCGTACGTATGGGTTATGATTTTCATATATTGGAGTTGCCATATCCATGCGGCTGGCATGCTTACGTGTCCTAGTCCTATGTATTTTGGGACTGGGGCGTGACAACCTGGGTCATGATTCTCATTTTATCCTATCGGTGGTGATTCGGCTGTTGAACCTAAAGTCAGATTTTAACTTACCGCGGGAATTCTATGGCAGGATAATTCAGTTTGTTAGAGAGTTGTTGCCAAAAGTATCAAAGTACTTGCCCGAAAACTTGTACAAGTCAAAAATGATGATATAGAAACTAAGATTAGGCTACGAAATGATAGATTATTATCAAAACGTTTGCATGTTGTACTATAAGAAGAACAATGATAAAGATAAATGCATTTTCTATCATACGGACCGGTACAAGCTAATTAGGGAAAAAGAAAGTCAACTGCCCGAGCAAGGTAGCATCCCTACAAGTACATGCAGTTTTTGCCAATCACAAAGAGGCTACAAAGGATGTATATATCCAAAAATACAGCACAACACATGACATGATATAGCAATGAACGAAAGATGGATGAAGGAGAATTATCTCATCCTTTCGATGGAGAGGAATAAAAATATTTTGACCTGTGTCATCCTGAATTTGCTGCAGAGCCCAAGAATGTCCGGCTAGGTTTATGTTCTGATGGATTCACTCCTTTCGGACAGTCAGGATTTTAGTACTCTTGTTGGCTGATAATTTTGACTCCTTATAATCTACCTCCATGGATGTGCATGAAGACACCTTACATGTTCTTGACACTTATCATACCCGGTCCAAAAACTCCAAAGAAGAACATCGATATCTACTTGCAGTCATTGGTGGATGAGTTGACACAATTATGGCAATTCGGCGTTCGGACATATGATATATCGAAGGAGCAAAACTTTCTGATAAGAGCGTCTCTCAAGTGGACCATCAACGATTTTTCAGCATATGTGTTATTATCGAGGTGGAGTACTCATGGTTCTTTGTCTTGTCCGATATGTATGAAAAAGAGTAAGGCATTCCGTCTCCAGAATGGAGGAAAAGTATACTTTTTTTATTGTTACCGTCAGTTCCTTCATGTGTCATATCTATGGAAAGGGAACAAAGATGCCTTTAGAGATGTTAAACATGAACTATCTCCTTCCCGTTGAGACTGACATACGACAAAGTTTGAAAAGAGGTAGATGGATTGCCGACTGTGATGGAAGATCCGATATCGGTCGATCACTTTGAAGGGTTCGGACGTAGGCATAATTGGACGAAGCAGAGTATGTTTTGGGACTTACCTTATTTGAAGGACAATTTCATAAGGCACAATATTGATGTCATACATATTAAAAAGAATGTATTCGACAACATCTTCAATACGGTGATAGATATCATGGGTAAAAATGAAAGACAATATCAAAGCAAGGAAGATCGTAACATACACGTACGCCGTACATGAATATCAAATCCACAAGTGGTAAAATACTGTCAGCAAGTCACACGCAATCTATATCTCATCCACAGCATAAATAAAGAAATAAACAACTGAATCTTAAATATGAAGTCTCAAAGTGTGATAGTCGGATGGAAACAAATCCACTGACAATCGACTATACTAAAAACTACTAAATGAGAGAAGAGATCAACTCTAATATAAGATAAATGTCCACAAAGAAATAATAACTAGAATATCCATCAGCTGCGATGAATCAAAGGTACTCTGAAGGTAAGACCTCCTTAGTCTGGTATGAAGCGTCAGGTCCGGGTCCGTACTCCTGTGGATACTCCTACAAGTCTATACCTGGAAAGGGACCAGTTTCACAGAGGGACATAACAAGATACATAGAAATATGCCAATAAAGTACTGAAAATAAACATCCAAGGGTCACCGAACCATCTATGTGAATGCAGTTTGAGAACAACTTTCCAACAAGTGGGCTATCTGGCTAAAATAGGATTGGCATGATTCTCTCGGAGATTCAGGGGCCTAAAAAGCATGACGTCTTTTGAACCTCAGAGGCCGCCTGTTAATATATAATATATAGTGGTCATCATGATCGCGTATCTCCGGTGGTGTGTACGGGTTACACAAGAAAACTGCAAAGGAGCCCCAACGCCTTACTTGTTGTTCTCCCCACCCCATGTTCTAAGCATGTCACATCCATGACACGATGATACCTCTAAATAACTGTCAGGCAATCTAGCATGCAAAATTTCTATCAACAATTATACCTATCCGTCATACGACCTATACCTACTAGTAGCCAGCAGAGTACGCAAGTCCGGGTCCGACATATGACTCACACTCGTATAATAATAGTGTCATGGCCAATGAAACATAAGGAAGCCTCATGATAATAGGGTGGTCTCATAAACTAGGTCAACATGCATATATATAATAAAAACAAAATACGACGTCACCGTCGTTGTACCCAGTTATTCTTGGACGCACATTTTATATAACAGTTAAAATATGTGAACTAAATGACAAAAATAAAATACATGCATCATATGAAATATAAATCATAGTACAATGGCAAGGTATACTTGCCTGGCAAGCAATCTGTATAGTATAAACGTCCAAACGTCAAGTACACAGGAGCAAGAACTAAGGTCTCCGAATAAACGTCTCCGGATGCTGAAATAAATGTCACCAACATTCCCGGCATCAGCGAGAAAGCTAAAAAATACTACCCTTTCATCCAAATTTGTATACAGGAGCAAAACGATAATTTTGGATCAAAGCAGGATCCTTTGGTGGCCCACTTTGCACCAAAATACGTGTCAGGGATAAAGGTCTCTAAATGTGACAAATTATAGGTCAAAAAAAGTCTAAATGTCAATACGAACTCAACGGTATATCCAATTTTGGATTCTGGTGAGTCGAACACAAATTTGCCCAAAAAGTCAACCGTAGGGCCCACAAATTGAAAAACCCCATATTTTTAAATATTATTTAATTAATTAGTTATTTAATTATTTATATTATTTCGTAGTTATTTAGATAATATATACGTAGTGGTTTAAATACCTAGATAATTAATCATTTAGAATTATTGTACAAAGTCCTACTGTTTTATTTTAGGAATATTTGCAGAGAGGGATAGATTTTTGTAGAATTTATTTTGGGTACGAATGTAATTTTTATATACCTCAAATATATGTGTTAATAATAATAATAATAATAATAATATTATTATTATTATTATTATTATTATTATTATTATTATTATTATTATTATTATTATTATTATTATTATTATTATTAGTCATAATAATAATGTAATTAAATAAGAAATAGTAATAGAAAAAGAAAAGAAGAAAAAGAAATAAAAAATAAAAAATAGAAAAGAAAGAAAGAAAGAAAAAGAATAAAAGGAAAAAGAAAAAGGAAAAAGAAAAAAAAGATTAAACAAAACCCTAACCCTAAAGCTAATCCCCCCACCTAAAAACTAACAACAGCAGTAAAGCCTAAAATCCCCCCCCCCCCCCGCGGATCCCTTCTTCCCTCTCTCTAATCTCATATATATATATATATATACATTACATTACATTATCAAAACCCTAACCCTAGCTCCTATCTCCACCGCGTCGCCGACCCGCCGCCGCCGGACCACCGCGCGCCACCTGGACCCACCGGCCGACCGCACGATCGCGCCCTGCGCAAGCACACGCGACAGCAACTGAACAGCAACTTAGCCCTGTTCACGGCTCGTTTTCCGCGCCATCGCTCGACCAAATTTATTCCCGTCTTTACCGGTATGTTCATGACCTATCCCTCTTCCAATACTATGTGTTAGTTTACTTCGAACAGCGCGTAACCCTAGGCGAAAACAGAGACCAAGTTGGAGAAAAATGACCACTTTTAAATCTCAAAAAAATCGTGTAATCATCAATGTTTACAGACTCGTATCTCCCACCACAAAGATCCGAATTTAGTTATTCTTCTTGCTATGCAAAGACCACCTAATCGAGATTAATTTCTGTTAATTATATTATTTTATTTGATATTGTATGCTGAATTAAATCAGATTAAAAATCCTAAAAATCTGCTTTTTCCAACTTCCAAAATTTGTGATACAAAGTGCGCCCTGCCAAACGGGACCGCCCCGTCGTATACCAAGTACACCGAAAGGTGCACATGGTATGCCCAGACATGTGGGCTCTCGCAGAAACTAATTCGGACGCGTGTGCGCGTGGAAATGAGCCCGTGTCCGTAAAAAGTCCTCATATAACGACTTTTGCAAAACACCATGCCATTTAGTGTACGCTCGTCAAAATATGACAAAACTTACGCCATTGGACTCGTGGTATTGCTCTGGTCCTGTGACCCAAGTTTCACACGTTTCTGAGATAGTTGACCAAGCCGCCTATTTGCGGGCCCCACGGTTGACTTTTTGGACGAATTTGTGTTCGGCTTATCGAAATCCAAAATTGGACGTACCGTTGAGTTTTTATTGACGTTTAGAATTAGTTTGACCTATAATTTGTCCCTTTTAGAGACCTTTACCCCCGGCATGCTTTTCGGTGCAAAGTGGGCCACATGTGGACCCCATTTTGACCCGAAATTACCGTTTTGCCCCTATATCCAAATTGGATGAAAGGATAGTGATTTCTAGATATCTTGCTTATTCTGGGAATGCTAGTGATGTCTATTTCAGTATCCGGAGATATTTATTCGGAGGTCGTAGTTTTTGACCTTGGTGCTTGACTCCTGGACGTTACACTCTGCACCTTTCTTGCCAGGCAAATATAACTTGCCAAATTATTTATAATACTTTGCATGCTTATTATATTTCTGTATATTCATTGTATTTCTGTATATTCATTGCATGTGTAGTTTCTTTCAGTCATTACTATATATTAGATATGTTGACACACACATGACACATAGTATCATGAGAGGACAATCAGTAGGTGTATGGGCTTTAACTACTCTGGTAAACCGTAGTATCTAGTACGCACTATGGTGGTCGTGTCCGATGGTAGCTACCCCCGCGGTAGGTTTGCTGATGGTGTCACGATGGTCGCTACCCCCGCAGTATGACGACTGATAATGTTCCTGACGTGTGTGTGAGTTGTGAGATTTAGATCGAGTAGCCTACCCTTGCCCATACGTCGAAAAGTTTTCCTCATTTGCATTCATATTGATTGTTATTTATAGCATATTTATATATTTCAAACAGTATGCATGTTTATTGTATTCAATTGGCTTGCTTCTATGTATCTTGTTATGTCCCTCTGAGGACCTGGTCCCTTGCCAGGTATAGAAGACCAGGAGTATCCGCAGGAGTACGGACCCGGACCTGACGCATTACTTTCTACCGAGGAGACCTTACCCACTGAGCATCATTGATTATCTCTAGCGATGGATATATTAGCTGACACTCTTATATCATCACCTTATTTTAAATTGGTCAGTTTACTCTTCTCTCTCATTTTTAGTTGATATAGTCATTGGTAATGAATTTGTCTCCATCCGACTATCATTGTTGGATTATTCAGACTCTTTATTCTAGTCTAGTTATTTACTTTCTGTGACTTGTTGTGTGGATGAGATTAGTATTTTTGTGACTTGTGATAATAAATATATACCACATATGAGTATTATTCATATTACATCGTACGTGTGTATTATGGTATCCATATATTGGAGTTGCCATATACATACGGCTGGCATGCTTCCGTGTTCCTAGTCCTACGTATTTTGGGACTGGGGCGTGACATATTTTTGTGGTGGCCCATGCAGGTCGAGAGCATATTGTCTAGGTTACGTCACTGTACCGAGCAAGCCTGCGAATAAGATTAGAATATAGGATCTCATCCACGTATTTATCACCTCCTTTGATTTTATTTTGTATTCTCATTTGATTGCTTGCAATGCATCTTTCTTGATCCCTTCTCAACGTTAATCTTCTCTCGTGCTTGAAAGGGGTTAGGAAGATGACTTGTACCAGGTATATACACTCTAGTATTCAATAACACTATCAGTTAGATCCTTGTAAGTTTGGTAGTATGCCTCATAACCTAGTAACACATAGTCCTTTTTATTCATTAATGAAGTATAAATAAATGACACCAACTATAGGCTTGCATAAGTAGATAGTGTTTATCTAGACTATATAACTTTAGTGTTTATCTAGACTGTAGAACTTAGAGGCCCATACACCCATTTGGTTAACTTTAGACTTAGACAATAAATTATTATGGCAACTGTAGAGGCACAATACCGATCTTCTTGGGGAACTTAAATTATTCTGCACCTTCCTCCATCATAATCAAGTGTACTAATATATTTTTACTACCTCGACTTATGCTACTATTCTAGCCTAGTTTTGCAAGCTTATTCTTTTATTGAGCTTGTTCATGACACATGTATTATTGGGGGCCCACACTAATACATTATCTAAATCAGAATCAGTGCATTACAGTCTGATCAACCTTAGTGCGCTTGGTTCGATGTATCACTACTTTACGTGGATTGAGATATAGTTGACTCAACTTGTTAGGCGAATATACTTGCCCTCTAGACTGATCAGAGCATATCATGTCAGGTACATAACTGTTCTGATGTGAACATGTGAATAAAAATTTACAAAAATAAGGTTTCAATCCACAACTGCCTTGGCAACTCCTTTTCAAATTCTCTAATCTCTTTGAATCCCGTACTCGTATTCTATCACCTCCTCCTTGAACTCTTTATTGTTGTTTTTCGTCTTCCCCTATTTTGGAAAGACGAACATTCGTGCTTAGTATAAGTTTGATACATGAATAGTACTAAATATACCCCATAGGCCGAGCACTCACAATGACAAATATAGGAGCACATGCACAGGAAGCCATAGATACATGTACGACCTTTTAGTTATATTTGTCATTGCATACTCATGATCCCATTGTGACACGATATCTTAGGTGCATAGTAGACGTAGAATTAAATATAAGGTAGTTTAGCAGTTATGAGGATATGTTGATATCCTAACTAGATGGCATCTCCATGAAGCTAATGGATGACATGCGTAGCAGTAGTAGTATTCTCTTCCTATCACCATCTCGCCCCCTTGGGTGGCTCATCTTCTCTTCTCTATCCATCCCTTATCTCGTGCTTAACTCTTCCTACCATAGTCGTATCCTTTCGTGCCTTTAAGAATTGTTTGAATTACTTCAACCTCACCCTTATTTTGTTAGTTAAAACATAAATGTGTTAGTAATGATTGATAACTAAAGGATGATTTCTTAATAATAACCCTTATGTATATGCATTATAGCAGTATCTATATTCTTTATTAATTTAACCCTTAAGTAGCATCATTTAGCCTAGGAGAAATTTGTTAGATTATTTAAAATAGTTCATACTCCTAATAGTTTTTAGTCAAGACCTAAAGTGTTGCCATAAAACTTAGACTATGCTTAGGAAAGAATTGAAGGCACTTGTTACGAACTGACAACTATGACAATTCACTGGTGAAGTAGCGATAGCTGCAGCTAGACCGTTATAGTAGAGTAGTCAAAGTATTTGCAAACATACTGGTCAGGTGGCATGGCAGTATTAGACTACGATACTTGACGGTTACAAAAAAAAAATCATGGTTGTTGTAGTGCCTCAAATCCCAATCCGACCGGGACTAGCACTATGTAATTGGGCTTGTGGCTAGTCCATCTGAGTCATAACTTAGATCTCGGCATCTTTTTGCCACGGACGAAATGCGATGATCCTTTCCAACTCATGGAAAGGCCTCTACTGAAACGAGTCCAATAGTTTTCGTGTTTTGGTTGCTTAATTTTCTTGATTGCCATTTTGAGGTTTTGGATTTGTTGTTGCTTTCGATTTGCTTGGTTTTCGCTGCTGGTTTTATCGTTTGGAACTTGAGGTTTTGGGGAGTTTGCAAGGAAGGATAGGCAAGAATTCTAATTCGGTGCTTGTGCTATTTCAGGTCCGCGTAACGGACGTTTGATCATCGCTAGCGGGATTCCTAGTTTCAGCCTCTTTCCCTTAACCAGTGAGTGGTTTGGTCCCTTCTTTTCTATTTCTTCATGCCAACATCTCTAAGTTTCAATCGTTAACTCGATGATGCCCGGTTGGACGTCTAGGAAATCCTTAGCCACAAGGCATGCCAGCCACTAAGAAAGGAACATGGGATTTGTAGACTAATTTATCATATGCTTGCACACCTTATAATTTGAGCTTGTTTATAAGGAAGAGTTGGTTGTTGGAGGCGGCCTGGTGCCTCGGATAGAGTTTGGACTTATAGGATAAATGAATCGGAATACCGCTTGAGAAAATATGAACTGTTGCATGAGATATATATATGTTGCTGCTTAACTTCTTCTGTTTAATTCGATGCATTGTGTGTAATATGAATTATTTCATGCATTTGCATGGTCTGGGACAACTTGTGCACAGGGTTTGGCATTTTCTCGAAACGGCTTTCTGGGGCACGGGAACCGTATCGATCCGGAGGGAAATATTTGATTCGTGCTCGTCACGATGCATAGCGGGACCTCCAGCAGGGCTTGCTACCCGGGCTGATAGGGCGCGCCGCTAAGCTTGAAATATGTCCCTAAGGTGTCGATCACACCAATGACCGCATAGAATAGAACGTATGCTAACTTATTGTCTTGTGCAGATGGTAAGTATACTTGTGTTTCATTTCGGGGAAGGCATGCATCGATTGAGTAAGCAATCGGTGTACTGGTTGGATTCAATGCTATATTCATTCCTATCAAAACATGCAACTGATATGAATTGATTTCACTTGCTTCCTTATAGAAGCTATCTTAATGCATGCTCGCCCCTAACAAGCTAGTGTCGATTTAGTCGAGTCGGTTCATCCCGCTCACCAGTACAAGTTGAGTACTGACCCACGTTGTGGGCAACTATTTCAGGCACTCAGACGGTGCAACGCTAGAGCATAGCGAGGAGGCGTTATGAGTACCTCTATTTTGAAGTATAGCTGGAGTCATTTTATTTTGGAGGCATGGACTTTGTCAACTCCCTCACCCAAAATAGGTATTTGTGTATATTTTATATTATTATATTTATTATAGATGTTGAATTTATTTAGAGTATTATCTTAGTTAATTAGAAAATAATTTTTTTAGTATATTTACTTATATAAATATATATTTAGAATTATTTTTAGGCTATTTTAGATTATTGGGATTTTTCATAATTTTTAGTTAATTAAAAACTAGTAACACTAATTTTTGAGGACTTTAAAGAATTTATTTTATGTTCAAACTTAATTAAAAATATCCCAAAATTTTATTTTAGGTTCTAAATAGTAAATTATATTTTCTAAAATTTTTTGGGAATTTTTCAATTATTTTTAGCATTTATTTTGAGTTAATTATGAAAAACCGAATTAAAAACTAATTTATGAAAAAGAAAACCCAAAAAGTAATTAATTTTTCCCAGTCAGCAAACAGGGGGGCCCACCTGTCAGCCTCCCGCAGCAAACAGTGCCGGGCCCGCCTGTCAGTGACTGCGGGGCGGGCAGCGTTGGATGGCTGCCACGTGTCAAGATCTGAGCCGCGACTGCTTTCTCTCTCCTCTATATATATTAGTTTAAGTTTATTTCTAGGGTTTTTCTTCAGCCGAATTTTGGAGAATTGCCATCTAGGGTTCCTTCATCTTCCAGAAGCCATTGCGCATAGCTCCGAACTCCAAATGAGGCCTAGATTTTTGTATTAGAAAGATATTGAGGTTATCTTTCTGATTATATAATTTGTTTTACGAAATTATGAGTATTAAATTCTGGAAAATTCGTAGAGCACAGCATGTCCGAAAATAGATGTGTTTCGATGTTTTTGCGATTCTGGGAGAACCAGGAATCAGAATCATGAACCGTTTAAAGTTTCGGAAAGCTAATGTCGAGATCATTGACATATGTTTTTCCCAAAATTTAATTCGAAGTATTTTTATTCTGTTAATTCTGTAGAACTTCTAGGTTAGAATTTAACCATCGGTGCACGATACGAAACTTGTATGTGCCATAATTCTCAAACGAATTTGAATTCGGACGAGCCATAAATTCCAGCATATTTTTGACGCTGAAATCTACAGGAAATCATGTATGAAACTTGAGTTTGTATCGGTTGACTTTTCGGTCAACAGATCGCCTCGATTTGCATGCTATGAGTCTCGAGTTGATAAAATTCAGTTTCTTTGGACAAAATTTAGGAATTAACATAAAAATTAGAATAATAAGATTAAAATAGGATTTTAGATTAATTATTCCAAAATTAAATAAATTATCTTTTGACGTGATAAATTTGTAATACATAGGCTATTTGGACTGTGACTTGGACTCTGATTCATACCAGCAGCAGGACCCCAGGCAAGATACCTTGCCAAATTGCTTACAGTATTTTGCATGCTTAGTATATTTCTGTATATTTATTGCATTTCTGTTTATTCTTGCATGTGTAGTTTTCTTTCAGTCATTACTATGTATTAGATATGTTGACACACACATGACACTTAGTATCATAGAGGACAATCATTAGGCGTATGGACTTTTAACCACTCTGGTAACACCGTAGTCACTAGCACGCACTATGGTGGGTCGTGTCCGATGGTCGCTACCCCCGAGGTATGTCGATTGATGGAGTCCGAGGGTCGCTACCCCAGAGGTATGTCGGCTGATGATGTCCACTGACGAGCGTGAGGTTGTGAGGATTAGATCGAGTAGCCTACCCTTGCCCATACGTCAAAAAATTATCCTTATTTGCATTCATATAGATTGTCTTGTACAGCGTACTTATTATTTTCAAATAATATGCATGTTTACTGTATTCAAATTGGCTCATAATTTCTGTATCTTGTTACGTCCCTCTGAGGACCTGGTCCGCTGCCAGGTGTATCTGTTCTTGAGTATTTGCAGGAGCGCAGATTTGGATGGTTGTATTTGCTTAGTGGATGTCTTCTTTTCGAGCCGTGATCGATAGCTGGTATACTTATATTGGGTTTGATTGTGTTGTACTTATATTGTATTTACCTTTCCTATTCGAGTTGGTAGTAGATTTGTTTCCATCCAACTATCATCCTAGATACTTCTTATTGAGATCCAGTTTCATCGATATTGTTTATTTATTTCTATATGATTTTGGTGGATGAGATTTAGATTTTACCCTGTGACTTGTATTACAGTTATACCACTTGTGGATTTGATATTCATATTACAGCGTACGTGTGGATTTGGTTTCCATATATTGGAGTTGTCATATCCATGCGGCTGGCATGCTTACGTGTTCCTAGTCCTACGTATTTTGGGACTGGGGCATGACATATTTTTATGGTGGCCCATGCAGGTCGAGAGTATATTGTCTCGGTTACGTTACTGTACCGAACAAGCCTGCACCTAGGACTAGAGTATAGGATCTCATCCATAATTGACTATGACTCATCTTTCTTCTAATCTATTATATTTGAATAATTACATCATGCTTGATTCCTGTACTCCTATAATAGTTCCTTTAGTATAGTCTCTCCTAGAATATAGAAGTTCCTGTTGTTAGATGATAAGTATGATAACCTTCCTATTAAGAGTACAACTAGAGTGCTGACACACCACTAAGTTTAGGATGTCTAGTGAACCCTAGAATTCCTTATCTCTAGAATTGGTTTACCATTACCCCCTGATGTGTTATGAGGACTTGAGCGTAGTATAGACACTACTAGAGTTAGTTAGAAGTTTACCATTATGGTTGTCCTAGCATTGAGAAACCAATAAAAAACCAAAGTAAATATTAGGACTGAACCTAACCCATGCCGTTAGATGAGTATTGGAGAACCATAAATTTAGATTCTTGTCTTGAGATAAGCAGACAGTACCTTAGAAAGCCAAGAGCAATGCATAGAATATTTTCCTAATCATACCTCAAACACAGAGACTAGCATACCCCTTTCCCTTAGAAAACCATGATGCTATCTAGAGCCTCTCTATTTTCATATATTGTTCCCCTGTGACCATAGCGTTCGCTAATTGTGCGACGACCAAAATTACGTTCTTCTTTTCTTTATCTTTCAACTCATGCCACCTGACACTTCTGATAGTAGGCCAAGTAATTTATTTCTTTGTTTAGGACACATAGTTTGCTAGGATTATAGTTGTAATCTTGAATTTTAAAATTGTGTGCTTAGTAGTTAGAACTTGATAGTTAAGTTATTCTTATAGATTGAGACCTGGTGCTTATCCCTTAGTTTTAAATTGCATAACTTGTACCACACCTCAATACGAGTTATATTTCCTTTCCCTTGAGGCCAGTAACTGTCCCATTCTTACTATTGACACTTGCACTATGACTAAGAGTTAAGACGACCATGACCTATGTAATATAAGAGGATACCCTAACAAGTACCAAGACCCCTTCTCGAAGACCTTAACAGGAGCTTCTACGGTACCCTTAAGACTGTCACAGTATTAGTTTATTATTTTAAGTTGGGTAGTATACCTCACAACCTAGTATCACATAGTCTTTTGACCTATTATTGAAGTATGATTGAACAACATTAATTGTATACTAGCATAAGACGACAGTGGTTATTCAGACAATAGAAGTTAGAGGTCCTTGCCCATATTTGGTCGACTAGCGACATATACAAGGAGGTTGTATGATAACTGTAGGGATTGTAGAGTCTTTTATTATTGTTGCTTAGTTGTTTTGTTTTGTGAACTTGAATTAATTTGTACCTCCTTTCATCATCATCTAGCGTACTTATATTTGCTGCACTACCTTGACTTATGCTGCTATTATAGCCTAGTTTTGCAAGCTTAGTCTTTTATCGAACTTGATCATGAGATATGTATTATTGGGGACGCCTACTAATACATTTCAGAATCAGTGTATTAAGGTCTAGCTAACCTTAGTGCGCTTGATTCGCCCTTCGTAATACTACTTTACGTGGATTGAGATATGTAGTGATTGGTAGACGAATATACTTGCTCCTAGATATGTCTGAGCGGATCGTATCGGTTACATAACTGTACTAATACGAGCATGCGAACAAAGAATTACCAAAATATGATTTCAATCTACAACTGCTTTGACAATTCCCATTTGAATTCCTTAAACTCCTTGATCCCGATACTTCTATTCTATTACCTCACCCTTGAACTCTTTATTATTGGTCTCCGTCTTCCCTTATTTCGGAAAGACGAAACCTCGTGCTTGGTATAAGTTTAATACACAGAGAGTACTAGATATACCCCGTAGGCCGATCACATACTTGAGGATTATTCTTTTGTAATTAAGGATATATCATATATGATATAATCGGCGTTGAAGTTTTGAGGATTGAATGACATGAGTAAATAAATTAAGGAATATTTTTCTTAAAGTATATAGCCTTCTATGATAGATGGATAAATTCTAAGTTGGGTAGCAGTGCATTGTCAACTTGAGAGGAATTTCTTTTAGATTGTGATCAAGTAAGATTAGATTGGGAGATTCAAGTTATTTTAATTTTGAGAAATTTTAAAAGAAGGATTAAGATAATGAGGATTTAACGAATTTTAAAATCTTGATATTGCGGACCAAATATTTATACTTTGAGCACATGATTTAAACTTTGAATATTGAAGGATGAATCATCGATTTAAATTTTGAGGATAAATATAGAATTTTAGACTTGAACAATTGTTTAATTAGATTTAAATTTTATAATTTGATGATTTGAATTAAAAGTTCAATTTTGATTGTTGGGTCACCTATTTGAAATATTGATGATGTAAATTAAGTTTAAATATTTGAATAGTACAAAATTCTTAAGTTAAGAATAGGAATAAGATTTGATTATAATTATTTATTGTTCAAAGTCTAGAAGAGATTATGATAGTTGGAAATTATGATATAAATTTTGATGTGGGATGTCATATAGACTTGAGTTATATTTGGATGTTGATTATTTAAAAATCGAGAAGAGATTACGACAGGTTGAATTTTGATTTAAACAGTGGTTATCTTAATTTTGAAGTGATTGCGATAGATTTGAATAGATTTTATTATTTAAATTTTTGGAAGAGATTGCGATTGACGTACCTTATGTACGAATGTGAAGGATCTAACAAATTATGCCTTATTTTAATTTCGAGGACAAAATTGTTTTAAGTTGGGTAGATTGTCAACTCCCTCACCCAAAATAGGTATTTGTGTATATTTTATATTATTATATTTATTATAGATATTGAATTTATTTAGAGTATTATCTTAGTTAATTAGAAAATAATTTTTTTAGTATATTTACTTATATAAATATTTATTTAGAATTATTTTTAGGCTATTTTAGATTATTGGGATTTTCCATAATTTTTAGTTAATTAAAAACTAGTAACACTAATTTTTGAGGACTTTAAAGAATTTATTTTATGTTCAAACTTAATTAAAAATATCTCAAAATTTTATTTTAGGTTCTAAATAATAAAATATATTTTCTAAAAGTTTTTGGGAATTTTTTAATTATTTTTAGCATTTATTTTGAGTTAATTATGAAAAACCGAATTAAAAACTAATTTCTGAAAAAGAAAACCCAAAAAGTAATTAATTCTGCCCAGTCAGCAAACAGGGGGCCCACCTGTCAGCCTCCCGCAGCAAACAGTGCCGGGCCCGCCTGTCAGTGACTGCGGGGCGGGCAGCGTTGGATGGCTGCCACGTGTCAAGATCTGAGCCGCGACTGCTTTCTCTCTCCTCTATATATATTAGTTTAAGTTTATTTCTAGGGTTTTTCTTCAGCCGAATTTTGGAGAATTGCCATCATCTTCCAGAAGCCATTGCGCATAGCTCCGGACTCCAAATGAGGCCTAGTTTTTTGTGTTAGAAAGATATTGAGGTTAGATTTCTGATTATATAATTTGTTTTACGAAATTATGAGTATTAAATTCTGGAAAATTCGTAGAGCACAGCATGTCCGAAAATAGACGTGTTTCGATGTTTTTGCGATTTCGGGAGAACCAGGAATCGGAATCATGAACCGTTTAAAGTTTCGGAAAGCTAATGTCGAGATCATTAACATATGTTTTTCCTAGAATTTAATTCGAAGTATTTTTATACTGTTAATTCTGTAGAACTTCTAGGTTAGAATTTAACCATCGGTGCACGATACGAAACTTGTATGTGCCATAATTCTCAAACGAATTTGAATTCGGACGAGCTATAAATTCCAACATATTTTTGACGCTGAAATCTACAGGAAATCATGCATGAAAGTTGAGTTTGTGTCGGTTGACTTTTCGGTCAACAGATCGCCTCGATTTGCGTGTCATGAGTCTCGAGTTGATAAAATTCAGTTTCTTTGGACAAAATTTAGGAATTAACATAAAAATCAGAATAATAAGATTAAAATAGGATTTTAGAGTAATTATTCCAGAATTAAATAAATTAAAATAAATTATCTTTTGACGTGATAAATTTGTAATACATAGGCTATTTGGACTGTGACTTGGACTCTGATTCATACCAGCAGCAGGACCCCAGGCAAGATACCTTACCAAATTGCTTACAGTATTTTGCATGCTTAGTATATTTCTGTATATTTATTGTATTTCTGTTTATTCTTGCATGTGTAGTTTTCTTTCAGTCATTACTATGTATTAGATATGTTGACACACACATGGCACTTAGTATCATAGAGGACAATCATTAGGCGTATGGGCTTTTAACCACTCTGGTAACACCGTAGTCACTAGCACGCACTATGGTGGGTCATGTCCGATGGTCGCTACCCCCGAGGTATGTCGATTGATGGAGTCCGAGGGTCGCTACCCCAGAGGTATGTCGGCTGATGATGTCCACTGACGAGCGTGAGGTTGTGAGGATTAGATCGAGTAGCCTACCCTTGCCCATACGTCGAAAAATTGTCCTTATTTGCATTCATATAGATTGTCTTGTACAGCATACTTATTATTTTCAAATAATATGCATGTTTACTGTATTCAAATTGGCTCATATTTTCTGTATCTTGTTACGTCCCTCTGAGGACCTGGTCCGCTGGCAGGTGTATCTGTTCTTGAGTATTTTCAGGAGCGCAGATTTGGATGGTTGTATATGCTTAGTGGATGTCTTCTTTTCGAGCCGTGATCGATAGCTGGTATACTTATATTGGGTTTGATTGTGTTGTACTTATATTGTATTTACCTTTCCTATTCGAGTTGGTAGTGGATTTGTTTCCATCCAACTATCATCCTAGATACTTCTTATTGAGATCCAGTTTCATCGATACTGTTTATTTATTTCTATATGATTTTGGTGGATAAGATTTAGATTTTACCCTGTGACTTGTATTACAGTTATACCACTTGTGGATTTGATATTCATATTACAGCGTACGTGTGGATTTGGTTTCCATATATTAGAGTTGCCATATCCATGCGGCTGGCATGCTTACGTGTTCCTAGTCCTACGTATTTTGGGACTGGGGCATGACAGACTTCAATCTATACAAGGGCATTATAGCGCCCCGTTCTCCCGGTGCGGAGAGCGCGGCTAAGAAACACAAGACGGTATCGTTCGATCGGGATAGATTAAATTAAGAACTCGTCCTCATTATGGATTTGTTTCTTCGGAATCGATTCCCATATTCAGTGGACTGCGCCCCAAGGATCGGCTTAGCGGCAGAGTCAGGAGGGACCTCTCCGCTGCTATCTTTTATTGCCTCAGTTTTCGATGTCGCTTGTTGCTTTCGTGCTTTGAGTTGGTTTTGGGATTTGCTTGTTTTCCTTGAACGGTTTTGATGGTTTTCATTATTTTCGTTCATTGACTTGCACTTCTATTCCGAGACTTGGAAAGAGAGGAAGAAGGATTAATCGAGCTGTTCGTGTGCAGGTGAACGAGCAGTAGGTAGCTTGCGAGCGGAGTCGTGAAGCGCCTCTTTCCTTCTTCTTTCCAAAATCTAAGTGAGTGGCTACCAACCCGATTAGCTAGTCCTGCTTCCAAGCTTCACAGCTAATAAATCTACACTCTTCTATGCCCCGATCAAACGATACCAAATAATAATAAAAGAAACCAAGATAAAAGACAAATATACTTGGTTATTATGCTTGTCAATCAAACCTGTGAACTGTTGCTTTATCGTATGCTTGTTCGTGCAAATGTTCTATAAAACGTGCTAAGTATAGAACACATCTTGTATATGCATAATTGTTTAGGGAGGCTATGCTAAATAAATCATGCATTACTACTTGTCGTGCACTCGTGTACTTGCACTCGTGTTCTTGCAATCGTGTTGCCTCAACTGCATGAATTGTTAACGTGTTAATCGTGTACGATCATGGACAACTTGTGCACAAGGTATAGTTCTGCGGACGGTCGCTAGGGCACTGGCACCGATCCGATCCGGGCGGAACTCGTATAATAGTCATCGTGTACGGGACAAGGTGGCTTGCAGCGCCTCGTGTACTATCGTTGCATGCTATCCTTGCCTCGGACTAGTCCACTATGGCAATCATGCCAGTGATCATCGTGTATATTTAAACCTGTTGCATACTAACTTGTGTCTTCGTGGCAGAGAAGGCATGGTAAGTATTGTGCAGGTAATTCAGACGGTCAGGTAAAATCCACCTAACGGTGGCACGTTCATTTCAGTAAATTCTATATACTGCTGACTTGTAAATAAACTAAGGCAAGATAGAAACCCACAAATATGCATGCTTCATTAAAACAACGTGTTGATTGGTATAGTCAGGCTAGCTCGCCTTCACCAGCATGTTTCGATATGCTGACCCTCGTTGAAACAGGTTCTCCGCACTAAGGCGAACCGAGCGAGGAGCCGAAGTCGTCTACCCGATCCAGTCTAACTGTTGGCGCATCTTCACCGCGCCCCCTGAAGCATTTGAAGACAGGAGCTGCAACTCTTCATACACAAATGCAGCTCCGTGGCAAAGCCGTCCTCCAGCCTGGAGGTCTTTATCGTTTTGAGTTTATAAAAGGATGTAATGTACAGGACTGCTATCTTATTTTGAGTCATCTCTTTTGTAAGCCGTTCGGCATATTAGCTAACTCGTTCAAGAGTTTGTAATAGATGTTCATTATAAATAAAGAGAACTTTTCTATGTTTCAAATCTGTGTTTCAATTTATCTGCGTACTCTGAATATGTGCTTGCTATGCAAATCATTAAAGCCTTGTGCGGGCGCAACTCCAGGCCCGCACGGCGGTCGCGACTCGGGGGACGCCTCGGGGTGTGACATAGTGGTATCAGAGCACAGATTCAAAGTTCCTTAGACTTCGTGCTGGAAAAGTTCCTTTAACGATCAAAATTCCTGTGCGAACTCTTGAACTCGCTAGGCCAAAATAAGATACGTTCATGCAATAAGTCCATAATACATTATGATCCTAATGTAATTTACCTTCTTTTGAAGGAATGAATCCTGCGCAATCTGCAGCGCAAGTCCCGGACGAAATGCAACGCCAAGGAAGTAGTTCGGGCACTTCAGGAAGTTCAGAAAGCCAGCGAGCCATGCCAAGCATCGATCCCGTTCAGCAAATATTGCGGATATTGGGGGAAAACCAACAAAGGGACGAGGCTCGCCATGAACGGGCCGAGAAGCGAGCGGAAGAGAGTCAGCTCAAGTTTCAAGACAATATAGAAGCACGATTCTCAGTCCAATAGAAGCAGGTAGATACCCTGCATCAGATCGTTCAGACTTTGGCTGCCAACCATTCCGCCGCAACAACAACGACTCCGGTGGAGCAGCCCGTGCTTGAAGTAGAGACACCGCAAATTCCAAGAGCGAGGGACGTGACTGCCTTCGACTTTGGCCACTTCAAGAAAGTCTCCAACACCCCATTCAACGGGACTGAGGACCCAGTCGTAGCTCTACATTGGTTGGCGGAACTTGAAGATCACTTCGTTCTGCTAGAGGTCCCCGAAGAGAAGCGCATCGCCTGCGCGCAACTACAGCTCCGCCTCAACGCACACGATTGGTGGGACGTGCATCGACGATCTCTCCAATTTGATCACGAAGAGGAGGCGATCTCGTGGACGACTTTTTGTGCCGCGTTCAAAGAGGAGTATGTACCCCCTCCTGTACAACGTCAAATGGAAAACGAGTTCGTGTAGCTGCGGCAAGGCAACATGACAGTTAAGGAGTACTCCGCCGAATTCAACCGACTCTCCAAATTCGCTAGGGCCTATTTACCTGATGCAGCAAGTCGAGCTAGAAGGTTTGAAGGTGGACTACGCCCTGTCATCCATTCGCACGTATCCGTTCCTCAGTATCGGACAATACGTGAAGTCATGAATCACGCCTTGTCGCTCGAACCACACTATCCTCACGTTCCTGCCGGCGCTGTGCATACATCCACTCACAAACGCCAAGGCAACGATAGAGAAAATACTGCTGCAAAATGCCCTAACAACGGAGGGCACCAAAGAGGAAACCCAGGGCCATTGTGTAATTTCTGTAAAAAGCGTGGGCACACAGCCAACAATTGTCGTTTGAGACTTAGGTTATGCCTAGCGTGTGGACAATTAGGCCATGCCATTAATTCCTGTCCGAACCTTCCTGATCGTCGTCCCCAACGAAATAATCCCTAACGGTAAGTTCTACCCTAAGTTTCGGGACGAAACTTCCAATTAGTTGGGTAGGATGTAGCGCCCCGTTCTCCCGGTGCGGAGAGCGCGGCTAAGAAACACAAGACGGTATCGTTCGATCGGGATAGATTAAATTAAGAACTCGTCCTCGTTATGGATTTGTTTCTTCGGAATCGATTCCCATATTCAGTAGACTGCGCCCCAAGGATCGGCTTAGCGGCAGAGTCAGGAGGGACCTCTCCGCTGCTATCTTTTATTGTCTCGGTTTTCGATGTCGCTTGTTGCTTTCGTGCTTTGAGTTGGTTTTGGGATTTGCTTGTTTTCCTTGAACGGTTTCGATAGTTTTTATTGTTTTCGTTCATTGACTTGCACTTCTATTCCGAGACTTGGAAAGAGAGGAAGAAGGATTAATCGAGCTGTTCGTGTGCAGGTGAACGAGCAGTAGGTGGCTTGCGAGCGGAGTCGTGAAGCGCCTCTTTCCTTCTTCTTTCCAAAATCTAAGTGAGTGGCTACCAACCCGATTAGCTAGTCCTGCTTCCAAGCTTCACAGCTAATAAATCTGCACTCTTCTATGCCCCGATCAAACGATACCAAATAATAATAAAAGAAACCAAGATAAAAGACAAATATACTTGGTTATTATACTTGTCAATCAAACCTGTGAACTGTTGCTTTATCGTATGCTTGTTCGTGCAAATGTTCTATAAAACGTGCTAAGTATAGAACACATCTTGTATATGCATAATTGTTTAGGGAGGCTATGCTAAATAAATTATGCATTACTACTTGTCGTGCACTCGTGTACTTGCACTCGTGTTCTTGCAATCGTGTTGCCTCAACTGCATGAATTGTTAACGTGTTAATCGTGTACGATCATGGACAACTTGTGCACAAGGTATAGTTCTGCGGACGGTCGCTGGGGCACTGGCACCGATCCGATCCGGGCGGAACTCGTGTAATAGTCATCGTGTACGGGACAAGGTGGCTTGCAGCGCCTCGTGTACTATCGTTGCATGCTATCCTTGCCTCGGACTAGTCCACTATGGCAATCATGCCAGTGATCATCGTGTATATTTAAACCTGTTGCATACTAACTTGTGTCTTCGTGGCAGGGAAGGCATGGTAAGTATTGTGCAGGTAATTCAGACGGTCAGGTAAAATCCACCTAACGGTGGCACGTTCATTTCAGTAAATTCTATATACTGCTGACTTGTAAATGAACTAAGGCAAGATAGAAACCCACAAATATGCATGCTTCATTAAAACAACGTGTTGATTGGTATAGTCAGGCTAGCTCGCCTTCATCAGCATGTTTTGATATGCTGACCCTCGTTGAAACAGGTTCTCCGCACTAAGGCGAACCGAGCGAGGAGCCGAAGTCGTCTACCCAATCCAGTCCAACTGTTGGCGCATCTTCACCGCGCCCCCTGAAGCATTTGAAGACAGGAGCTGCAACTCTTTATACACAAATGTAGCTCCGTGGCAAAGCCGTCCTCCAGCCTGGAGGTCTTTATCGTTTTGAGTTTATAAAAGGATATAATGTACAGGACTGCTATCTTATTTTGAGTCATCTCTTTTGTAAGCCGTTCGGCATATTAGCTAACTCGTTCAAGAGTTTGTAATAGATGTTCATTATAAATAAAGAAAACTTTTCTATGTTTCAAATCTGTGTTTCAATTTATCTGCGTACTCTGAATATGTGCTTGCTATGCAAATCATTAAAGCCTTGTGCGGGCGCAACTCCAGGCCCGCACGGCGGTCGCGACTCGGGGGATGCCTCGGGGCGTGATAGGTGTAATGTGCAAACGACGTGGACTATCTGACGGTACGCGCCCTGTATTTTGAGTTATCTTTTGTAATACAATTCAATAGCCGAGAAGGCGCATCAATGTAAACTCTATGTAAATTACTCTGAATATTCAATGAAAAAGCATGTTTCTTTCGCATTTGTGTTCAAATCTCTGTGAATGTATTTTATAATTTGTGTTTTAAAATGGGTTCCTAAAACTGCAAGTTCTTGCCTTGTACGAGCGTAACCCCAGGCTCGCACGGCATCACGCCCCTAGCGAGGACGAATCGGTTCCGTAAAGGATCCGGCGAGGACGAAAGACCCTTAGCGGGATCGAGGCATGACATATTGGTATTAGAGCACGGCTGTACTTCCTTGGGATTTCAAAAGAATATAAAGGAGTTTGAAGCGCCTCTCAATTGAGTTGCGTTCGGCGTCCGCTGCATCAGATGAGTCGCCTATATAATGAGCCCGTAGATATAAAATCTATCGATTTTGGAGTGTTAACAAGCTACTCTCTTTTGTAGCAATGGCTAAGAAAAACACTATCGCTGCAAGCAGTGCTCAGCCTATCCAGAGCGATCCGACAAGTTCTGGAGAATCCGGAGGAGCGGGTTCAACCGGTATGGCGAAACAACTTATGCATCTCATGGAGGTACAGCAACAACAAGCCGTTACGCAACAAGCGCAATTTGCTTCTCAGCAGAAGCAAATGGATACCATGATGCAACTGAATGCATCCTTGGTACCAAGCAATGGGACTGCCACTGTGACTCCTTCCCCACCGCCGGCCGTGGCGGCAGAGGATGAGTCAGAAGAAACTCAGCCTTCAACTAGGAACACCTGCCGTGCGGCAGAGTTCACAAAAATGCATCCACCTACGTTCAACGGACGAGCGGAACCGGACGTGGTGTTGGGATGGATTGCTAAGCTGGAGGGACTCTTCAACCTGGTTGGCATCCGGGGATCCAAGCGAGTTGCCTGTGCATCGGTTCAGCTGGAACTGCGTGCGCATGATTGGTGGGAGGCAACGAAGCAAGGAATTTACGATGCCAATCCCAACTGCAAAATAACTTGGGAAATGTTCAAATCAGCCTTCATTGAACAATACATTCCCAGGGCCATGCGTCAACAAAAGAAAGACGACTTCAGCAATCTGGTCGAAGGAAGTTTGTTTGTAGATGATTATGATTCTGAGTTCGCTAAGCTGGCCAAGTTTGCGGGGCACTTTCTGCCTAACCAGCAGGCGTGGTGCTATCGCTTTCAAAAAGGTTTGAATGATGAGTTGCGTAGGGACGTCATCAATCAGAAATATCAAACCTACAGGGAATGCTACGAAGCAGCCCTGGGCAGTGAGCGAATCTTTGGGCGTTGTCCCCCAAAGGCAGAAGTGCAAACCCTCTGTACCAACAACAATAAGCGACCTCAAGAAATGAGAGGGTCTGGAGCACATAAGCGTCAGCACATGTCGGGTAACAGGGGTCAGACTCAGGCACCGAACTGTACCAGGTGCGACAAAGCAGGGCATCGAGTAAACGAAAGTCGAATTACTGGATGTTTCAAATGTGGTCGTCTGGGCCATAAATAATTTAACTGTCAAGAGGGTAAGCCAAATCAGAACAACGGAAATAATCAGAATAAAGGGCCTCCAGCAAGTGATGCCAATGCTGTGCCAGTAAACCCGCAACGTCAGGGTGCTCAAGGCCGAGTCTATGCATTGACTCAGGATGAGGCATCTGTCTCTGAAACGGTCCTGACAGGTACATTATTTTTCAGAGAATTGCCCGCTAGAGTCTTATTTGATTCAGGTGCTACGCATAGTTTCAAATCTGCTGATTTTACTATTGAGCATAAATTAGCTTCTACTCCCTTAACTATGAATCTTTGCGTAAGCACACCTTCGGGAGTTGACATGCCCGCCCATGCGATCTGTAGGGATGGTTATATTTGCATCGGAGGAAGGAAGCTTTCCTTAGTTGTCATTGTACTAGACATTAAGGATTACGATATTATTCTCTGGATGGACTAGTTGGGTGCTTGCCATGCAACAATCGAGTGCACGGAGAAGCGAGTCGTATTTCGTCTACCCGGCGAGGCAGACTTCTACTATTCGTGCAGCGCTGCACCAAAGACGGCAATGGTGATATCAACAATTTCGGCTAGGCGTATGCTGCATTCGGGTTGTGAAGGGTACTTAGCTTCAGTTCGAGATACCCGACAGGAAAGTGCAAATACAGCTCAGGCTGATGTTATAGCAGATTTCCTCGACGTGTTCCCGGACGAGATGCCTGGAATGCCTCCTGATCTTGAGATCGAATTTAGCATTGACACATTTCCGGATGCGCGACCGATATCGAAGGCACCTTATCGAATAGTCCCAGCAGAGCTGAAAGAACTTAAGGTTCAGTTACAAGATCTGTTGGACCGAGGATACATACGTCCAAGCATTTCTCTGTGGGGTGCTCTGGTACTGTTCGTGAAGAAGAAAGATGGATCCATGCGACTGTGTATTGACTACAGAGAATTAAATAAGGCGACCGTTCGAAATCAGTACCCTTTGCCAAGGATAGATGACTTATTTGATCAACTGCAAGGTGCAACAGTTTTCTCTAAAGTTGATCTCAGGTCAGGGTATCACCAGTTGAAAATAAAATCAGAAGATATTCAAAAATCTGCGTTTAGAACCCGTTACGGACACTATGAGTTTCTCGTGATGTCGTTCGGCTTAACGAACGCCCCTGCAGCTTTTATAGATCTGATGAACCGTGTGTTTCGGCCGTACGTAGACAAGTTTGTCGTCGTATTCATCGACGACATTTTGATATATTCCAAGAACGAGGCGGAACACAAGGAACACCTGAAGATCGTGTTGCAGACATTACGAGAACATAAGTTGTTCGCTAAACTCAGCAAGTGCGAGTTCTGGTTGAACAGTATGGCGTTCTTTGGTCATGTCGTCTCGGCAGAAGGCGTCGCCGTAGACCCGAAGAAAATAGAGGCGGTGGTGGATTGGAAACAACCTACGTCAGCCAGCGAAATTCAAAGCTTTCTCGGCCTAGCAGGATACTACCGTAGGTTCGTGAAAGATTTCTCTAAACTGGCCTCGCCTTTGACTCGCCTTACTCATAAAGGGATTGTATACAACTGGAGTGATGAATGCGAAGCCAGCTTTAGTGAACTGAAGCGGCGTCTTGTTTCAGCTCAGATTCTTGCACTTCCGGATAGGGTAGAGGAGTTTCAGATATACAGTGACGCTTCAGGACTCGGATTAGGATGTGTACTCATGCAACGGGACAAGGTATTATTGTACGCCTCCAGGCAACTGAAGCCGCACGAGAAAAACTACCCGACACACGATTTGGAATTAGCGGTGACTGTATTTGCATTGAAGTTGTGGAGGCATTATCTTTATGGTGTTGCTTGCAAAATCTTTACAGATCACAAGAGCCTCAAGTATCTATTCACCCAACGGGAATTAAACCTCCGGCAGCGGTGTTGGCTAGAACTTATTAAGGACTATGATCTAACGATCGCGTATACCACTACTAGAAAAAGCGCTATTAGCGACGTATTTTAGCGACGTCAAAAGAAACGTCGCTAATAATATATAATTAGCGACTCCCTATAAAAACGTCGCTAGGAGTCGCTAAATGGCGACATTTAGCGACGTTTAGCGACTTTTATTAAGATTTTAAAAGTTAAGTCGCTATAAGTTAAATAAAGGTCGCTAAACGTCGCTAATATGTCTAATTTAGCGACGTTTAGCGACGTATATAGCGACCTTTTTATTAAAAATATTTAGCAACGTGTTTAGCGACGTCAATGACGTCGCTAAAATTTAAGTTAGCGACGTTTTACTTGGACGTCGCTAAACGTCGCTAAAATTTGGTTAATTAGGGCTCGGTTTCATTTTTCCCCATCTGCTGAAAATTCGAAAAGAGAAAAACTCCCCCCCCCTCTCCCGCGCTCCGTCGACCGGCTCTCCACCCTATTCCGGTAAACCCTACTCTCTCTCTCTCTCTCTCTCTCTCTCTCTCTCTCTCTTTCTCTCTCTCTCTCACAGGACACATGTGACATTGACACAAACACTACACACATAGACACTGACACAGACACAGACACGGCACACACACACACTGACACAGACACTGATGAGGACCTAGGGTTAGGGTTAGGGTTAGGTTTGTTGACATGGGGTTAGGGTTAGGGTTAGGGCCGACTGGCCCAAGTCTACGAGAGAGGTAACAGCAGCAGTGAGCACTGCTTACTAGCTTTGATTATCAAATAAAATAAATTGATTATCAATTCGGTTCTGTTTCGGTTATAGATAATTTATTTCAGCTTTGGGTTTTTAAAATTTTTACTTATTCGATTTTTATTATTTCGGTGTTGAAACCGAATAACCCGAACGCCCACCCCTAGCTAGACCTGACAATTGGACCGGGATGACCAGCCCGGCACGAATCCGGCCCGCAAAACCCTGTCCGAATTATCGTGGGCTCGGCCCGGCCCGACCCAATATATAGGGACGTGTCGGACCTCATATCTCGGCCCATAAGAGAGGTCCGGCCCCGAAGCCCAGGCTCGTTCCGACCCAAGGCACAGCTCGGCCCGGCCCGACACGCTGCTGCTTGCTAGCCTGATCGACAACCTGGTTTATACTATTTGATGTATTATACACATCCATGTATTACATAGTCCTACGCCAATCTATGGGATTTGGTATGCATACAATCTGCCAAGTTCTTGTATATAGATTGAAACAAATGGATTGTGAATCTCCAAGACAAATATGAAGCAAGAACTTGCAGTGTGTTATTTTTTTGTGCTATGTTTACATATCCCAAAGTAGAGAAGTTCATCCGAGAGAGCATACCATCTGTGTTGTTTCTCCCGGAAACAAATGCGCTCCCAACCATCTCCTATGCACATTCAACCCTACACTTCATAATTTAAAAATAAAATGTTAGTTGTTCTTCAATCTCTACTTTGAAGTCCTTGTAGGGTTCACGGAATCCCAAGTGGAAGTTACATATCATTTATACTTGAAGGGCTTTACGCCGAATTACTATCAGTGGACCGCGCACGGAGAACTTGTATCTCTAGCATCGGAGTCGGAGCCCTATGTGGAGCCGTATATGGATGTCCAAGACCACGATGCTTACGACGACGGGTTGGTGAACATGGTTTATGATGCTGCGGGGCCTAGTTTCAATCCTGACAATTATGATGCGGCGGGACCTAGTTTCAATCCCGACAATTATGATGCAGCTGAGGAGGCACCGAATGCCGATGCTGCAAAGTTTATGGAGTTGCTTGAGAATGCAAGGACTCCACTATATCCTGGTTGTGAGGATCATTCACCGTTGGAGGTGGTTACAAGATTATTGAGTATCAAGTCCGATTTTAACATGTCGCAAGAATGCTATAATCGAGTGCTCGATTTGATTATAGAGATCTTGCCCGAGGTTGCAAAGTTGCCTAAAGACTTCTATCGATCTAAGAGGATGGTGAGATCGCTTTGGATGGGATACGAGAAAATCGATGCATGTCGCAACGGGTGCATGTTGTACTACAAAGACGACAAGGATGAAGATGCGTGCAGATTCTGTGGTGCTGATCGCTACAAGGCCACTGTTAGAGGAAAGTCTGTCGGTGCAAGGAAGCCTACCGATTCGATGCACTACTTGCCTTTGACGCCGCGGTTGCAGCGGTTGTTCATGGTTAAGGAGACTGCAGAAAACATGAGTTGGCACAGGCGAAAACAGATCGAAGGAGTATTGGATCATCCATCCGATGGAGAAGCATGGAAGCACTTTGATCGAGAGTATCCATATTTTGCCGAGGAAGCGCGTAATGTCAGATTGGGGCTCTGCTCTGACGGTTTTACCCCATTCGGACTTTCGGGCTCCCAGTATTCGTGTTGGCCTGTGATCGTCACTCCGTACAATCTACCGCCTTGGATGTGCATGAAGACTCCGTATATGTTCCTAACCGTTATTATCCCGGGTCCGAACAATCCGAAGAGGAACATCGATGTGTATTTACAGCCTTTGATAGATGAGTTGAATCAGCTGTGGGAAGTCGGTGCCAACACGTACGATGTTTCTAGAAAGCAGAATTTTCAGATGAGGGCAGCACTTATGTGGACCATCAACAACTTTTCGGCCTATGGAATGTTATCGGGATGGAGCACCCATGGTCGTCTCTCATGTCCGTATTGCATGGACCGTTCTCAGGCTTTCCGTTTGAAACACGGAGGCAAACCGTGCTTCTTCGATTGTCATCGACAATTTTTGCCGAACGATCATCCGTACCGGAGGAATCGGAATGCTTTTCGTGCGGGAGTTGTGGAGAAGGCCAATCCACCGCCAAGGTGGCCCGGATGCACGATATGGGAAGAGGTAAAAGATTTACCAAGTGCTATCCAAGAGCCTGCTAAGGGGTACAAGTGTGACGGATTTGGTCGCACCCATAACTGGACGAAGAGGAGTATATTCTGGGATCTGCCATATTGGAGCACCAATCTGATCAGACATAACCTTGATGTCATGCATATCGAGAAGAATGTGTTTGATAACATAATTAATACTGTAATGGATGTAAAGGGGAAGACGAAAGATAATCCGAAGGCGAGGTTGGACTTAGAAGACATATGTAGACGTCCTGCATTGCATTTGATAGAGGAGGGGAATGGAAAGTTAAAGCAACCTAAGTCAGTTTTCTCACTGGATAAAGAGGATAAAGGTAGACTTTGTAGGTGGATTCAGGGTCTAAAGTTTCCAGACGGGTACGTGTCGAACTTGAAAAGATGCGTCGACCTCAAGGAGAACAAACTAGTAGGTATGAAGAGCCACGATTGTCACGTATTCATGGAGAGGTTAATTCCGATTGCATTTCGGGAATTCTTATCGCAGGTCGTTTGGGACCCATTGACAGAGCTGAGCATATTCTTCAGAGATCTTTGTTGTACTAAGTTGCTCGTCGATCGTCTAGAAAAGCAAGAGAGGGACATTGCGGTAACACTATGTAAGCTCGAGAAGGTGTTTCCTCCTGGATTCTTCGACTCTATGGAGCATTTACCAATTCATCTTTCCTATGAGGCACGTGTTGGCGGTCATGTCGGTTATCGGTGGATGTACCCCTTCGAGCGCCATCTGAATCACCTAAAGAGAAAGGTGAAAAATAAGGCACGGGTTGAAGGCTCTATTTGTGAAGCTTATGTTCTCGAGGAGATTACAAACTTTTGCTCGACGTATTTCAATCCGCATGTTGCTACTAATAGGACGAAAGCTCCCAGAAACGACGACGCATATCAGGAATCTAATGATGCAATACTCAAAGTATTCAATGCATCCGGAAAGCCCTCGGGAAAAATGAAGAAGAGATATTTGAATGACGATGAGCTAAGGGCTGCTCAATTGTATATATTACTCAATTGCGACGAGGATGAAGTGGAGAAGCTAGAGGGGTAAGTAATTAACGTCCACGTTTACATCATCTCAATGTAATAGTATAAGATACTATTATGCTACTAATCAGCAGTTGCTTTATTATTTTTCAGCACATATAATAATGAGTTGAGGTCGGTTAGGCCCTACATAACAGACGAAGAAGTAGAACAAGATATGAGATGCCATTTTCCTTCTTGGTTGAGCGCATATGTAAGATGCTTGGTAATTACTTTTTATTTCTGCACTTGCAAAACAAATAACTTACTATCGCTACTTTGGTATTTAGGTCGATCGTCTAATATCACCTGAGACTGAATCTATTAGGACTCTAGCCAAGGGACCAATTACTGCCGTAAAAATATGGCCAAGTTTCTGTGTGAATGGGTTCAGGTTCAAGTCAACAAATGCTCCTATTAGAGACAGCTTTCTGGATCTTGATTCCACGAAAAATAGTGGTTTGTGTATCAAATCTTCAAACTACAAAGACGTCAATCCGGGCAATGATTTTTTTGGCATCTTACGAGAGATTGTGGAGTTGACATATAATTATGGCCCAGAACCTGCTAATATCGTGCTATTCAGGTGTGAATGGTTGATCCGATTCAAGATCAAGGTTGGAAAATTGACAAGCATGGCCTTGTGGATATAAACTACAAGCGTAGATATCAAGGCTACGAACCATTTGTCCTATCAAGTCAGGCTCAGCTCGTGTACTTCGCAACTTATCCTAGACGGGGGACAGCGAGGTCGGATTGGTGGGCAGTATGCAAGACTAAAGCTAGAAATACCTTTGACATTGACGAAATAGCTTATCAGGAGGACGATCTACCTCTTGTAACAAATATTGTAGATGTGGACTCAACGGAAGTTACTCATTACACGAGTAATAATGTAGAAGATGTAGAATTATCCGGAGAGGACGACGAAGTAGATGAAAGTGAAGACGAGGAAGAGGAAGAGCAGGACGAGGAAGGCGAACAAGATGAATTTTCTGAAGATGATTGAAAATATAAAATATTCCATGTAGAATGTAACTATATTTGGACTATAAATATTGCATGTAGAAGTAGATGTTGACATTAACGAATATATGTATTATATTTTGACTGTATAATACTTTGAGATATGTATCACATTCCGACTGTAGAATGTAGTATATATTTGTGTTTCTCTATATTCATCATATGTTGTTATCAGATATGACAGGACGACGCGGAGGATTCGGCAGGTCCCGAGGTAGACAGAGTGCCACTCCGGTACTGCCTACTGTTGGTTCCGGATCATCGTCGCCCAGTACTCCAGTATATCGAGCAGCCACATCTCCGACTGCGACGACGTTGCGTGGCATCACTCCTGGGACGAGTAGTTCCAGGCGTGATAGTACTCCCTCGTCCAGCGTTCCTCCTGCTGACGGAAGCATGGAGACAGATGAGCATGTAGAGGAGGTTGTGCCAACGTTGTCCCAGCATCAGCAAGATCCTCCATGCGCACCACCGGAGGAGACGAGGACAGAGATTTGGGCCGACGGTACAAAGTAAGTCAATTAGATGGTTTAATATATATTTGTGTTTCTCTTTATTCATCGTATATTGACTTTTTCAGTAATCTAAATTATTATTTCTGTATAGATATCGTCCATCGTCGGTTCAGAGACGCCTGGGCCAATTTCTGAGAAACAACTACGGTGGCCCTTGGATCAACTATTCGGAGGCTCCGGAGGAGAGGAAGGCGTTCTGGTTTGCGCACTTCCAGGTAAAAATATATTAAATAAATCCTCTAATTTATGCATATTCGTGATGCTAACTTAATGAATTATTTATTGTAGCAAACGTATTTTTATCCTCCGCACCGGGCCGAGTTGATCGAGCGGCTCTTTCCTACCGTTGCCGCCAAGCTTATCCGAGATGCTCTGGATGACCAGAAGGCTCGTGATCGTGCTGGAAAACCGATCCAAGGTTGGATCACGCCTGAGCAGTGGACTGCGATGAGGGCTAGATTCGACGATCCGAGCTACAAGGAAAGGTCTAAGAAGGCCAAGGCGGCTAGGCAGAATGCTGCCAAGTGGTGTGGTGGCTCGATTCCGATGACGGAACATTTCCGTCGTTTGGTATGTTTTTTCTTTTAAAATATATTATTTTAATATAAGTACCATAAAATGGTACTTGGAATAAATATTTAAGTTTAGTAATAAAAAATATATTTTTAACAGGTACAGAGGGGTGAGGATGCGAACATGGTGACCGTCTTCTTGGCCACCCATCGCAAGGACGGAAATCTCATTGATGAGAGGGCCTCACAGACCTATGTAAGTATTACTTTACTTTGTGTTTATTTTAATATAACTTAGGCAATTATTGAGTTTCCAAACCTTTTCTAGGCCGAGTATCTTAGGCTTCGTGAGCGGGCGACTGCTAGTGCACCTACACCTGGAGAGGCTGGTGCTTCGTCGCAGCCCGGTCCATCTCCGTCGGCGGACGACCTGTGGGTGACCGCAGCTGGTGGTCTCCAGAGGGGTACGTACTACGGTACGGGCTCCTATGGCGCCCTGGTTGCGACGCAGTCATCTAGGGCCTCCCCGACAGCTGTGCATTCCACACACCCCTCGCAGTCGCAGCCCTCGCAGTCGTCGGCCAGAGTCCAGGAGGCCGTCCAGGAGGCCGTTGACCGTCAGATTGCGTCTCTCCGTGACGACTTGCTGCGAAGTATGGAGGACCAGTCCCGGTCCCAGCCGCAGGCGGACGATCCGATGCTTATCGCACGATTGGATATGCTCGACTGCAGCATGACGGAGCTACGAGAATTGACAAATGATATTAGAGCCTCCAATGATCGCAACATCATGGAGCTGCAGGCGTCACAGCTATCGATGGGCGAGAAGCTGACGAGGATGCATGCGTCACAGCTATCGATGGGCGAGAACCTGACGAGGATGCAGGATTCAATGGGTGATAGCAGTACGAGGTTGTTATCTACCCTGGATTCTTACAACCAGCGACTCGCAGATTTGGAGCGGGCACGGCCGCCACCGACGTCACTGCCTTCTCCATCGACATCGGTGTCGATTCCACGGGACGAGTATGAGGAGTTGTTATCCTTGAAGCGCGCCGCTGGTCAGCCTCCTGCAGATCCGTAGTAGTCTAGTTATTATTATTATTATTTATGAATTATTGGTACTTCAACAATAGACATGATGTATGATGCTTCTTGTATTGATACTTTTAGTTAATTTAATTGGATTATATAGTTATCCACATTTAATTGGATTGATACTTCTTGTGGTCTTTAATTTAATTGGATAATATAGTTAAATCATGTTGGTGTGTATGATGAAGATGATGTAAAACTGCAGGGAATCACAATGTTTGATTCTGGGAATTTTTTTTTAATTTTTTTTTAAAATTAGCGACGTTATTAGCGACGTTTAGCGACGTTTAGCGACGTTAAATTACGTCGCTAATTACGTCGCTAATTAGCGACGCCGTAAAACGTCGCTAATAATAACGTCGCTAATGACGTCGCTAAACGTCGCCAATTGCTGACATGGCAGTATAGCCAGGTCATTAAAGACGTCGGTGTAACGTCGCGATAGATGTCGCTAATCAGCGACGTTTAGCGACTTTTCTAAACGTCGCTTTTTAGTGACTTGGCGTCGCAAAACGTCGCTAAATTTAGCGACACATTAAAGTCGTTAAAAAACGTCGGTATAGCGACGTTTAGCGACGTTTTTTGTATTAGCGACTTGGTATTTTCCGACTTCTTTAAAACGTCGCTAATTACGTCGCTAAACCTAATTAGCGACGATTTTTGGTTATTTAGCGACGTTTTTAGACGTCGCTAATTTGACTTTTTCTGGTAGTGTACTCCGGGCAAGGGAAACGTTGTTGCTGATGCTCTGAGTCGAAAGCACGTGGGCTCGTTATCTATAGACAACTGTTTACTTCGAGATCTTGAGGCGATGGGCATCGAGTTCCGAGTTCGGCATCAAGGCGTGCAGCTGGCACCACTCCATCTTGAACCGAGTTTACGGGATAAAATCAAATCAGCTCAGGAGGGCGATCAGTTCATAGCGAAAGTACGCAAATTGATCTCGACGGGGAAGACGTCTGACTTTGTGGCAGGCGAAGATGGGGCCTTACAAATAAAAGGAAGGCTATGCGTCCCGAGCGACCCTGAACTCCGAAGGGAAATTATGGCGGAAGCGCACTACGCGAAGTATTCTTTCCATCCGGGGAGCACTAAGATGTACAAGGACTTACGTGGTACCTTCTGGTGGCAAGGTATGAAGCGGGATGTGGCGACCTTTGTGTCACAGTGCATGGCCTGCCAACAGGTGAAAGCTGAACATCAGAGACCCGGCGGGGAGATGCAGAACCTCGCTATTCCCGAGTAGAAATAGAACAACATCACTATGGATTTCATTGTGGGATTTTCGAAGATGCCACGGGGGCATGATGCGATTTGGGTCATAGTTGATCATTTGACCAAATCAGCCCACTTTCTGCCTATAAAAGTTGCGTGGAGCGTCGATCGGTTAGCACAGATCTACATAGACGAGATTGTTCGATTACACGGAGTGCCTGCTTCTATCGTCTCTGATCGTGACGGACATTTCTTATCTCATTTCTGGACTAGCCTACAGTCTGCTTTGGGAACCAAGCTACAGTTCAGTATCGCATACCACCCCCAGACTGATGGCCAAACAGAGAGGACAAATCAGATACTTGAAGATATGTTACGGCTGTGTGCGATCGATTTAAAGACTAGTTAGGACACGTACCTTCCGTTGGCGGAGTTTACGTACAATAACAGCTACCAATCGAGCATCCAGATGGCACCGTATGAAGCACTCTATGGGCGCAAGTGTCGATCTCCAATCTGTTGGGATAAAGTCGGCGAGCGGCAGGTACTCGGGCCAGAGCTGGTGGAGCAAGCAGTCAAGAAAGTTTGCTTGATTCGGGAAAGACTCCGTACTGCACAGAGCCGACAAAAAAGCTATGTCGATACTCATCGTAGGCCCTTGGAGTTCATGGTCGGGGATCAGGTCTTCTTGAAAGTGACGCCGATGCGTGGAGTGATGCATTTCGGCGTGAAGGGCAAGCTGAGTCCCAGGTTTGTCGGCCCCTTTGAAATACTAGAACGGGTGGCAGCTGTGGCATACCGAATTGCACTACCTCCCGCCTTGGCTGGAGTGCATGACGTATTCCACGTTTCTCAACTGCGGAAGTATGTGCATGACTCGAGTCATGTAGTTAGCTTCGAACAGCTAGAATTGTGCACGGATTTTTCATACTCAGAGGAGCCGGTACAGATTCTGGATCGTAAGGAAAAAGTACTTCGCAATCGTACGATGTCCTTGGTTCGCGTGCTGTGGCAGAACGATACAGTTAGGGAATCAACCTGGGAAGTCAAATCGGAGATGAAGGAGAAGTATCCTTCGTTGTTCATTGAGTCGGAGGTAGGGCTTGTTCTTAAGTTTCGGGTCGAAACTTTTTCTTAGTGGTATATTATGTAGTGCCTCAAATCCCGATCCGACCGGGACGAGCACTATGTAATTGGGCTTGTGGCTAGTCCGTCTGAGTCATAACTTAGATCTCGGCATCTTCTTGCCACGGACGAAATACGATAATCCTTTCCAACTCATGGAAAGGCCTCTATTGAAACGAGTCCAATAGTTTTCGTGTTTTGGTTGCTTGGTTTTCTTGATTGCCGTTTTGAGGTTTTGGATTTGTTGTTGCTTTCGATTTGCTTGGTTTTCGCTGCTGGTTTTATCGTTTGGAACTTGAGGTTCTGGGGAGTTCGGCAAGGAAGGATAGGCAAGAATTCTAACTCGATGCTTGTGCTGTTTCAGGTCCGCGTAACTGACGTTTGATCGTCGCTAGCGGGATTCCTAGTTTCAGCCTCTTTCCCTTAACCAGTGAGTGGTTTGGTCCCTTCTTTCACTTGATGATGCCCGGTTGGACGCCTAGGAAATCCTTAGCCACAAAGCAAGCCAGCCACTAAGAAAGGAACATGGGATTTGTAGACTAATTTATCATATGCTTGCACACCTTATAATTTGAGTTTGTTTATAAGGAAGAGTTGGTTGTTGGTGGCGGCCTGGTGCCTCGGATAGAGTTTGGACTTATGGGATAACTAAATCGAAACACCGCTTGAGAAAATATAAACTGTTGCATGAGATATATATATGTTACTGCTTAACTTCTTCTGTTTAATTCGATGCATTGTATGTAATATGAATTATTTCATGCATTTGCATGGTCTGGGACAACTTGTGCACAGGGTTTGGCATTTCCTCGAAACGGCTTTCCGGGGCACTAGAACCGTATCGATCCGGAGGGAAATATTTGATTCGTGCTTGTCACGATGCATAGCGGGACCTCCAGCAGGGCTTGCTACCCGGGCTGATAGGGCGCGCCGCTAAGCTTGAAATATGTCCCTAAGGTGTCGATCACACCAATGACCGCTGTTTGTGGTATTAAACGAAAGAATGAAAAATGTATTCAGGATGGGGTTTATACGAAACCCACCTTCTTTGGTTTACAAACAAACTTGTACAATTTGATCCTATACGAGGATATGGGAGTACAATTTATTTAATCTGGGTAAATATTGCTATAGGTGTCTGATCTGCAGTCGATCACTTTAGTCCTTGGACCACACGATGTTGAAGAAGTGTCGTAGAAGACAGAAAGCAGCTTCGAAGGTTGCAAAAGAGGGTAGATGCACGATGCCAAAGTCGTCGATCCCTACTATTTGCCTGAGCTCCGGATTCTTCTCTCTCTCTCTCTTTCTCTCTCCCCCTCTTGACCTTGGATCTGATATTGGTTTCTTGACCAATTTTTTAACCTTTCCAATTTGTCGACCTTTTTCCTCATTGATAGAGGTCTCTATTTATAGAGTTTTAGTGACAGTGACCACTCCGTCGGTGTAGAAACCGAGTAGAAAGTACAGCACCCTTTTACACAACGGTTAAAGTAACCAATGCCTGCGTATAGATGATCCTTTGAATGAACGTGTGATGCGGGTCCAACTAAGGGACAAAACGCGTATAATCGCTACGAAGATCACGACGTAGAAGCCACGTAGGTAGGTATCCATTGTGTAGAATAGGTTGGCATAGAAGCCAAATGTCTGTCACCATGGCATAGAAGCCAAATAGTTATCAAACCGGCATAGAAGCCGAATAGGCGTAGAATCCGAACAGGCGTAGAAGCCGAGTGGTCATAGAGGCCGAGCAGGCGTAGAAGCCGAGTAGGCGTAGAAGCCGAGTGGTCATAGAGGCCGAGTGAGCACAGGAGCTGGATGGGCGTAGGAGCCGCTGCGTACCGTGCCAGAGTGCTGATGGGGACGTCTTAGCCGGAATTACGGCTTTTGAAGATGTAATCAAATCTTTCGCATTAAATGCCGAGATTTGCCACCATCATGTGCATTAAATGTGGAGGCGTGTCTTTGAAGGTCTGCGACTCCTTCTGCGCATCAGTCGCAGAGACGTGCCTTGAGAAACTGTCACCGCTCTGTGTACTAGACGTAGAGACGTGCCTCGACCCCGTACGGAGTACAACTTTTGATGTGGCAGGCGGTTTGTCTACTGCAGAACGTAAACAGCTCGCGTCTGCCTGTGTAAAATAAGGCAGCGTATCCCTTCGTGCTTGTAAAAGCAGTTTACGCAAAGGGGGTGGCGGTATTTGACAGCCTGGGTCACAGTGCTGTGCCATCTTTATAGCCGTCGTCTGGGTAGTCGAGCCGTATCCCTTTATCAGAAGTCCAAACGTCAGGTTCATTGTAGGATCTTCATTACAGGGTCTGACAGGTTCACTTCGGAGAATACGAAGCGTCTCTTGTACACCTCAATGCTCCGTCTGAAAGAGGATGAGTTTTACGCCCTGGAGGCGATAAAGCACCCTGTTTACGCTGAAGCGGCTTGGACGTACTGCCTTACGCGGATGGTCCTTTGAGCTTTCATATTTCACGCTGGGTTTTAGCGGAAAGAGCTCTATTGCACGCTTGATGGCTCTGAAGGCCTCTGTTTACGCTGCTCTGCACCAATATGCCGCGTATAGTCATCCGGCGTATTTTTTATGCTTCTACAAGACCTCCTTCAAAGCTTTCAAATTCCTCGGAATTTGGAACGCTTTGAATGAAGCATGAACCGCTCCTCGTGACTCAAAACATTTCTGAATGGAGCGTTAAAATGGTCGATGCTGACTTTATGGTAGATTTATTGGGGACCGGTGTGACCTCTTTCGCCTATAAAAAGGCTGGAGGAGTTAACCTGTTCTCTCCATATTTCTATCACCACGCAGAGATGATCGCCGGAGTTCGTCGGGTCGATCTGAGGAAGAAGGAGATCATGTTCTTCCAGCGTATAAGGAGCCAAAAAAGATGGCATCTTCGAGCAAGTGTCTACTGCAACGATGGATCATGGAAGGATATCTTAGCCTCCCTTGCTCGGGATAATCAGCAACTTTATATGGCAGTTCTTCTAGGAGAAGGGAAGGGTCGTATTAGACCACGCTGCTTGCAAGTGGTGTCTTCTCCTGTTACCTCCGGGGGTGAGAGCAGCTACTAGCTCTGACCTCGGGCATTGAGTTGGGTGAAATATCTTAACTCAATCTGTCACGACGCACGGAGCATAGGATCTGCATAATCTATGCAAGCCCCAACTCTGTATTCTCCCGCCGTTGATCATTGCCATGTCAGTCAGTTTGCTGGAACTGACTGACTGCTGGAGAAGATGGATGAAGAATTGTGCCCCTGTGAGAGCCTGTCAGAACAGCTTCTGGGCAATCTTCAGACGATGATGATGAGGAAGCCCCCTTGTCGACGGAGTTTCCCTCAGTTGTAATCATGAAAATGAAGAAAAAACCCTTGTAGATTGGATTTCCCTCATATGTAATCATGACTTTAATCTTTAATAAAATTGTCTTTCTTCTCTGCATATGATCATTTTGCCATATGTTGCTGTGAAGTCTGAATATGTGTAGCTTCGACATGTCTGATTCTTTACGCCGACTCTGTAGAAAGAGTGCTAGGTCCTGTCCTTTTGCGCATAGCAAATATTCCATAGAACGCTGTTGAGCATTTTGAACATTTAGAACTGTCCTGTTGCTAGGAATGAGGAACCGCATAGAATTTTTATTCAGACTTCGTCTTCAAGAATGATTTCTCATAAATCCCTTGGAACAGGGTCGAGGAATGGCTGTCAAACTGAGTTGCCATCTTGATAGACGAGATATTCAGACTGGAGTCTGGATGATCCTCCAATTCGACCCGAGAAGAGTTATTTCTCAATGCTTGAACTCTGTATGCTTCGGGTACTTGGGATATGTTGAGGTCAAGAAGGAGTATCTTCTGTGTGAACTCCTGTAATCGACCGCCTTGCTGTTCGGATATGCGGAAAGTCAGAGATCCGTAGCGTAGATAAGCTGAGAATCCTGAGTTCATAGTCTATTGAGCATAGAAAGCCACCGAGCGTGAGATCGTAGATTCGGAGCTGCTGAGCGTAAAGTCGTAGGTTTGTAGCCTCTCGAGCATAAAAGCTACTGAGCACAAAGGCATCAAGGCATAAAACTATAGACTGATAGCTTGCGAGCGTAAAACTGTAGATCTGTTGCTGTCGAGCGTAGAAAGCTCCTTAGCGTAGAACTATTGATTTGTAGCCTGTGAAAAAGAAATCTTCCGAGCGTAAGGTTGCGGATCTGTTGCCTCCGAGCGTAAACTAAACGCCATCGAGCGCGAGATCATCGATTTGGTATCTGCTGAGCGTAAAGTCGTAGGTTTGTAGCCTCTCGAGCATAAAAGCTACCGAGCACAAAGACACCTGGGCATAAAATCATATACTTGTAGCTTGTGAGCGTAAAACCGTAGATCTGTTGCTGTCGAGCGTAGAAAGCTCTTTAGCATAGGAACCGCTGGCCTGCTTTTGTACGAAAAACTCTTCGAATTTGCTGACTGTCCGTCTTTCGAGAGTAGTGGGCTGACGTAGTACCCAATCATAACCAAATATTTAATTTGTGAGATTTGGTTGGGGTTTCGAGGAGCCCATCTGAGGATTCGAGGAGTCGACCAGAACTCTATATATATCCCAAGCTTTTGAGAGAAAAACTTTTTATCCGTCTTCTGCGAAAGAGAGCCTCGATTGTTTGAGTTTTTCCCCTCTTTCTTTCTCCGAGCACTCCGAGTTTTCAGAAATGGCGCCGAAACAAACCCCCTCCACCAAGGGAAAGAGCACAGGCTCTTCTTCTCGTTCTTCTGCCCCAGTGAGAGAGTCTTCGGTCGGGCAAGGTAAACTTCCTTCTGGACGAAGGATCCTGCCGACGAGTAGCGCACCCAGCCTTCGAGGTATAGCCATTGGGGATGACAAAGAATGACAAAAAATCCTTCGCACACGTCGAACGTGACCATGCTAGGTCGTCTTCTGTGCTGATAGCCTCTTTGAGGAAGATGACGCACAGAGACGTTTTTATCTTTTACGCCCATATTTCTAATGTGCCAGCGTAAAAACTCCATGTTTTTTGCAGTTATGAGCGTAAAAGCTCTGACTGCCGAAAACTTGGTGTATACTATAAAATTTTAGTTTTATGCTTTGGATGGGACCTCCGGCGTAGTAACTAGAATTTTGGCAGTCTGGCGTAAAGTACGGACTGTATACCGCCAATTACGCTTCAGGATATGACTTCCGGCGTAAAATGACCAAATTTTGTACAGTCTTGGCGTAAAGCACAGACTGTCGTTTCTTGGTCTTTGCGTTTAAAAGATTTGTAATGACGTATTTTCCTTGCACTTTCGCAGTTAACTTGTACGAGCCTCCACTGGCTGAGGTGATGGGTTCTGCTGTCGGGATGCTGCATTCGAACTACCTGGAGGATCTGTCGTACGTGATATTTCCTATATCCGGACCCCAGTATCCTGAAGGAAGGGGGATCTTGATATCGGCTCAGGGCGAGCGAATGCTGCTGAGCATGATCAACGGGGAGCCCCTAACGTACGTAGACGGGGAGATATACATCAAGCCGGCCTTTCTCTTTGGGGACATGATAGACAAGCAGTCCCAGACGAAGCCCAAGAGAGAACCCTAGGTTTTCCCTGCCGAGAGCGTGGTCTTGTATCTGCCCACGATGCCGAGAGATTATCCCATCTCGGCTTTCTTCCATGCCACACATTCTAGGAGGATGTCGTGGACGCTGACTCCCGATCTTTACGGCAAGCCGGGGAAGATCTTTTACCTGAAAGGAGCCGACCAGGGGTCGTTTGTCAGCCGCCCTTCTGGCGTCGTGACGTTGTTCATGGGACTGTGCCTGGGCAGCGTCCCGAGTGAAGACAGTTCAGTGATCCAGCCGATCCAATTGCCGACTTTCTGCAACGACTTCATGGTACGAGGGGGAGTATACCCCAAGGAGAATCCTCGGTACAATGGGTGGATCACCCCAATAAACCTCCGATGGACTTGCCTAGTTGACTGGGCCCTGAAGCATTTTCGAAGAGAACTGGAGGTCATAGGACTATATGCTGCGTGAGCGCGATGAGTGTTGGGTTGCCTCCCAACCCTAACCTATTTCTGGCACTGATGGAGCGATACATTTCGCTCACCGGGACCTTCGCCACTCCACTGGGGTAGTTGGGGTTGGCCCTCCACGAAATGGCAGCGATCTTGAGACTGCCGATGGAGGATACTCCGTATGAAGAGTATGTTCCCACCAACCGGGAGTTGGAGGACTCAGACCCTCGGGTTGTAGAGGTATATCAGGAGCTGATGTGCCACTATTTCGCGTGCACTGCTTTTTATAATGAGCCTTCTGATTTGGCTCACACCACTAAGTGGATGTCCTATCTCTTCTTCCACCGGGCCAGGGCCGTCAAGTCGGAGAAAGTTTCGGGGGGCAAGAATGAGCCCGTGAACTGTTTGGGCGTGCTCAGTGCCCAGGTCGTCGAGGATCTTATGGAGAAGGCTAAAGCTCCAGATCAGTTTCTCAATGACGGGGTAGGAAAGTACCCTGAAGGCACTAAGGCCTATAGTTACTTGAGGCGCTGCCGCAGGCCTTTGTATGAGGAAGCCAAGTTGGCTGGCTTTCTCTCCCTATGGCTGCGTCGAGTAGTGGTGCCCGGCATTGCATCCGCGGACCGCATTCACCGGAACATCCTGTGGTCCGCCGTTCGTCTGGTATTCGGGGCAAGGCTGGGCTTGCTCCCTGCCATGGTGTGCCGTATACAGGCTGGACTGAGAGCTATGACTGACGGACTACTCGTCGATGAAGCTCGACGTGATAGCTTTCCTCGGGTAGAGTTACCATACCTGTACTTGATGGGATGGTTAATTCTCTACAACCCCCGGGTGATGTCTCCCGGCCCTGGCAGTAGTTCGGGGGGTAGTTTCTTGCTGAACTACAAGGACTCTCCCTGGAACGTGAACACAGTTTTAGACTGTCGGCTGGTGCTGAGCCTCGATCATTGTTGGAAGCTCCTCTGCACTGTCCCCTCTGTACATCGCAATCAGTCGGGGATTAGGCTTGAGGATTTAGGTGGAGAAAAGACCAATCTTTCTCCGGAAGTTTTAATTGGTTGGTCTGCATCAGACCCTCCCATCTGCTATACAGAAGCGAAGATCATTGCTTCTTCGAGCCTTACTTGTCCAGTCAGTTCGCCAGGCAGTTTGGGTACGATCAGCTGCACGTGGGCAATGCCATCACCAGCTTCAGGTCCAGGGGCGGACTCATTGATGGAGCCAGGGGATGACGGTATTTTATCATGGGCTGCACGGGAGCAATCTTTATCGTGCCGGTCGCCACCCTATCCACGGAGCTGTGCATCCTCCATTCGTACGCTCAGTTCTACGTGGCGATCAACACCTTCCATCGCGATTTTGACATTCGTGGAAGCTTTAGGGTGCCTTCTCCCAAGCCTGGGGGAAGAATCGAAGTCCTCTCGGTTTCATCTGACGAGGGTGAGGAGATCGTCACTCCGGATGAGCCTCTGGTGTCGGTGCCGAGGTGTGAAGTGCCTCCGCCTACGGGGGCTTTGGCGGTATCAGGGAAGCGAAGGGCTCCTGCTTCGAAGCAGACTTCCCCTCGCAAGAGGAAGAAGAAGATGGTTGATCGCCCTCTCCGGATTCCTGGCATTGAGGCTCCTAGAGAGGAACCTGCTGCCTCTCCTGTTGGGGATGTCCCTTTGATTGGAGGTTCTCCGCCTCTCGGGGAGGGACCCTCAGTTTCGGCTGGCGGCGCCGGAGAACTCCTACTTGAGGCTGCCGTTGTTGCCACTGCCTCCGGTAGTGGAATGAAATTGCCTGCGTGGCCGAGGCAAATGGGAGAATCTTTCCCTAGACCGGCAACGGATGAAACTCCTGTCGTGTCCGTAAGCATGACCAGCGAGGTTCCAGCTGACGAACCTCGACCGCGTCTTGGTGAAGGCTTGGTAGAGCTCCTGGCGATGTCGGTTGGCCCACCTCCTTCTCCAGGTATGATAGTTCGTATTGCGTCATTAAGGCGTGATATAGCTACATCGGCTGCAGACGCGACATATATACCGTTGGCTACGGGTAAAGGTCATCTTTATGTCTCCTCTTAGAAAGATTACTATCATATTGATATCAACTTTCTTGTCCTCTTCTCAGGGGATGGCGTCCACGGGAAGTATAGCGCTGAAACGCCTTCTGGCTCTGCTCGGGCTTCTGACGATGATACGGAGGCGTTCGACTTCGAGGAGGAAATACCTTCGGGGGCCAGCTCGCCGGAAGTAGTTTTGTCACCTCCAGAGGAGGACGAACCCGTTATCGTGACCTCGCCTCTTGCGAGTATGCCGATGACTTCGACCGTCGTTGTCGCACCTTCTTTGGTCGCACCACTCGTCGAGGCGGCTGCTGTGGTCACCTCGTCTGTAATCATTCCTGGAGGGGAACTCGCCAATATCGCTGCCACTCCTGGCGTTCAACCAGATTTGGGTGCGCTGACCGAGTTGTATACCAGTCTCTTTTACACCAGTCTGGAAATGCTGATATCCATGGAGTTGGCGAAGAATCTGGATTTTGATCGTCTGAAGAAGGCTTCCCAATTTTTGATTGGGGCGGTCAGGGAGTTCGGCGATTCTGGGGTAGCTGACGCCCTGGAGGCGATGGTTAATGGGTTGGAGCAACCCATTAACGAATACTTGTAGCTGACTCGGGGCAGTTTTGAAGCTGAGGTCCAGGTCAGATACGACTCTATGACTGCGCGGCTTACCAAACAGCTGGAGAGCCTAGATAACTCCATCAAAGCACATAAGCTGGAGATGGATAAAAGAAAAGCTGTCGTGGAGTAGGCTCTTGCTCTTCAGACGAAGTGCCAATCCGAGCATGAAAGGAATGCAGCGAGGGCTCGTAAGTTGAAAGAGAAACTCGCTCAGGCAGAGGAGTGGGCTTCTCAGTCGTTGGCAGGTCTAGATGTAGCGACTAGTCGACTGAGCACAGCGCGATGGGACCTGGAGCGTGCAGAAGCTGCCCGAGCTGGCTCTCTTCGGGCAAGGGCCGAACTGTCCTTTACGAATAATCTCGAGGCACGGCTGGAACAGGCCCGCGCTGATGCCTTGGTTTCCAGGGACGAGAGGGTGGCTGCACTAGCGAAGCTAATTCGTGATCTGACCGCTCCCCCACAATGATGTGCCCTTTCTTCTTTTTGCTTCCCCAATGTAATTATGCTCTTTCCGGGAATAAATAAAGTGAATCTTTTCTGACTTTGTGGACCCATCATTTCGGAATATAAATGACAGGTTTGGGCGAGAGTGATATCAGAGGTAGTATGGACGTGATAGACTCTCGATAAACTTTTTAGCAGGACATATCTATTCAGAGGTCATACGGACATGATAGAATATGACCTAACTAGTTTCGTTCTGGAAGTAGTTTGGTCAGACTTAGAGATTCTCGCTATACTCCTCTTAAGCAGAGGAGGTTAAGCATAGTACCTCTTTAGGAATTTACCGTTGATAGGAGCCATTAACAGGTCTCTATTAGGCTGGGCTAACCTGTAGGCGCCGTTCGAGAACGTTGTCTCGATCACATAAGGGCCTTCCCACTTGGGCTGAAATTTGCCTTTACTCCTGTGAGTAAGAATCATCGGCCTTCTTACGGCTAAAACTAGCTCGCCGACTTTGAATACTCTTTCCTTTACTTTACGATTGAAAGTTCTGGAAATGCGTGCTTGGTAGAGCGCAATGCGCTGTTGAGCTTGGAGGCATTTTTCTTCTAATCCTTCTAGCTCTTGAAGCCTTAACAGGTCATTCTTTTCTTGGGTCAGCTCATTAGTCACGGCTATCCTGAGCGACGGGATCTGGATTTCAATAGAAAGAACTGCTTCGTTCCCGTAGACCAGTAAAAATGGGGTACAACCCGTCGATGTCCGTACCGTTGTGCGGTATGCCCAGAGATATTCGCCCAGCTTCTTATTCCAGTCTCTTTTGTTTGAAGAGACGAACTTCTTCAAGAGTTTGATAATGGTTTTGTTGAAAGCTTCCGCCAAACCATTAGCAGCTGGATAATATGTCGTAGAGGCAATATTATGTATTCGATTTTTATCGCAAAATCGATGAAACGCTTGGCTGATGAACTGAGGCCCATTGTAATGGATTATCCTTCGGGGAATCCCAAAGCGATAAATGACGTGATGCTTGATGAAGCTGATTACGTCAGACGCCTTTACCTCAGCAAGAGGGATCGCCTCTGCCCATTTGGAGAAGTAATCCGTGATGGCCAGTATAAACCGGTGACCTCTGGAAGAAGACGGGTGAATAGGACCAATGATATCCATACCCCATGCTTCGAAAGGCCAGGATGTAACCGTAGGATGTAGATATTCAGACGGTTGATGTATGAAGTCTGCATGAACCTGACAGGCTCTGTATTGTCTTGTATAGTTGATCGCGTCTGTGATCATAGTGGGCCAGTAATAGCCCATCCTCCTGATATGATCCTGTAGCTTAGGACCAGGATGATGTGCTCCACATACGTCGTCGTGAGCTTTTCGGATAATCTGCTGTGCTTCGTCGTCAGAGAGACATCTTAATAGCAGTCCGTCGTAGGTCCGGCGATATAGGCATTGTGAAGATGCGTCGAAGTAGAAGCGTAATGATCGTCTTTTAACGGATACTGCTTCTTTGGGGCCCTCCGGCAAGATTTCGTATGCGACGAAATACATAAAGGGACTTCTCAAGTCTCTTCTAGGGGGATCTGTGCTCACAGCGTAGCTGCGTTCTATGTAAAAGTTGTTCTTCACACAGAATAAATCTCTGTTAAGAAGGATTATCGAATTCTGCCTTCTTATAGGAGTGGCTAAATCCGCAGCTAGACTGGCTAGGGCATCAGCTTCCAGATTTTGAGATCGAGGTACATGCTCAAGGAAGAATTCTTTGAATGTCACGGCTATCTCGACCGTTGCTTGGTGATAGGGGAAGAGGTCTGGATTCCGGACTTCATATATTCCCCTGACTTGATTGACGATAAGCAGAGAATCACCGAAAGCTTCCAGGGACTCGACCCCCAGCTCTTTAGCGATTTGGAGCCCGATTAACAGAGCGTTATATTCTGCCACATTGTTGGAACATGGTTCGTTAAGAGAATATGCTCGGCAGATGATGATTTTATCATGAGTGACCAGGACGATTCCTACCCCTGAAACCACGTTTCCCTGGGGACCAGTCCTGGAGGCGCCGTCGAAGAACAGTTGCCATGCGTTACTTTCCATTGCGGAATTACATTCTGCAACTTCGTCGGGAATGTCTTCGTATAATTTGGAGGCCTCCGGGATCGGATGAGCAGCTAGGAAGTCGGCCAGCGCTTGGCCCTTGATAGACTTCTGCGGGACGTATACCATGTCATATGGAGTTAACAGCATCACCCAAGTTGCAAGCCGGGAATTAAGAATACTCGGCTTGCTCATCAGTACTCGAAGAGGGTTGATCCTGGAGATGATATGGATAGTCTGGCCGGTGACATAGTGCCGCGTCTTCTGGATTGCGAACATCAGAGCCAAGCATTCCTTCTCCACTGGGTTGTACCGGTGTTCGGCTCCAACCATCAACCTGCTGAGGTAGTAGATAGCCTGTTCATGCCCCACATCGTTCTTCTGTGCGAGAAGAGCTCCTAGCGAATGATCCATTGCTCGAACGTATAGCAAGAATGGTCTTCCCATGATGGGAGGCACCAGAACCGACGGACTGGTGAGGTAGCGTTTGATATCCCCGAATGCTTGCTGACAGGTTTTGTCCCATACGAAGGATACACCTTTCTTCATGAGATGCGAAAAGGGCTGACATCTTTCCGAGAGATTGGATATGAACCTCCGGATATAAGCCAGACGGCCTTGAAATCCCCGAAGTTCCCTTAGATTGCGGGGCGGTTGCATTTCTACGATGGCCTGGACTTTGTCAGGGTCCACTTGGATGCCTTTGGCGGTAATAACAAATCCCAGGAACTTGCCACTAGATACACCCAGGAAGGACTTCGTAGGGTTCATCTTGAGTTGATGTTGGCGCATTAACTCGAATACCATCTTTAAGTCTCGAATGTGATCATTTTTGAGGCGGCTCTTGACGGCTATGTCGTCCACGTAACATTCTACTATTTTGCGTAAATGCTCATGGAATATGCTACTCATAGCCCGTTGGTATGTAGCCCCGGCATTCTTCAATCCGAAGGGCATGACCGTATAGCAATATACTCCCAACGGGGTCCGGAAGGCAGTGTGCTTCTCGTCTTCAGGATGTATCTTGATCTGATTGTATCCTGAGAATTTGTCCATGAAAGACATGCGTTCAAAGCCGCAGGTGTTGTCGATCATGCTGTCCGTGATGGGAAGAGAGAACTCATCCTTGGGGCAGGCTGCATTCAGATCTCGGTAGTCGATGCAGATACGTATTTTCCTATTTTTCTTCATGACTGGGATAACGTTGGCGACCCAGTCCCGGATGAAACCGTAGGCTATCAACTTCTTGACTTCAGCTTCGATGGCGTCCATCATGTCTGGGCAGAACCGGCGTTGGTGCTGCTTTATAGGTTTCGAGTCGGTCAATATATTGAGCTTATGAGTACCCACCTTCGGGTCAAGGCCCGGCATGTCCTCATAATTCTACGCAAAGACGTCGATATATTCTTTTATCAGCCGGATAACTTCTTTCCTTTCAGCTAGAGAAAGATTGTTACTGATGAATATCGGCTTTGGCGAAAGTTCACCCCCAACATCAACCTGGATAACTTCGTCTTTGGTGGGAGGTTCTCTTTGCTCGAAGCAAAATTCCTACTGCGTATCCATTTGTTGGGCCCAAGAGTCATTCTCAAACGGCTCAAAATCCTATTCATCTGCTTCAAAGGGATCTGCCACTACCATATTTGCTGATAATGCTTGCTCGAGAGCGTCAGGTGGGTCGGAGGGCGATGAGCCGTTCTGAGAAGAGGAAAAGATATCCTCATCCGACTTAGAGGAGGTAGCATATCCCAACCCGAAATGAGTTCGTTGATAGTAGGGGTCGCCGTGCAGCGGCGTTCGTCTACCTCTTCCGTAGTTGAGGCCTGGCTTCCGCTCCAAGTCATAGCCCATGTTTTGTATGATCCTCAACGCTTGCGGGCTGTATCGGTGAACCTGTATTTTTCCTGTATCGTCGTCGAAAGGATCTTCCTGGACAGCCGGTTGATTGTGCATGCGGCCGAAGACTATTGAACGCTGGCTGCTGTAGGTAGGCGGGACAATGAAGATAGAATCCTCCTGTGGTCCATATGTCGTGACGACGTTGGATGGTGACGCTACTTCCCAGACATACGGACGGTAGGAGTTCATAACTTCCAAGAATTTTCGTGCTATGGGTTCTACCTCGTCACGGGGAGTGGATTCCTGATTTGGAATTTGAGCGTTAACGTACTGGAAAAGAGGATGTTTATTATCATCTGGAACTCCATTCCTGGTCGCATTTACATCGGTCGGCTGCCCGTTACGTCGAAGGTTGATGACCAAAGGTGGAGGCTTCTGGTTCGGAGTGACCACTAGAGGATCACTCCCTTTTCCTGACCTGGATATGTTCAGGTGAATAGCCATAGGTTCCCTGGCTTCTGGACGAGTGGTTCGCCCTTTCACTCTGATTGACAGCGGTAGTACGACAGAGGGTTCTCCTGGCTCCCGGTGGGATTCCTTCTCTGTCTCGCCCGATACTTCTTCCGTGTGGTCTTGAGAGTACAACACGGCATCAGAATAGTAGGATTCTACTCCTTTAAACGAGTTTAGGTCGGCAACCTCTGTTTGTAAGGTTCCTTGGGTCTACATATTTAAGACATTGATGTAGAGTTGAAGGAACAATATTATGGTCATAGATCCACGGTCTTCCCAGTAAAATATTGTAGGATACCTCTGAATCGATGATGTAACACGTAGCCACCGATCTGAGGTTACCAATCTGGATCCTCAGGCTAATTTTCTCCAACGGCTTACTTCTTCCGGCGTTGAAACCCACGATTGTAGTAGAGGTGTAAGCCAGTTCGCTGGTAGGAATCCTCAATGGTCTGAGCAGACTGTGAGGGATGATGCTGATCGATGATCCCGGATCTATGTGAATCCGATCGACCTCCATGGAACCGACGTACCCGGTGTAATAGAGGGGCCTGTCATGCTTGTTATGTTTTTACAGCATGTCGTCTTGGGTTAAAGTGATATTTGGGACCACCTCCATCACACTGTGGCATTGAGGACACGCCACTGGTTCTTCGTCGGAGGACTTGAGCTGGGTCAAGCATGCCTCCGCCTGAATCAGTGCTTCACTCAGGGCTAGACGAGTGTCTTGGGAGAGCCTGAGTAGCTCATAAATGGAGAGCCTGGCTGGTGTATTAGCCAGTTGGGCCAGGATGTCAAAGTTGTAGGGCTTCTCAAAACCTTTGTTTGGAATATTTTTCACAGGTTTATCAAAGCGCACTTCTCTTTGCTTCCCCTTGTCCACCGGAGTCAGTTTTGAAGGGTTGGCATCTGGTACGACAGGGCCTGGTCCTGAAGGTTTGGCAGCCGAAGCGTCTGCCGGCGCATCTTCCTGACTTGCTCCGTAGTCGTTGAGGTAGGCTTTCCCTGAACGGGTTGCATCAAATACCTCGTCTTCGTCTGATGGCGAAGGAGTTGCGACCATATGGCATGGTTTGCATTTAGAGCTTTTTCTAGACATAGCTTTAGTAGCTTTAGTCTCCTCCTCGAGCTCTGACACCAAATCCGGATGAACCCACATAATCTCGCCCTGCCGGGTGGTTAGGGGTACCAGGTCATAATTTTGACCCCTAGCTGGAGGGAGATTGATGATGTTTATCGTGGTCCGAGAAATGGGTGTGACGCCGTCCGAGACCTTTTAGGAAGGCAGATCGCCAAACCGCAGAGAGATCATGTTGGCCGTGACCGTCTTCTCGGTATTGTGCAGAGTGATGGCCTTAGCATCGATTAACCCTTGGATCTTCCTTTTCAGTATGTAACACGCCTTTGTGGGGTGGTGTACGTATCTATGGAAGATGCAGTATTTGGGGTCGTCAGTACTGCCGACTTCTTGGGGCCGCCTTAGCTCCGGAAGGGTGATCTTGCCACTCTTGACAAGACACTCGAATATACTTGGGATATCGTCGTCGTCAAAAGAGTAGACTTCGACAGGCCTGGAAGTCCCTGGTCTCGTCTGCGTCGTCGTCGCAGTCTTTTGTCTGGACGTATTGACCGCCAGAGCTTCTTTTCCCTTGGAGCTGCGAGGATGGTCACTGCTGGGAGATGACCTCTTGCCTCTATCAGAGGCGGAGATCATAATGCCATTATCGCGCGCCTTGCGACTGTTGTCTTCGGCGGCCACTGCCGAGATGATGAACGAGGGCCAATCCTGGAACTGATATAGTCCTACAAACACCGAGACCACGGGAAAGAGGTTCTTCATACAAATGTCTACTAACACAGAGTCTGGAACTCCTGGAGGCATCTGTAAGGTGGCCTGACGAAAATGTTCGATGAAGGTGCGAACGTCCTCCTTTTCCCTCTGTTTGACTTTGATGAGAGAGGACATAGACATGTCCATTCCACCCTCGTAGAATCGCGTGAAGAATAAAGCTTTAAAGTCTTCGAAGGAAGTAATACAGTTGTCCGCCAAGCTACGGTACCACTGATAGGCTACTCCTGAGAGGCAGCCTTTGAACACCCGAGTGAGGAGGGCATCGTTCCCTTGTAGAAACACCGTCATCATACTAAAATAGTTCATGTACTGACTTGGTGATGTTTTTCCCTCGAACAGAGCCATAGTCTGAGGTTTGTACCTCGGAGGGAAAGGGACTTCTTCCCAGATAGCTGGGTAAGGCTGGTTAATTCCCAGTTTCTTGAGCTGATCTTTGTGCTTCAAGGCGTCGAACTGGGCTTTCAACTCCCGTACTGCCTGCATCAGATTTTTAGTTGGAAGTGGGACTATGGTGTAGCGCGGAGTTGGTTGCATCGTGACTCCAACGGGAGGTAATATATTCTCCGAGTGAGGAAGCGGAGGAACTGCTGACTCTTGATCTAGAGAAGGCTCTTGGCTCAGGTTGGATGGTTGTAAGTCCACCCCCACACGTATCTGAGTTGGCGGGACCGACGCTTGAGCCATGGCAGCTGCGTGCTGAGTTAGCATCATTTGGTGCATATTCTCCATCATGGATTGTATTTGTTTCAGAGATATTTCCAGCACAGTGATGCGTTGTTCCGCGTTTTCTGACGGCGAAGCTTCCTCGCGTTCATCTTCAACGGCGTAAACTCCCCTTTCCCTGGGCGTCATCGAAGGATTAGTATAGGTCGCTGCAGAAGTCGAGTCTATACTTTCAGCGTCTGATCTGGGAGATTGGCGACCCCCAGCATTGGAATCAGACGAGTACGAAGCTGGTTGCTGTGACCTTGCACGGGTATTTTGGAATACCCCGGCTTTAGTGTTCCTGAGGAGGTCTTCGAATCTCCTTCGGCTCGGAGGCCTAGAGGGATGACGTCTTGAGCTTGGCCCTCCTCTAGGTATGTGTGAAGCCATGTTCACGGATGCATGCGCGGGCTCTTCTTTCTGGAGAGACTGAGAGTAGCTTAATCGGTCGAAAACTGACCGTTTTGCTTTAAAACAGCAGCAGTCAATCATAATTTTATGACTATTACAACATAGCTCGCTAGGGGGCGTAATAGACATGTTGGAAGGTCCCCTCTCCTTACGCTTCTGGATTAGATATTCGCGCAGGTCAGGAGGAGTGGAGGAAGAAGACGACGGCTTGTTCCTTTTGTTCCCATCAGTGGGCATGCAGAGATTGGGCACCATGGTTCTCCCTATGCCACCTGTGTACAACAGGTTGGCCATCTGGATGACGGATAATCCCCGGGGAGGGTGCCTTCCCGCAACCTGAGCTTGCTTTACGTCGTGGGACTCCGCCTGGCATAATTTGGAGATTTGCTCAGACTGGCGTAAAGCTGAAGAGGTCCTCAGTCGGCCGTCGGCTTCCCATGTAATCCGGAGGGTAGGCAGATTGCTTCTTTGCTGGCGTAACGGTCGAGAAGTTGAGTGCTCTGCCGCTTGCTTTTTCTTGCGGAAATCACAGCGCTCATCTGGTTCCCCGTAGAGGTCAGATGTTGTCTTGCGCATGGAGAGTGATTTGTACTTCCGATTTGGCGCTGAGGCATCATCAGAAGTTTGGTCTGTACCGCGCGTAGCGGGAGACTGGTTTCTACGCGTATAGCGCAGTGGATACTTCTGGGTTAGCGCTGAGGCTTTGCCCGAAGTTTCGTCTGTACCGTGCGTAGCGGGAGACTGGTTCCTACGCGTATAACGCAGTAGATACTTCTGGGTTAGCGCTGAGGCTTTGCCCGACGTTTCGTCTGTACCGCGCATAGCGGGAGACTGGTTCCTACGCGTATAGCACAGTGGATACTTCTGGGTTAGCGCTGAGGCTTTGCCCTAAGTTTCATCTGTATCGCGCGTAGCGGGAGACTGAATTTTACGTACAGGGCACGGAGGGAGCAATGCTACAACCTCATTGGTCGGAGAGGTCGGAGAGATCGGAGAGTCCATAGGAATGGTAGAGGATGTCTTGGGCATCCAGACCTTGCGCAGCTTCCTGTTGTCTTGGACGGAGAGAGGGTGAGAGCTACCCCCGGTTCGAAGCATGTCTTCGTAGGCAGACTGGTCGAATTGGACGACCAGTGTATTCTTCACAGTTCCTATAGATACCGCATCGTGTTGAGCAATCGCTTCCTCGTTAGAAGAGAAAGATGTCGCCAGCAGAGTCGCCATCTTGTTTGTGGTATTAAACGAAAGAATGAAAAATGTATTCAGGATGGGGTTTATACGAAATCCGCCTTCTTTGGTTTACAAACAAACTTTTACAATTTGATCCTATACGAGGATATGGGAGTATAATTTATTTAATCTGGGTAAATATTTGCTATAGGTGTCTGATCTGAAGTCGATCAATTTAGCCCTTGGACCACACGATGTTGAAGAAGTGCCGTAGAAGACAGGAAGCAGCTTCGAAGGTTGCAAAAGGGGGTGGATGCACGATGCCAAAGTCGTCGATCCCTACTCTTTGCCTGAGCTCTGGATTCTTCTCTCTCTCTCTCTCTCCCCCTCTTGACCTTGGATCTGATATTGGTTTCTTGACCAATTTTTTGACCTTTCCAATTTGTCGACCTTTTTCCTCATTAATAGAGGTCTCTATTTATAGAGTTTTAGTGACAGTGACCACTCCGCCGGTGTAGAAATCGAGGAGTGGAAAGTACAGCACCCTTTTACACAACGGTTAAAGTAACCAATGCCTGCGTATAGATGATCCTTTGAATGAGCGTGTGATGCGGGTCCAACTAAGGGACAAAATGCGTATAATCGCTACGAAGATCACAGCGTAGAAGCCACGTAGGTAGGTATCTATTGTGTAGAAGAGGTTGGCATAGAAGCCAAATATCTGTCACCATGGCATAGAAGTCAAATAGTTATCAAACCGGCATAGAAGCCGAATAGGCGTAGAAGCCGAACAGGCGTAGAAGTAGAACAGGCGTAGAAGCTGAGTGGTCATAGAGGCCGAGCAGGCGTAGAAGCTGAATGGGCGTTGAAGCCGAGCAGGCGTAGAAGCCGAGTAGGCGTAGAAGCCGAGTGGTCATAGAGGCCGAGTGAGCACAGGAGCTGGATGTGCGTAGGAGTCGCTGCGTACCGTGCCAGAGTGCTGATGGGGACGTCTTAGCCGGAATTACGGCTTTTGAAGATGTAATCAAATCTCTCGCATTAAATACCGAGATTTGCCACCATCCTGTGCATTAAATGTGGAGGCGTGTCTTTGAAGGTCTGTGACTCCTTCTGCGCATCAGTCGCAGAGACGTGCCTTGAGAAACTGTCACCGCTCTATGCACTAGACGTAGAGACGTGCCTCGACCCCGTACGGAGTACAGCTTTTGACGTGGCAGGCGGTTTGTTTACTGCAGAACGTAAACAGCTCGTATCTGCCTGTGTAAAATAAGGCAGCGTATCCCTTCGTGCTTGTAAAAGCAATTTATGCAAAGGGGATGGCGGTATTTGACAGCCTGGGTCGTAGTTCTGTGCCATCATTATAGCCATCGTCTGGGTAGTCGAGCCGTATCCTTTTGTCAGAAGTCCAAACGTCAGGTTCATTACAGGATCTTCATTGCAGGGTCTGACAGGTTCACTTCGGTGAATATGAAGCGTCTCTTGTACACCTCAATGCTGCGTCTGAAAGAGGATGAGTTTTACGCCCTGAGGTGATGAAGCACCCTGTTTACGCTGAAGCGGCTTGGACGTACTGCCTTACGCGGATGGTCCTTTGAGATTTCATATTTCACGCTGGGTTTTAGCGGAAAGAGCTCTGTTGCACGCTTAATGGCTCTGAAGGCCTCTGCTTATGCTGCTCTGCACCAATATGCCGCGTATAGTCATCTGGCATATTTTTCATGCTTCTACAACCGCATAGAATAGAACGCATGCTAACTTATTGTCTTGTGCAGATGGTAAGTATACTTGTGTTTTGTTTCAGGGAAGGCGTGCATCGATTGAGTAAGCAATCGGTATACTGGTTGGATTCAATGCTATATTCATTCCTATCAAAACATGCAACTGATATGAATTAATTTTACTTGCTTCCTTATAGAAGCTATCTTAATGCATGCTCGCCCCTAACAAGCTAGTATCGATTTAGTCGAGTGGGTTCATCCCGCTCACCAGTACAAGTTGAGTACTGACCCACATTGTGGGCAACTATTTCAGGCACTCAGACGGTGCAACGCTAGAGCATAGCGAGGAGGCGTTAGGAGCACCTCTATTTTGAAGTATAGCTGGAGTCAGTTCATTTTGGAGGCATGGACTTCAATCTATACAAGGGCGTAATGTGCAAACGACGTGGACTATCTGACGGAGCACGCCCTGCATTTTGAGTTATCTTTTGTAATGCAATTCAATAGCCGAGAAGGCGCATCAATGTAAACTCTATGTAAATTACTCTGAATATTCAATGCAAAAGCATGTTTCTTCCGTATTTGTGTTCAAATCTCTGTGGATGTGTTTTATAATTTGTGTTTCAAAATGGGTTCCTAAAACTGCAAGTTCTTGCCTTGTGCGAGTGCAACCCCAGGCTCGCACGGCATCACGCCCCTAGCGAGGACGAATCGATTCCGTAAAGGATCCGGCGAGGACGAAAGACCCTTATCGGGATCGAGGCATGACAGTTGTGAGATTCCAGACAGGTATCCCAAGATTCTCGATCCAATAAATAAATTTGTCTTACAACCTAGACAATAGCCACAAGAGACTTTGACTACTAGTGGAACTTTTGTAAGTTGGGTAGTATAGACGAGTTAGAGGATGATAGAATAGTGTATGGCCAATAAATAAGGATGTGTTAGAATGACATACCATGACTTTTAGGAAGTACCGCTAGATAGCAATGTAGTGTAATGGCTATAGTGATTATTATGAATATGGGTTAGCATCAATTTCGAGGACAAAATTTTTGTAAGTTGGGTATAATATAAAATCCCATATTTTTAAATATTATTTAATTAATTAGTTATTTAATTATTTATATTATTTTGTAGTTATTTAGATAATATATACGTAATGGTTTAAAAACCTAGATAATTAATCATTTAGAATTGTTGTACAAATTCCTACTATTTTATTTTAGGAATATTTGCATAGAGGGATAGATTTTTGTAGAATTTATTTTGGGTACGAATGTAATTTTTATATACCTCAAATATATTCGTTAATAATAATAATAATAATAATAATAATAATAAATAGTGTAATAATAATAATAATAATAATAATAATAATAATAATAATAATGATATTATTATTATTAGTAGTAATAATAATGTAATTAAATAAGAAATAGTAATAGAAAAAGAAAAGAAAAAAAGAATAAGAAATAAAAAATAGAAAAGAAAGAAAGAAAAAGAATAAAATAAAAAAGAACAAGGAAAAAGAAAAAAGAAAAAAGAAAAAAATAGATTAAACAAAACCCTAACCCTAAAGCTAATCCCCCCACCTAAAAACTTACAGCAGCAGCAAAGCCTAAAATACCCCCCCCCGTACGCGGCCCAGCCCCCCCCCCTCGCGGATCCCTTCTTCCCCCTATCTAATCTTATATATATATATATATATATATATATATATATATACTTTACATTATCAAAACCCTAACCCTAGCTCCCATCTCCACCGCGCCGCCGGACCACCGCGCGCCGCCTAGACCCGCCGGTCTGCCGCACGACCGCGCCCCGCGCATGCACACGCGACAGCAATTGAACAGCAACTTAGCCCTGTTCACGCCTCGTTTTTTGTGCCATCGCTCGACCAAATTCGAACCCGTCTTTGCCGGTATGTTCACGACCTATCCCTCTTCAAATACTGTATGTTAGTTTACTTCGAACAGAGCGTAACCCTAGGCGAAAACAGAGACCAAGTTGGAGAAAAACGACCACTTTTAAATCTTAGAAAAACCGTGTGATCATCAATGTTTACGGACTCGTATTTCCCATCACAGAAATCCGAATTTAGTTATTCTTCTTGCTATGCGAAGACCACCTAACCGAGATTAATTTCTGTTAATTACACTATTTTATTTGATGTTTTATGCTGAATTAAATCGGATTAAAATTTCCAAAAACCTGTTTTTTTCAACTTCCAAAATTTGTGATACGGAGCGCGCCCCACCAAACGAGACCGCCCCATCGCATTCCAAGTACACTGAAAGGCGCGCATAGTATGTCCAGACGTGTGGGCTCTTTCAAAAACTGATTCGGACGCGTGTGTGCGTCGGAATGAGCCTGTGTCCGTGAAAAGTCCTCGTATTGCGTCTTTTGTAAAACACCGCGCCATTTAGTGTACGCTCGTCAGAACGCAACAAAACTTACGCCATTGGACTCATGGTATCGCGCTGGTCCTGTGATCCAAGTTTCATGCAATTCTGAGATAGTTGACCAAGTCGCCTATTTGCGGGCCCCGTGGTTGACTTTCTGGGAGAATTTGTGTTCGGCTTGCCGGAATCCAAACTTGGACGTACCGTTGAGTTTGTATTGACATTTAACATTTGTTTGACCTATAATTTGTCCCTTTTAAAAACCTTTACCCCTGGCACGCTTTTCGGTGCAAAATGGGCCAAATGTTGACCCCACTTTGACCTAAAATTACCGTTTTGCCCCTATGTCCAAATTGGACGAAAGGGTAGTGATTTTTAGCTATCTCACTTATTCTGGGAATGTTGGTGATGTCTATTTCAGCATCCGGGAATATTTATTCAGAGCCCGTAGTTTCTGACCTTGGTGCTTGACTCCTGGACGTTACACTCTACACATTTCTTGCCAGGCAAGTATACCTTGCCAAATTATTTACAGTACTTTGCATTCTTATTATATTTTTGTATATTCATTGCATTTTTGTATATTCATTACATGTATAGTTTCTTTCAGTCATTATATATAATATATATGTTGACACACACATGATACTTAGTATCATTAGAGGATAATCAGTAGGCATATGGGCTTTAACCACTCTGGTAAACCGTAGTATCTAGCACGCACTATGGTAGTCGTGTTCGATGGTCGCTACCCCCGCGGTAGGTCGGCTGATGGTGTCACGATGGTCGCTACCCCCGCGGTATGACGGCTGACGATGTTCCTGACGTGTGTGTGAGTTGTGAGATTTAGATCTAGTAGCCTACCCTTGCCCATACGTCAAAAAGTTGTCCTCATTTGCATTCATATAGATTGTCTTGTACAGCGTACTTATATATATTCAAACATTATGCATGTTTACTGTATTTAATTGGCTTGCTTCTATGTATCTTGTTATGTCCCTCTGAAGACCTGGTCCGTTGCGAGGTATAGACGACTAGGAGTATCCGCAGGAGTACGAACCCGGACATGACGCATTACTTTCTGCAGAGGAGACCTTACCCATTGAGCATCATTGATTATCTCTAGCGATGGATACTTTAGTTGACACCCTTATATCATCACCTTATTTTATATTGGTTATTTTACTCTTCTCTCTCATTTTTAGTTGATATAGTCATTGGTAGTGGATTTGTCTCCACCCGACTATCATTGTTGGATTATTCAGACTCTTTATTCCAGTCTAGTTATTTACTTTATGTGACTTGTTGTGTGGATGAGATTAGTATTTCTGTGACTTATGACAATAAATATATACCACATATGAGTATTATTCATATTACAACGTATGTGTGCATTATGGTATCCATATATTAGAATTGTCATATACATACGGTTGGCATGCTTACGTGTTTCTAGTCCTACGTATTTTAGAACTGGGACGTGACACAAATAGGCAGCTTGGTCAACTGTCTCGGAATCACGTGAATCTTGGGTCATAGGACCAGCGTGATATCACTAATCCAATGGCACAAGTTTTGTCATATTCCGACGAGCGTACACTAAATGGTGCGATATTTTACAAAAAGTCGTGATATGGGATATTTTCACGGATACTGGTTGATTTCGACGCGCACACACGTCCAAATTAGTTTTCGCGAAAGCCCACACGTCAGGATATACTATATGCGTCTTTCGGTGCAATTGGTACACGATTGGGCGGTACCGTTTGGCGGGGCGCGCTCCGTATCGCAAATTTTAGAGTTTCGAAAACAAGTTTTTTATGATTTTTAACCCAATTTATTTCTACATATAACACAGAATAAAATAATGTAATTAAGAAAAAATAATCTCGGTTACATGGTCTTCACATAGCAAAAAGAAAATTTAAGTTTGGATGTCTGTGGTGGGAGATATTGTTCCTTAAACATGGGTCATCGCAACAGTTTCTGTAGTTAAAAGATCGAGAATTTTTCTCCAACTTGGCCTCGATTTCTACCTAGTTTTAAGTGCTGCTCGATGGAAACTAATATACAGAGTTAGAAGAGGGATAGGTCGTGAACATACCTGTGAAGATGGTTCAGAAATCGGTCGCGAGATGGAAAGGAAAACTACGCGGGAAACATGGCACGTCGCAGTCAAATCCTGTCGCGGAACTCGTGCGGTGGCGGACGTGGGTGGCAGACGCGATGGCGACGCTAGTCCCGGGCGGTGGAGGTCAACGGCGTTGGGAAGTCGGCGTCAGGATGATGAGCGGCTAGGTTAGGTTTAGGGTTAGGGTTTATAACAAAAGTGTATATATATATATGGTAGAGGGGTTCGAGATACTGCAGGTCGCGGGTTCTGGGGTGCAGCGGTCTGCTACTCGCGCGGGGGAAATAGATAGCAGTGGGTTAGGGTTTGTTTAAGGTTAAGGGTTTAGTGATTATTCTTTTTCTTTTATTCTTCTTTTCTTTCCTTTTCTTTTCTTTATTCTTTTACTTATATATATATATATATGGTATAAAAATGCCAAAAAAAATTATTAGTATTTTCTAAAATTCTCTCATCCTTCTACAAAGTTCATTAAAATAAATAAAAATTAAAATAATAGTTTTGCCCATAAATTCTAAATGCATCTTTACCTAATAATTAAATTCAATAAATTTATATTTTCTAATATACTACTAAATAATACAATTAAATTAAATGATTTATTTAAATACTTATAATATGTTTTAAAATTAGGGGTTTTACACTCTACAACTTTGTTTCGGCTAGAAAGCTGAAGCTGTCACAGTATGTTTGGGGCCAAAGATTGGAAGCTTTTAAAGGGTTCTCAGCAGCTGACACGCAAAAATATATGTTGTTGTATGTATAAGGTCAAGCAGCTCGAGGGATGCTCGACATGAGTTTGTGGATCATCGAAAACTTGCTTTGGGTGGTCTTTGAGATGATTTGAGGGATACAGAGGATTCTGTTGGACGAGAAAAAGCGATGAATGGAGATGAGCCAAAGATTGAAGGTCAATCTATCAATCCCATGACAGCTGACCAGTCTCTAGGAAGGAGTTGCTCCACGGATTTGATTTTGGTGACAGGTGGTATGCTAAAATCCAATGGACCGATATTGATTTCAACAATTCAAAGCCGGAAAAAAGATCACGGTATACAGCAATCTCAATCCGAGGTCGGTGCATCTCCATTTGCACAGTTCCAAAGGAGCTATATTTCATTGACGACGTGCACAGTACATGATATTCTACTCGATGATGCATGTGTACGAGGGTTCTTCAACATCAGACACGAAGGTGGGAAGGTTTAAAAGCTTGAATCGTAAGGGAACCGCACCATTTGATTGGTTGTCTAGCCAGGGGTGAAGAAGCTCGACAAAATGGAAGCACGTTACGATGGAAGAAGGAAGCCAGGGACAAACAGCCAAGATTTACAGTGAGGCTGATTGTTAGGGACTTCGGTCTTGGCCAAGTTATTAGTATTGGCAGTATCCCAGTTATACATAAGGTGCTACGCATGACAGCTAGAGTTGACGTAGTGGTCTAGGAGCTGGAGACAAAAGGAAGATGCACAACAGCCCAGGGAGTTTTGAGATAAATAACGATGGAGAGCAGGAATTCTGTCACGGGACGACATGCATGGAGTCCACTTGAGGAGCCATCGGTCAACGCCTCTTATCAGACTGGAGAGGGAGTATGTTAGGGTCCAACCCGATAGTGGTGCTTGGGTGGAAAGTCTGGAGAGCACATGTGCTAGCCTTCTAAATTAGCATCCAATATCCATATGATCAAATCTGGATGGTCAGTATTAGTATTACACAATTTTAGAAAATTTTATGTCCTAAATTAGGTTTTCTCAACCTATATATATGTGTTGAGGTAGTTGGCATGAGAAGCTCATACGGGAGATTCAGTGTGCATGTCCACAGAAAATCTAAGAGAAAGTCCGTACTTTTCGTACTTTACTCGTAGGGATCGTCATTCGAGACATTTAGAATAGGAGATATGTACGGGGAGTGTTCTTTTTCGTTCATGGAGATCACTATATGATTAGGTGAGTGATTTTACTGTAATATTTTGTTTTCTTGTTGAGTTTGGTGATGGGTTGAACTTTTGCGGAAAGGGTTCAACAATTTTGTTCAATCTTGTATATTTTTTTTTTGGAGTTATATATATTGAAATTTGTCCAGGTAATATTGTTATACCGAAAAAACTGTATTTGATCTATCTTGGTGCTTTTGTTAGACGTTGATTCGTAATCTTCAGGTGGATTGGCATTACTTTCGCGTCCGTGTCTATGGCCAACTCTGATTCAGATCACACCGCGTTCCCAACACCAGTACTCTCGTCCCTTGAAACTATGGTAAATTAACATTTGTTTTGTTTTATTTTTGTTTTTCTCCTCCATAGTTCCAACCAAACAAAAATATTGTTACCTTTTCTTTTTCTTCTCTGATAATAAACCTGTCCCTTCAAACTGTAATCTTTCTTTTCCTTTTTCTTCTCAATAACAAAAATCATTTTTTCTGCTTGCCATCATCATATATGTTTTGCTACCACTAGTCATTTTCTTAGCTATAATCAGTTCCATTGCCGCCAGCACCACTAATAATAACAACAACAGACTAATGATAATTGCGAAGTTCGATCCACAAGAGCTGCACAGTGAACTCAACTGAAGTACCACTGACCCAACAAAGATGTGTAGTAGCTATTTATATGGGTTTTCAAAGTAATGATAGAAAAGTGGGATACAAAGAGAGTGAATTACCTCATCACTAATATATTCATATGTTCGACAATGAATTCAATAAATTCAGTCCGGACTTCATCTAATTCATTCTTTGTGTATGTCGGTTTGGTAAACAACTTTTTCAACTAAACAGATATACTTTTAGAAAAGTAATTTGAGGATAAAAATGATGAAAAAATTGACCTCGTCTCAATAGACATAGAAGTGTCATCGATAAACTTTTTCATAATCTTTATAATAAAATATTCACATTCCACATCTCCTCCTGAGTTCAGGATAAACGCAAACAATATTATGACAAGTCTTATTCTCGATTGTTCTTGACAAAACTTAATAATAAAAATCACACATCCTCCATTATGCAAAACTAAATAATCAAAGTCAAACAATTCTTATATATTTTCGTTCAGTTTTAGGATCTCGCATAATATTCAAAATTTGTATTCAGATCTCTCAGTCCAAACCCTAATCTGAAACAATATGAAGGCATAAATATACATTTTTAATATTAAGAAGACCCTAAAATTAAATGACCCTAAAATTAATAATCTATCTTTAGTATGTTTGTCTTGCATCTGGTTGAGCATCTATGTTCTGTGGTTAGTTTTTTCTTTCAAGTTTGTTGGGGTTGATTGAATACTCAAAAGAATACTGATTAAATGGATTTGATATGGCTTTGGTCCCTATCAGCCTACAAGAAGAAGTTAGTTTGGATTGGAATTTTTTCCGGATGGCATCATCAAAGACTGACTGGTCCAATTCTAAAGATTGTCATGTTTAGAGAAGGCCCAGTGTGCAGCATAGTATCAAATTGGTATCCATCCATCCATTTTTTTTTCTTGTACATCTTTGCTCCCCCATGAGTCCACCTATACCATTTATCACATGGTTCATGGCCTATTAGAAGTAGAAGGCGCTCTGGTGGGATCCTCATGGACAGAATAAGATTACAGTATGTTTGATAATAATCGAGTGACATTATTTCTTCGATCCCAACCAAGGAATCAGTTAGATATGATACAAAACGCGAGAAAGGTAATCAAAAAAGAAAGAAGAACTCATCTTCTTCTTTTTTATCACTCAGGAGCCGTACGAAATAAAATGATGATATGTCTAATTTTCTATTCAAAATATTTGGTTTTGAGCTTTATAAAACTGGTGGCACTGTAATGCTATGTTCCATTCGGAGAATAATGGTAGCTTGTCAGGAATGCAATTTATGCTAGTTAAAATACTTTGAAAGAGTTGAGATGAGATGAGATGAGATTAGATTAGATTAGATCAACAAAAATCTTCCTAAATACTTTACTAAACTCTAGGGAGGAATGAATTCTTTCATCATTCAAGCCATCCTCTCTTTACTAAACTCTAGGAGTAGTAGTTTCCTAAATAGAGTTCATTTGTGTTCTTCGTGTGGAAGTTCATCATTTCACTTAAAGATTGTTGCGTGCAAAAAATTAGTGATGAAAACTTGTATAGATATTTACCATTTGAATGAAAGTAAAAATGATAACAATTTTAGTTACATATGAATTGTGAACATCCCCTTTAAGTAGAATGGATGGATGAAAAAGAATGGACTCTCTTAAATAGTTTTACTAAAGTACATTCCTTCCTTTCGCAACACGATCTCTGTAAACAGTATTGTCAACAAAGTCTAAGTGTAGATCTGTTCATCGTAGGAGGAGAGAGAGACGGACACGAACACGGACATAAAGACCTAAAGATGACTGTTTTGAGCTGGTCGAATGCAATATGTCTGGTCCATACAATAATTTTTTTTTTTTTTTTTTTTTTTATGAGATGGAATGAGTGATGCAGTTATTTATTCTTTAGGATTAGTACAAGACGAACATGGTGACAATAGATGGGAGGAAAATATGCGATGTGATTGGAATAGTGAATATGGCCTGGTGATGGATGGACAGATGTGACTGAGAGAAGAATAGCTGTCTGCAGAATAGGTTTGTGAGCACACATACCTATTGATTGACGGTAGAGGGTACCATGATATATTAATTACATCATGCAGCAGAAGCATATGAGAGAGTGATTTGAGGGGGAGCGCATCTGTCAAAAGATGCTTCCCACTTACCATATTGATGAGATTGGGATGTTCTTTGGCTCTTGGGCTACATTTACATGTCTACGTGCCAGTTAGGCACCTATTATTTACATGTTCTTAATTTGGCCACGTCCACTCAAACGCATTGCACCTTCGGGGTAGAAATAATAATAATTGGTCGAATAGTGTCTGGTCGAGGACTGTCTACTTCAAGGGGTTTATTGGACTGAACGGTCCGAAATTTGGTTATAGCCTGGCACGATCAAATCGGGAAAGGATCGGTCCGAATCCGGCCAACGGATCGGTTCGGTCCGGTCCGGTCCGATCCACTAAAATTTTGGTTTTGGACTAGACTAAGTTAACAAGTTCGATCTGATCCAAAATTCGGTCTGAATCGGACCTTACATCCAAACTAGGTCATCCCAATCCGACCTGGTCGGTGACCCAGTCTGGTCCTGTTATAGGTCTAGTTCAAAAAGCAAAAAAATTATATATATATATATATATATATATATATATATATATAAAATTTGGAAGCAGAGTGTGACATTATTTCAGAACAAGACCTGATCGAGTCACCAACCAGGTCGGACCGGATCAACCGGATTTGGATGCAAGGCCCGATTCAGACCGAATTTTGGATCGGTCAATCTAATATAGTTAATATGGTAGTAGTAAAAAAATATTATCATCTATTAATATTATAAAAAATAAAAAATTTATTCTCATCTTTTCAGTTTAAGAAAAAAAATGGTATAGCAAAATTTTAAATTTATTCAAATTAATAAAATATTTTTATTTTCTTCCATTCATTTATTTTTCTTAAGTTTTTTTTTTATATATAAACCAGCCAACTCAGACCATAACCTGAACTCACATAGACCAAGCCTAGTTAGGCCCGACCTACATCCATTCCATGTTCAGGTCCGGGCTGGGTTTGGTCTTCTAAGATTTCGGTCCGGGTCGGCCCCACACATTTCCTCTTCGGGCTAAGCCCGGTCCTGTTACACCCCAATTCCAAAAAAACGAGAGTAGCCACGGACGTGATGCTGTACAAGGCTATATTGTACTTGTACAAGGCAAGAAGATAGACAAGGTAAGGTATATCTTAGAAATAACGACATCGCAGCGAAATTAAGAAGGCAAATTGAAGTCACAATGAATATAATGAAAAGCTTCTTCTTTATTGACAATGATATTTGAGTACATGGTTTACAAAAGATTTATAAAGCTCTCAAATACCACTAATACTTGGCTAATTGGCTTACATTGATATTTGCCGTCTTGGCTTATAATCTCACTGATACAACTGAATTACATTGTTCCATACATTATACCCTTTATAACAGAAGACACCTCCAATGGAAGAAGCGCTTCTGCGTGCCCCAATAATGCTTCGATGCCTCGGAGCCGTTCCAACCACTCCCCAATGCTGAGTACCTGGGGATGCCCACAAACGTGGGCCAGTACATATCGCGTACTGTTGAGCAGAAACTAGCCCACTCGCCTAAACAGATACTAAGTATTCATGTGAAAAGCATGCATATTAACTTAGTGATCTTTCTATTAGGAACTAGGTTCATTTCAATGATCAGAGTATTCAGTAGCATAATGAAACATACTTTGGAAACAATAATATACATTGAATATATATGAAATATGTACATATCGCCAAACGACATTCTTACCAAAAGCCCACTCATCGTATCCCTTCAAAATAAGGATTATCCACAACATAATTAATACAATCATTCTTACATAGATAATGTTAATCCTGCAAAAATATTTTCATTCGTATGCAGCCTAACTACATGAGGGTTATTGGTGATATACTTTCGTACCACGAGGGACATGCCATATAGGACATCGAAGGGTGTACGAAGTGCCATTCATGATGTTACGATCTCCAATAAATGTCTCGTTTGTACCCGGTGCTACCAAAGCACTATATTTCCTCCTAGGCCGAACGATCCCTATGCCCCGATGCATCTCATTCGAAGAAACTTACCAAACCTTGTGCACAAGTTATCCCTGACCATGCAACGACTATGCAAATAAAATCTAAGCATAAATTGCATGGTAAAAAAATATAAGTAAAGCCTCGCATTATTGACCCTTCTTGTTTTGCTCATTCTCATATCGGTTAGTGACCCGTAGGTCCCAACTTATAGACATTCTCGTGGTCGATGGTACCAAACCACAATTATACTCGCATATAAAGCATTTTCTTCATAGTTACTGTGCACCGATGCACTTATACCTGTACAGATGTTCAATGTTCCATTCTCAGTGTTACTAGCATGCGAAGTAGATTGCATAATAGTACATCTTTCTCATGGCAGACTTATTTTATAGCATTCTTGTATCAATAGTACTAGCAGTTCATTATTCATGTGTTTTATTAATTACAGTAGCTTTGAACATAAGGCATCATTATCATTTTGTGGAGTAGAGCAGCATATAGTTATGACATACAACAAAGCAACACTAGCATTCATTTTATTAGGGCATGAAGGAGTAGAGGAGAAGGGACAGATCCACTCACTTATATAAATATTGTTTCCATACCACGATTCCACATTCTCCTACGATCCCTCAAGAATGAACCGACGCGATGTACAGTCTTATAACTTGGCATAATTATACATTCGAACTACATCGCATAAGATATCATCCGGCCAAGTTAAGAAATACAACATCATCACATCAAGCATTTCGATTTCCCGTACCACTTGTAATCCATCGGTTTGATCCATATATAATTCCAGCGTAATGCCTTTCCGAGGACGGGGGATTACAGGTCTAGCCCAAACTCGGTCAACACTGGGCCCGGGCCAGCCCGGCTAAAAAATACCATGAGATCTACTGTCGTGTAAGTATATATTCTATCAATAGATCAAGATGTTACACTAGCGGGCGATCTAAATTTCGTTCCAGGCCGAATCGATCATAATTGAGCTACGTTCCAGTGCGGCCAATGGACTAGTCTCGTCCACCCCTCCCTATGGGTCAGACAGGATTTTGGTTTCGCCAACTCTAACACGGATCGACTACTCCCCCCCCCCCTCCCCCCCAACCCCTCCTCCGAGTCAGGCTTAACCCTAAAAAAATTATCGACTCGGCCTGGTCGGTAACCCGGTCTCACCCCTGTGCAGGCCCCTACACTTTAATTTATAACCATTGGGGGGGGGGTCTTTTACGGTTGTACTCCTATTAATCGTTAGTTAAATATTGGGGGTATTTTGGTAAAACCTCGTCCAAACAGACATATTAGTCCTTTTAGGGGTTTTTTCCCCCAAAATACTCCTATTTATTTTTACCTTTTTGAATGTTAATAAGGAGTACTTTGGCTATTTGATGAAATAATGTCACACTTTGCTTTCAAATAATCTGGTATGAGTACGTGAGTACGTCCAACCTGTCATATCCCGATTCCAAAAAACTGAAAGTCGCCACTGGATGTGATATCGTATAAGTCTAAATTTTAGTTATACAAGAAAAGATCAATCACGATCGATGGAACATCACAGAAACAAAGTCGATCATTACAACATAAAATAAGCAAAAAATATTAATAGACACAAGATACACAAAAATGATTCTCTATATTTATAACTGATTTTTTCATTTAAAGTAATATAATATTATATATTTATAAAAAATGGGAAAAGTTAGGAGAATTTGCGGAGGGGGGGACCACTCGCCAACTCAGTTGGCGAGGTGGTGAGTTGGCGAGCATCTCGCCAACTGAGTTGGCGGGGTACTCTCCTCGAGAGGCCGCTCGCCAACTCAGTTGGCGGGCCATGCACCGTTGGCTATCCAGCCGTTGGGCAATGGCTCCCTCCAATGGCTCCCTCCAACCCCTATAAACACCCCCACCCCCCCAAACACTCCTCACACAACACATTCTCCTCCTCCTCCTCCTTCTCATATTTTCGCAGCTTCCTCCTCCTATTTTTACAGCTTCCTCCTCCTGTTTTCTGTAGCAAAAGTTCTCAACCGTCATGGATCGTAGCGTAAGAATTGTATGCTCGCACGGCGGTAAAGTAAATGGGTTAAATTACGAAGGAGGAGAAAGTATAATTTTTTCAACTTACCCGAATATTAGTTTTGAAAATATACGTAATCATATTATTGAACGTTGTTCTATTAATTATGATTTTATTCTGAAATCTATTTTCTGTTCTAATTGTTTTTTGATAGATAGTGAAGATGCATGGAATTATATTCTTGAGATTAATTCCCAATCACGATATATAAAAATATATGTTATTAAAGTAGCAGCAACCTTAGATAGTAGAAATAATAAATATTTTTCTGAATATCAGCATGTTAGTTCGGGTGCTAGTTCTTCTCAACAAATAGTTTCATTTATCCAAGAAGGTCATTCATCATCAGATGAATCTAACCATGATGATGATAGTGACAACGACGATGAAAATAGTGATGATTTAGTTGAAAATGTAGATTATACGGTAGATGATGATGTTGTAAAAGCTATCACTGATGAATTATTTAAGGGACAATCATTTCCTAGTCGTTCTCACTTTAGAAGCTTTATAAGTAATTTAGCAATTAAATATAATTTTAGTTGTTCAGCTAGTCTTATGAATAATGCTCGTGGAATTATTTATAGTTGTGATCAACCGAATTATAATTGGAGAGTATATGTCAAATCTATTAGAAATGGCGATATAGTTAAAGTTAGTACATTAGAAAATCGTCATTCTTGTTTAGGAAGACTTAGTACAGGACGTCATCGACTAGCTACCGCTTCATGGATTAAGACCATGATAATTGACATTATTAGAGATAACCAGTCATACAGTCCATCACAAATTATTAAAGATATATATAGGGAGCACCGTATACAAGTTAGTTATTCCAAAGCATGGAGAGCCCGAGAGACAGCATTAGCTGAAATTAATGGTAGTTATGATGAGGCATACGCTAGTCTTGAGGAGTATTGTTATAGAATTATGGAGACAAATCCAGGTAGTACATATTTTATTAAAACTACCGAAAACAATAGCTTCCAACGAATTTTTATTTGTTTTAAGTCATGTATTGATGGATTTTTAAGTGGATGTTTACCAATTATTAGTACTGATGCTACATTTCTTTCGTCTAAATATCAAGGTATCTTATTTATTGCTTGTGCTCACGATCCTAACTATCAATTATATCCTATAGCTTATGCTGTTGCTGAAGGTGAGAATAGTGATTCTTGGTCTTGGTTTTTAAATTATCTTAAAATATCTTTTGAAAGTTATTTTAATGATTGGAGTATAATTTTATTTATATCTGACAAGCAAAAGGGTTTAATAAATGCTATTCGTGCTATTTTTTCTGCATCTGCTCATTTTTTTGTATTCAATATTTTAAACAAAATATAAAAAAAGTTACCAAAGAACCAGTATTTCAACGCTTGTTAGACTCGCTTGCTAGATCATATAATAAAATGGATGCAAAGAGTGTGTTTGATATAATTAAAGCCGAGAACATAATGTTGTACGATTGGCTTATTGGTGTAAACGATGAAAGTCGTCAATTTGAACATTGGATAACAGCGTATGCTACTTATCCTAGATTAGATATTAACACTTCTAATCTTGCTGAATGTTTCAATAGCTGGATTAAGAAATTACGAGATAAGCCAATAACAATACTTCTCGATGGTATTAGAGCCAAGATTATTACACTTCATGAAAATTGTAGAAAGAATGCTGAAAATATAGACACAGATTATTGTCCGAAGATGTTAAAAAATATGGCTTCTATTATCAAAGAGAAGAATCACCTAGAAATATTAGCTATTGATAGTTATAAGTTTGAAATAATAGACCGGGCAACAAGTAGAACCTATATTGTTCATATAACTGACAGATCTTGTACATGTTTAAGATGGTACCATACTTATATACCATGTATACATGCATGTTTTGTTTGTAGATATTGCAATATTAGTATTGATAGTTTTTATTCTGCAGTATTTTCGACGGATACCTTGAGAAGTGTATATGCGCAAAAAATGGAGCCAATTCCAGTTCCCTACGAGATCCAAGGTCCTTTGGTAAGAGGACAAATTGGGGTGCCAGATGTAAGACGCAAAGCCGGAAGACCAAAGAAGAACCGCATCAAACCCCGGGAATCATCGACAAGAGATCTACGTTGCAGTAATTGTGGTGCTATAGGACACAACCGAAGAAGATGTACTAGTCAACCGAGAGAGTAAAATATAATTGTTCAATACCCAAATATTGTAATAAAAAACCATTACAAATCATACAAAAATTGCAATCATACAATGTTAAAAATTATCTACTAATCCTCGTCCTCGTGTTGTTGAGTTTGGAAAGGCAGCGGTGCTGATGGAGTCGAAAAAAATTGTGTAAATATCTGGTAGCTTTCATCTCCAGCAGTCTCCTAACTCGGTCCCGCTCCAGGAGTCTCGTAAGTCGGGTCCGCTCCAGCATACTGGTAACTCGGGCCCGCTCCAGCATACTAGTAACTCGGGCCCGCTCTTGCATACTGGTCACTGGGGCCCGCTCCAGCAGTATCCCGCCGTCGACGACGAGAGTGTCTCTGTCGTACTAAGCCGGTCGGATAGTCCGGTGGAAGATGGGATTGTACCGGAGGCATTTCCGGTTCCGGTCAAATACCCAGATGCTCAACACGAGTAACAAGCTCCTCCATAAGACGACGAGTCACATGTTCCTCCATATGAGGTTGTTGTAAATGTTGCCGGTATACCCCACTCTAAAATTTGAAACATGTAAATTAATATATTTATCATATCTATGTATATGTATTTTTTAAAGTATAATGAAGTTAAAGTATAATGAAGTCATACCAAATTATTTATTCCATTAATAAAAGCACGCATAGTAGAATCGTCTAGGGATCTAGTCTTGAACCTGGGCTCCTCATAGTGGTATACTCGGTTGCTCATAAGAGGGCATCCCCACCATTGTCTGTAGTCCAGGCTACCTATGTCTGCAAAATATAAACAAAATTTTAGCAAACTATTTACACTAAATCAATACGAATAATGAGTAACTTATAACTTACATTCCTCAGCAGAATTTTGTCTAGGAGACATGTCCCTCACACTATAAATTTCGAACCGATTATTCCAGTCAGCAACGAGACCAATGATTCGTTGTAATGCATTTGATGTCTGATAACCGACTATCGGTGGATCATCGGGAATTATTGGGGCCATTCCGAATTGCCGAAGAACACGGTCTGCCGGATGGTACATGGTGAACCGATCATATATAATATGACATCTATGCAAACTAAATGCATAGGATGTCATCTTGATTTCTGGAGCATCAGGTTCACATGAGTACGGTAACCTGGTTACCTATTTGAAGATATTTTAAGAGATTAGATGTGATGTTTATCTATGATCAAAACTTAAATAATTTAAAGATATTTATTGCATATTTAAAAATTACCTCATTATACCGCAGTGTATCAAATTGGCTACGATATAGTGATACAGTCCTGTATTGGTAGTGTTGATAATCCACTACGTCTGTAGGCCAGCTTATAGCAACTGAAAATACTCCAACATCACTGAGAATGCTGGTAACAGGCCTACCAATATAAAAGTGCTCGTAGGACCAGAACTATAAAACAAAAATATGACATTAGTAAAAACATAATTTGCGTATAAAATTACTCTAACTTTTTAAGGTCTTTCATTCATACCTGTATCAGTGAACTACATCCACAAATACTCTTGCGATTGGATCTGACAAATTCTGTCAGATTGGCGCACAAAAATGCAAGAGTAGCAGCTCCCCACGCATGCTCAGTAGGTTTGGTCAGATCATCCAAGAATGGTAAAAGCTGTACATTTACCATATTTTCTGATGCATCGGGAAATAGAATTGCACCACATAAACAGAGCAGATACGCTATAGTACAACGAATGACCTGGATTTATTAAGTGTTATATAGAATTACACCACTAAATTAAGTAATAAAAAAATTTACTAATAAAAATACATACCCGATTTTTATCTACATCAACAACCCCATCAATAGTTTGATGTAGGTCTAGAAAGTTGCCACGGAGCCATAAAAATTTCACATAATTGCCATCTTTTAGTCCAGAAGGAGGGCTAACACCGAGATAACTCTGGATCAGATCAGATCCCTTTAAGTGCGGATCAAAATATATAGCGTTACATTTAATAGGTAACCCTAGTATATTCGCCACATCAAAAAGGGTGATCGTCATCTCGTCGAATGGGAGTTGGAAAGTGTTGCGTTCTGGCCACCAACGCTCCGCAAGGCTTATAACTAAATGAAGATCGTGAATTAAATATCTAACACGATCTATATAGTGGAATCCAAAGGATTCCACCAAAGCTTTTTGAACCGAATTTAGCTCCCACGTACGATAATTTCTTTCGGCCCGCCAATGTACGTGGATCCGGGTTCGTAAAGCATGATCATGGTCGTATAACTATAAAAAATATATGCATTAATAAAGTAAATATAGGCATTATAAAAAATATATACATTAATAAAGTTGGCAACTTGTAATTTCAAAAATTACCTCGCCAGTAAATATCTGACTAGAAATGTGGTCTTCACATTGCTTAATAATAAGCGCGGTAGTCGGTCCGCCAGGAATACGACCGTCATTGTGGGTAGCCATCGCCAGTAAATATCAAGAGGAGGAAGTTATGAAAATAGGAGGAGAATGTGGTGTGTGTGAGGAGTGTTTGGGGTAGGAGGAGAATGTGGTGTGAGGAGTGTTTGGGGGGGGGGTTTATAGGAAGTGAATATAGCCGTTGGCCAACGGCTAATTTGCCAACGGTGCATGGCCCGCCAACTGAGTTTGCGAGCGGCCCCTCGAGGAGAGCCCCCCGCCAACTCAGTTGGCGAGATGCTCGCCAACTCAGCACCTTGCCAACTGAGTTGGCGAGTGGTCCCCCCTCCGCAAAAACCCAAAACTTTTCCTGTTTTTTATAAATATTTAATTTTATATTACTTTAAATGAAAAAATCCATATTTATAATTTGCAGTAGAATTACAATGGCTCGTGGCTAAAAGAATAAATTAAATACAAGCAATCACCCTCAATATAATGAGTCATGCCATAAGACTTACTTCTCAAGAAACTATACAACAAATGATATTCCACACGTTATATTCTTTATATACAAAATAAAATCATCTCCAGTTGAACATTTTCAAGTTATCAATCGGGCTCCAACATCTCAATACGTCTAAGCAAACTCCGCACCTATGGAGGCAGGTTAGTATATTGAATGCACTGGTGAGTGGCCTTTAGCCAACTCAACTAAATTAATTATGTAATCGTGTGAAAGAAGATAAAATTATTATGTGGTCATTCTAATCTTGTCTTAGCATCAGGTAGCATTTCATAAGCAAGAATATAAAGCATACATGCGATATTGGTAAATATTTTCATAAAATGGATATACATATATGAGCACATTGAATTTTATCCAACGCTTTCATCCCTCCCTATAAACCATATTAACATTATATATATATATGTGTGTGTGTGTGTGTGTGTGTGTGTGTGTGTGTGTCATTGATATATACTTGCATCAATTGTTAGCCTTCATCAAATATAAGTCTATCATAAATTCATCCTTGTTGGAGAGGATCAGAACAACACAGACGTATAACCCACGGATTAAGAGGCTTCGAGCATAATCCGAGTCTGGTCTCCGAAAGGAGCTGAGGATTCATGAGGATGGGACACTCAGATTTGGGAGATGACACTGTGTGCTAAGTGGAGATATTTGATATGACATTATAATCAAGGTTCATAGTTCTTCGTACTCCATACATCCTAGAGGTACAATTATATATCAAGGTATCAGGAAGTAGTTCTGGCGGTATGGGATAAAGAGAGAGTGAGATTTGTTTCTCATTGTTTAGTATTTTAGAATATAAAGTATGAGTAGTAGAGACCAACAAGATTATTACTATCACATCCCAGAACCAGAATACTGGAGAGCGGGGGCAAACAAAACCAGCTATGCATAACAAAGTACTCAAGTACCCCAAGATATAGTCACGGTTGTATAAGACATGGGGGGTTACTATACAAGCCAACAATCAAACCAGCTATGATCAACTTTAGCTATTGTGGTGTCTCGTTCCCCCTTTTTGGGGACCGCGGCTAAGAAATACTTTCGGTATCGTTTGATTGAGAAAGATTGAATCAAGATCTTTTTCTTATTATGGATTGGCTTCTTCAAAATCGATTTCCATATTCAGTGGACCGTGTTCCCAGGATGGATTAAGCGACAAAGTCAAGAGGGACCTCTTCGTTGCAAGTTTTCTTGCCTAGTTTTTGTTGTCGCATTGTTCCCAGGATGGACTAAGCGACAAAGTCATACATGATCAACGAGTTGGTTTTCGAGTTGCATTTATTTGAACGGTTTTAATAGATTTTATTGCTTTCGTTTGTTGAACTGTACTTTTGCTTTGATTTTGGAAAGAGGAAAATAGTATTGATCGTCTGTTTGTGGCAATGGAGGTGATCATTTAGTAGGCGTCGCGCGAGCGGAGTCTTGATGCACCTATTTTCTTTTCTCTCTCCACCAACTTGTGATTGGCTATACTTCGATTAGTTGATCCTTCTTCCAAGTCTTCACACATAAAATCTTGCTCTCTTTATTATTCCGATCAGACGATACCATAATAACTAAAAGATGTCAAGATAAAATAAAATAGACTTGGATTATTTTGTGCTTGTCAACCAACTTATAAATGGTTACCTTGTTGCATGCTAATTCGCTTAGAATGTTCTTTCAGCATGTTTCGGTTCTAGTTAGAATATATATATATATATATATATATATATATATATATATATATATATATATATATATTCTTCTATTATTGTGCTATGTATAGAACACACTTTACTATGCAACAAACTGAATAGGAAGATTATGCAAAATAGATCATACCATGTACTTGTCTCGTGCTTGCGTTGCCTTGAACTACATTATTTGATAACTTAATATTAGACGTCGTTTGATCATGGACAACTTGTGCACAAGGTTTTATGGTTCCTACAAATGGTAGCTAGGGCACTAGCATCGATCCGATCAGGATTGAACTTTACGATAGTCTCGTCTGTTGGACGGGATGGCTTATAGCACATTATGTACTTTTATTGCACACCATCCTCGTTAATGACTATAACTCGTCCACTATGGCATAATGCCAGTGATCCCCCCGTATATTTAAACTTTGCAAGCTAACTATGTCTTCGTGGCAGGGAAGGTCATGGTAAGTATTGTACAGGTGGTTCAGACGGGCAGGTAAAAGTCACCAAACGGTGGCATATTTATTTTAGTAAATTTTTATAACTATTGCATGCTTGTAAATTAAACGAAGGCAAGATAGAAAGACAACATAATAACTTGAATGCTTTACATAAATAACGTGTTGATTGGTATAGTTGGGTTAGTTCAACTTTACCAGTGCATTTTGTTGTACTAACTCTCATTGCAACAGGTTCCCCATGCCAAAGCGATCCTACAAGAATCTAGAGCGACTTACCAATCCAGTCCAACTACAGGCACACCATGTTCGTGTCCTTAAAGTGTGTTTTGAAGTTCCAGGAGCTCGTGTACATACCTTATGCAGCTCCGTGGCAAGGCAATAGCTCTGCCCGAAGGTGTCTATAGCTTTTGAAGTTTTACTAAAAGGATGTAATGTATCGGATGGCTATCTGATTTTGCGTCTGCTTTTGTAAGCTCGTGCAACAACCTTTTGTACTTGTTCAAGAATTTGTAAATGATGTTCATTATAAATAAAGATAATTTTTTCTTGTTTCAATATAGGTGGTTTAATTATCTGCGTACTCTGAATATGTGCTCGTTATATCAAATACCTTGGTCTTGTGCGTTGTGCAACCTAGGCATGCATAGCATCATTCCCAGGGGAAGACTATCGATTTCAAGGAATCGGGGCATGACATATATATATATATATATATATATATATATATATATATATATATATATATATATATATATATATCAGAGTATGGCTTCAAGTTCCTTCGACCCTCATGTCAAAAAAGTTCCTTTAACAATCTATTCCCTATTCGAACTCTTGAACTAGTTCGACCAAAATAAGATGTGTTTCATACAATGAGTCCTAATATGTTATAAGACTGATGCAAGTTACTTTCTTTTGAAGGAATAAGTTAAGCGCTAACATCAGCGCTAGCACAGGGAGTGGTACAAGCACAAGAAAGTAGTTCTGATACATTAAAGTTATGGAAGCCAACGTGCTTTTCCCTCTGTCGTTCCAATTGAGCGGATGATGCAGATGCTTGGAATGAGCCAACAGAGAGATGAGGCTCATTATGAGCGAACCGAGAAGTGTGCAAAAGATCATCAGAGCAAGTTCGAAAGCAATCTTGAAGTCCAATTTGTAGTCCAACAGAAGCAGGTAGATAGCCAGTAGCAGATCGTTCAGACATTAACCTCCAACCATTCTGCAATGACAGCAGAGACACTGATGGAGCGACCCACATCTGAAGTCAAAATGACTCAAACTCCAAAGAATAAGTATGTGACTACCTTCAACTTTGCTGACTTAAAGAAGTTTTACAACACGTCTTTCCGGGGGACTGAAGTTTCGGTCATGGCTCTAGATTTGCAGGCAGAGCTTGAAGATAACTTTAAACTTCTTGATGTACCAGAGGAGAAGAGAGTTGCATGTGCCCGACTAGAACTCCGTTTGAACGCGCACGATTGATGGGACGTGCATCAAAGATCTCTCTCCACTAAATTCAATCGGCTCAACGAATTTGCAAGTTCCTACCTACCTAATACGGGGAGTCGCATAAGTCATTTTAAAGGCGACTGTCACGCCCCAGTCCCAAATACCGTGGGACCGAACGCGTGGCAATGGCCAGCAGCACACACCGATGGACAAACCCAATTTAATGGATCCAACGGGGCATACTTAAGCTGTAATATAAGAATAAGTAGGTCCATTGATATATGTCACAGTCTATGCTAATCTCATCCACAACAGATAATCATAGATCAAATGCCAGAATAATACAAATAGGAATAACTAACAAAACTCAATAAAAGTGTCTCGGAGAATAATCCGAGAACAAGTCTGATACATAAATGCAATATACTGGAAAATAAAGGAACTGGAAATAGAAATAAATGAGTATATAAAACCAATACTCAGGAGAAGTCCTCTGGTGTGATCATGTCCTCGAAGGTCGGTACAGCTCCTGTATCAGCTCCTGTATCTGCTCTTGCTGCGGTCTCGTATACCTCGGGATAGATCTCGTCTGTAAATCCTGGGGACATAATCCGGATCCAGGTCCTCAGGAGACATAGCAAGGTACAAGAAAGCTCATGCCAAAATAAATGCAGTGCAGCAAATAATGCAATAAATAGGGTAAGTATGTAACCATCTATGTGAAAATGCAAGTGAGAGCATCACTAGTGCTCAGGCCGAAGCCACTACAAGCTCTGTGTCGGGGAGCCGGTAGCGGTAATAACCGGTAGTGGGCCAAGCTCGGCTTCCGAGTCTTGTGCCTCTCAATAATAGGGGTTATATATATATATGATCAGCCTGTAGCCTGTGTGTCTCTCTCCACCCAATGTAACCACGCCTCTCATGACCATAACGTCTCATGCCCATGTCAAGCGGGATCATAGCTAATGCAATAAGTCATAAAGTGTCTAAGAATATAGTATCTCTGTCAAGTCCTGTATCCTATACAGAATCACCACGAATATCTCGGGAAGAATCTATCTCATGAATAGTGTCAAGTGTCCTGGGTCATATGGTACTTGATAAGACAAGTACGAGAATATAAAGTGTCACAAATATCCATCTCTAGATGACAATACTCAACACCGCGTGCGGTGTTGGCACCCGACTAATAATCGGACGCTAAGTACGTTACACGGTCCTAGGTTAAGCATGCTCAGCAATATAATAAAGCAAGAAAAATATATAACAATACTGCAGAGTTTGGCAAGGTACACTTGCCTGGGGTCCTGGCTCCAACTGTAGCTCTGGTCTCAGTGTGATCTGCTGGTACCACTCCGGTTGCTGAAATAAATATCACTATTAGATTCAGAAAATATCAAATAGCTAGAAATGCCTGTCCTTGAGTCCAATTTAGAGACAAGGGCAAAAATGATAATTTTGGGTCAAAACGGGGTCCATATGTGGGCCACTTTGCACCGAAAAGCGTGTCAGGGTCAAAGGTCTCCAAATTTATCAAACTTAGTGTCTACAAGTCAGGAACGATGATACGAACCCAATGGAACTTTCAGAATTGGATTCCGATGAGCCGTTCACAAAATCGCCCGTCAAGTAGAGCTTGTGGGGCCCACGATACGCGATTTTGTCAACATTCTCAGAATTGGACCAAACTTCGGTCATAGGACCAGCGTATCGCTATGAGTCCGATGATGCAAGTTTCGTCTCGATCCGACGCGTGTACACAAAGTTACAGCGTATTCCAGAATGGACGGATACGGAGCATTGTCGGCGGATACACGTTGATTTCGGTGTGCACGCACATCAGAATCGACTTCTGCGAAATCCCGCACATCCGTATCGACGACGCGCACGTATCTGTGAAGGCCGCACGCGACCAAGTCGTCCCGTTTGGCGGGGCATACTCAGTTCCGGGGTAAAACAGGGCGTTATTTTTCCTGTTTTTGGATCGCGGTGTGCGATCACCACAGGACGCGATGCACCGTGCGAGTTACACGGACACCGAGAGGGTTATACAGTCTACGCGACGCAACTGACGGAATCGAAAACAGAATTACGAGGAGAGAGAAAAGAATACCTGAACAGGGCTCCAGAAACTACGAAGTCTTGTGTCCGAGTGTCTCCTTCGTCCTGCGTCGACCGAGTCTCTGTGTGCACGGTACTAGGGTTTCTGTGTCGGAGATGTTTGCCCTCGGAGGATACGGCGGAGTGGTCGGGGGCTGCTCGAGGACGACTAGGGCATCCAGGCAGAGGGGAGGCCGAGGTCGGGGAGATCGTCGGGGCGGCTAAGGTCGTGGAGGATTGCTACGGTGTTGGGGGGTCAGGCTCGAGGGAAAAAAGGGGGTGATGGGGGTGGAGCTCGTCGAGGGATTGATGATGGTGGAGATGGTGACAGGCGGAGCGGTCGGCTGAGGTATGGCGGGGTCGAGAGGCGGCTGGGTGGATTAGGGTTCGACGAGGGCTGCGGGGTGTTCGGTTCCGGGTTGGGTGGAGCGGAGGATGATGGTGGAGGGAGGAGAGGGTCGACGGTGGTGGTCGAGGGGGCTGTGGAAGATCGACGGGGCTGGGTGGTGGTGAAGAGGCGGGTCGAGGTTGTCAGGGAAGACAACTGCGGGGTGTTCGGGTTCAGGGCTTAGGGCTTCGAGGTGGCCGGGGAAGGAGATGCGTTGGAGAGGAGAGAAGGGAATTTAGGGTTAGGTTTTAGGCCGGCTGGGGGGTTAAATGGCCTCGTCGGAACAGTGTTCCGACTAGAACTAGGATTCGGGTTTGGGTTACGGGTCCGCGGGTCAGGTTCACATGAATCCGGCCTGACCCGCTTAGTATTTAAGTATGGGTTTGGGTTGTCGGGTTTCGGGTCGGGTTTAGATCCGACCCGACCCAATAAGGCTGGGTTCGGTTTAGTGAACCGGGTCTGGGTTGGTTTGGGTTGGTTTGGTTCAATTTAACCGGGTTTATTTAGGGGTTTAATTTGGTTTATTTATTAATAGTTTTTAGGGCTTTTAAACTGCTTCCGGAGTCCAATAAATTTACAGAAAATTACCCTATGTCTGGTTTTCCATTTTACACCATAAAATATTATTTTCATAATATTTTAATATTAATCAAGAGCAATTAAAAATTATTTACTTATTTAAAGCCTAGGCTTTAATTACAGAAAAATCCTAGAAAATTCCAGAAAAATTGTTAAAAACCAAATTAGAAATTCATGAAAAGCAGGGGGCTTACAATCTACCCAACTTATAAAAATTTTGTCCTCGAAATTAAAATATGGTAGGGTTCTTCTATCCAATCTCACTTTATTACAGTCTAAAGGACTCTTCTCAAGTGAACACTGCGGTCTCTACCCAACTTAGAATTTATCCATCTATCTTCTAAGGCTATACATCTAATAAAGCTATGCCCCAACTTATTTAATCATGTTATTGAATCCTCAAGTCTTTAACACCAACATATCACCTATGGTATTCCCTTAATCATATATAAAAGGGTTATCAACAATGCGACCGGCCTGAGGGGTATATCTAGTACTATCTATATATTAATCTTATACTAAGCACGAGGTTTCTTCTTTCCGAAATAAGGGAAGACGAAGATCAATAATAAAGAGTTCAAGGGTGAGGTAATAGAATAGAAGTATCAGGATCAAGGCGTTTAACGAATTCTAATGGGATTTGTCAAGACATTTATGGACTGAAATCCTATTATGGCAATCCTTTGTTCGCATGCTCGTATTAGTACAGTTATGTAACTGATACGATATGCTCAGACATATTTAGAGGGCAAGTATACTAGTCAACTATATATCTCAATCCACATGATGTAGTCGTGCGAAGAGCAAACTAGAATGCACTAAGGTTAATCAGACTGTAATACACTGATTCTGAATAGACAATTATATTAGTGTGTCGACCCAATAATACATATGTCATGAACAAGCTCGATAAAAGGATAAGCTTGCAAAACCAGGCTATATTAGCAGCATAAGTCAAGGTAGTACAACAAATACAAGTACGCTAGATGATGATGAAAAGGAGGTACAACTTAATTCAAGTTCACAAAACAACACAAAATAAGCACAATAACAAAAGGCTCTATAATCTCTATAGTTATCAGTTATAAGCAAGTTCAAAATTACATAGGTTAAGGCTGAGGTCACGAATCAATAGGCACGAGATAAAACAAATCTATAAACAGATAACTACAAAAATTTTTGTGCATTAGCTACTCCATGGATCTGTGCGTCTTCCAAAGTCATCGCTGGAGCTTGTTCACGTTCTTGTAGTTGATTCCTCTGCTGCTGTTGAGCTTGCTGGAAGAGTGTTGCTTGTGGTGCCAAGGGTGGCCTCGGCTGATTCCCTCATGGGGTTGGTGGTCTGACTCCTTCAACTCTCGTTTGCGGTGCTTCTAACGCTGGAGAGGCTGGCCTTGGTGCTAGTAACGCTTGTTGGTTATTCATTGGTGCTCTGTCTCGACGTTCGGGGCATTCCTTCTTTAAATGCTGACTGGATCCGCAAGCTAAGCATAATTTTCTTTTACGTCTACACTCGTTCTTTATATGGGCTCGCCTGCGACAATATGGACAGACAGGTATTACTTGAGGAGGTGCTTCTGGTAGCTGGTACATGGGAGACTTCTTTGTAACTTCTTCTTATGGTGCTCCGGCTGTTGCTGATGTGGCTGGTTGATGAATCATCAATGCTTTCTCTCGATGCTGAGGACAATCCTTGGCTAAGTGTTGACTGGTTTCGCAAATCAAGCATAATCCTAACTTGCGTCTGCACTCCTTCTCAATATGGCCTTTCTTGCGACAATGCTGACAAGTAGGAAGAAATAAGGCTCTGGGGGCTGCTCTTGGTGGTGGATTCATCTGTGGTCGCTTTGCAACTCTTTTTTGTTGTGCTTGGTCTGGTACTGATGCATACGGCCGCTTCTGGCTGGACCCTATCCTTGTGTCGTACTCCATGGGTCTTGCTGTAGTAAGAACATCCTCGTCTAAGGTAGTTGCAGCGGGGCTGATTAACTTCCGTAACTTTGAGCTGAATCTATCGATGAACTTCTCCGCTTGGATCTGCTGATCTTCTTCCTGAACTTTTTGATGGGCTTGCATCATCGCGTAGAACATTCAAAATATTTGTTGTTCATCCATAGCCTGCCCTTGTGGAACCGTAGACGTCGGTGGAGCCAACTGCGTCGATGGTGGAACATCATCTTTCTTGATTCTCGAGGCATGCTGACTTGCTTGCTGTGATGATGGACCTTCACTAACTGGTGTCACTTCATCTCCGTTGGTTATCATAGCACCTTATGGTGTTTCTGGATGAGTCTCCTCGCGTGCTTGTGAATCCATTGCTCTGTATCAAAATAAACTATAAGAGGCGTACAGGAATCAAGGTAGGATGCAAGTCAAGAATTTAATTCGAATCCGATATAGATGTCAAGAACGATCCAAGCAAGTGGATGAGATCCTAAGAAACTTATCATATTCCTTATTGCAGGCTTGCTCGGTCCCTAAGTTGAAACCGAACAATTTAGTCATTGACCTGCATGGGCCACCACAAAAACCATGTCACGCCCCAGTCCCAAATACCGTAGGACCAGACGCGTGACAATGGCCAGCAGCACACACCGATGGACAAACCCAATTTAATGGATCCAACGGGGCATACTTAAGCTGTAATATAAGAATAAGTAGGTCCATTAATATATATCACAGTCTATGCTAATCTCATCCACAACAGATTATCACAGATAAAATGCCAGAATAATACAAATAGTAATAACTAACAAAACTCAATAAAAGTGTCTCGGAGAACAATCCGAGAACAAGTCTGATACATAAATGTAATAGACTAGAAAATAAAGGAACTGGAAATAGAAATAAATGAGTATATAAAACCAATACTCAGGAGAAGTCCTCTGGTGTGATCTCGTCCTCGAAATTCGGTACAACTCCTGTATCAGCTCCTGCATCTGCTCCTGCTGTGGTCCCGTATACCTCGGGATAGATCTCGTCTGTAAATCCTGGGGACATAATCCGGATCCAGGTCCTCAGGGGACATAGCAAGGTACAAGAAAGCTCATGCCAAAATAAATGCAGTGCAGCAAATAATGCATTGAATAGGGTAAGTATGTAACCATCTATGTGAAAATGCAAGTGAGAGCATCACTAGTGCTCAGGCCGAAGCCACTACAAGCTCTGTGTCGGGGAGCCGGTAGCGGTAATAATCGGTAGTGGGCCAAGCTCGGCTTCCGAGTCTTGTGCCACCAATAATAGGGGTTATATATATATATATGATCAGCCTATAGCCTGTGTCTCTCCCCACCCAATGTAACCACGCCTCTCATGACCATAACGTCTCATGTCCATGTCAAGCGGGATCATAGCTAATGCAACAAGTCATAAAGTATCTAAGAATATAGTATCTCTGTCAAGTCCTGTATCCTATACAGAATCACCACGAATATCTCGAGAAGAATCTGTCTCATGAATAGTATCAAGTGTCCTGGGTCATATGGTACTTGATAAGACAAGTACGAGAATATAAAGTGTCACGAATATCCATCTCTAGATGACAATACTCAACATCGCGTGCGGTGTTAGCACCCGACTAATAATCGGACGCTAAGTATGTCACACGGTCCTAGGTTAAGCATGCTCAGAAATATAATAAAGCAAGGAAAATACTGCAGAGTTTGGCAAGGTACACTTGCCTGGGGTCCTGGCTCCAACTGTAGCTCTGGTCTCAGTGTGATCTGCGGGTACCACTCCGGTTGCTGAAATAAATATCATCATTAGATTCAGAAAATATCAAATAGCTAAAAACGTCTATCCTTGAGTCCAATTTGGAGACAAGGGCAAAAATAACAATTTTGGGTCAAAACGGGGTCCACATGTGGGCAAAAATAATCGGACGCTAAGTATGTCACACGGTCCTAGGTTAAGCATGCTCAGAAATATAATAAAGCAAGGAAAATACTGCAGAGTTTGGCAAGGTACACTTGCCTGGGGTCCTGGCTCCAACTGTAGCTCTGGTCTCAGTGTGATCTGCGGGTACCACTCCGGTTGCTGAAATAAATATCATCATTAGATTCAGAAAATATCAAATAGCTAAAAACGTCTATCCTTGAGTCCAATTTGGAGACAAGGGCAAAAATAACAATTTTGGGTCAAAACTTGACAATACTGCAGAGTTTGGCAAGGTATACTTGCCTGGGGTCCTGGCTCCAACTGTAGCTCTGGTCTCAGTGTGATCTGCGGGTACCACTCCGGTTGCTGAAATAAATATCATCATTAGATTCAGAAAATATCAAATAGCTAAAAACGTCTATCCTTGAGTCCAATTTGGAGACAAGGGCAAAAATAACAATTTTGGGTCAAAACGGGGTCCACATGTGGGCCACTTTGTACCGAAAAGCGTGTCAGGGTCAAAGGTCTCCAAATTCATCAAACTCAGTGTCTACAAGTCAGGAACAATGATACGAACCCAACGAAACTTCTAGAATTTGATTCCGATGAGCCGTTCACAAAATCGCCCGTCAAGTGGAGCCTGTGGGGCCCACGATACACGATTTTGTCAACGTTCTCAAAATCGGACCAAACTTGGGTCATAGGACCAGCGTATCGCTACGAGTCCGATGGCGCAAGTTTTGTCTCGATCCGACGCTTGTACACAAAGTTACAGCATATTCCAGAATGGACGGATACAGAGCGTTGTCGGCGGATACGCGTTGATTCCGGTGTGCACGCACATCCGAATCGACTTCTGTGAAATTCCGTACGTCCGTATCGATGACGCGCACGTATCTGTTAAGGCCGCACACAACCAAGTCATCCCGTTTGGCGGAACGTACTCAGTTTCGGGGTGAAATAGGGCGTTATTTTTCCTGTTTTTGGATCGCGGTGTGCGATCACCACAGGACGCGATGCATCGAGCAAGTTGCACGGGCACCGAGAGGGTCATACAGTCTACGCGACGCAACTAACGGAATCAAAAATAGAATTACAAGAAGAGAGAAAAGAATACCTAAACAGGGCTCCAGAAACTACGAAGTCTTGTGTCCGAGTGTCTCCTTCGTCCTGCGTCGACCGAGTCTCTGTGTGCACGGTACTAGGGTTTCTGTGTCGGAGATGGTTGCCGTCGGAGGACACGACGGAGCGGTCGGGGGCTGCTCGAGGACGACTAGGGCATCCAGGCGGAGGGGAGGCCGAGGTCGGGGAGTTCGTCGGGGCGGCTAAGGTCGTGGAGGACTGCTACGGTGGTGGGGGGTTGGGCTCGAGTGGAAAAAGGGGGTAATGGGGGTGGAGCTCGTCGGGGGATTGACGATGGTGGAGATGGTGACAGGCGGAGCGGTCGGCTGAGGTATGGCGGGGTCGAGAGGCGGCTGGGTGGATAAGGGTTCGACGAGGGCTGCGGGGTGTTCGGTTCCGGGTTGGACGGAGCGGAGGATGATGGTGGAGGGAGGAGAGGGTCGACGGTGGTGGTCGAGGGGGCTGTGGGAGATCGAAGGGGCTGGGTGGTGGTGAAGAGGCGGGTCGAGGTTGTCGGGGAAGACAGCTGCGGGGTGTTCGGGTTCAGGGCTTAGGGCTTCGAGGTGGCCGGGGAAGGAGATACGGCGGAGAGGAGAGAAGGGAATTTAGGGTTAGGTTTTAGGCAGGCGGGGGGGGGGGGGTTAAATGGCCTCGTTGGAACAGTGTTCCGACTAGAACTAGGATTCGGGTTTGGGTTACGGGTCCGCGGGTCAGGTTCACATGAATCCGGCCCGACCCGCTTAGTATTTAAGTATGGGTTTGGGTTGTCGGGTTTCGGGTCGGGTTTAGATCCGACCCAACCCAATAAGGTTGGGTTCGGTTTAGTGAACCGGGTCTGGATTGGTTTGGGTTGGTTTGGTTCAATTGAACCGGGTTTATTTAGGAGTTTAATTCAGTTTATTTATTAATAGTTTTTAGGGCTTTTAAACTGCTTCCGGAGTCCAATAAATTCACAGAAAATTACCCTATGTCTGGTTTTCCATTTTACGCAATAAAATATTATTTTCATAATATTTTAATATTAATTAAGAGCAATTAAAAATTATTTATTTATTTAAAGCCTAGGCTTTAATTACAGAAAAATCCTAGAAAATTCCAGAAAAATTGTTAAAAATCAAACTAGAAATTCATGAAAATCAGGGGGCTTACAGCGGCCTACGACCTACCATCCATCCGGACATGGTCGTTCCCTAATATCTGATAATGCGGGAAGTTCTTAACCATGCCTTTTTTATTTAACCACAATATCCTTCAGTTGCTGGCGTCGTTGTGCATACTTCCAATCACAAGCGCCCTAGCAACAAGGGAGGAAAGACCACTCCAAAAAGTCCAAATAATGGCGGTCAGCAGAGAGGAATTCAGGGCAAACATGTTTCTTCAGTAAGAAGACAGGGAACACCAACAACGAATGTCGCAAAAAGAACAGATTATGCCTCATTTGTGGTGATCTAAACCATAGAATTCGTGACTGTTTGTACCTCTCTGATTGCAGCCCTCAGCATCCAAATCCTACAACATCTGTCATGCTCCAGGTCCTAAATACATTGGACCAGGTATACGTACTCATGCCAGCTGTACGAACAAGTACAGGTCGTAGTACACTATAGAATATAACTAGGACACAATATCTCAGGCAGGTAATAATCTAGTCTCAAATACAAATATCACAGAATAGAAAAGTGAATGAATAGATAAAGTCTCATAACCCACTACGAATAAAGTCCAATGGAGAACAATCCACGATAAAAAAAATAAAATAATACTGAAAGAAAATACAACTAGAAAATAATGAAATAGTCCGGGGGCCAGCTAACTAGATATGGACACCGAAGACACCAAGCAACTATCATTTATAATGCTCAGGAAAACTCATGTGGTTCCACCTCAAGGTCCTCATCAGCAAAATCTTCAACTCCGTTGTCCGTAGGGTACAAGTGCTCGTCTGGATCTGAAAAAGGTGCCAGGTCCTCAGAGGGACATAACAAATACACAAAAAATTGACATGCATAAAAGTAAAGTAGTAAATAATAAATAGGGTAATTAAATCATCTATGTGATATGCACTCGAGACATCTCTAGTAGCGCATGATGGAAAGAAATAGAAGAACCATTCATCGTACCAGGCATTAAACAGAACTCGAGAGTATACCATTTACACAGTAAGAAATAAAAATCCCATACGCTCTCTAGTAGATTATCCTCTACCAATGTACTATCTGAATTGTACACGCAGTGCAGGCATAATGCAACGACGTCAATAAAAATCTAGGTATATATATATATATATATATATATATATATATATATATATATATATATATATATATATAAGGAGATAGGGTCTCGCGGATTTGAGAGGGGGTGCATACGGTTATGAAGGGGGTCGCGGGTATGAGGTGGGGTAGGAATAGGATTGAAAGTTTTCTAATTTGGTTGGTAGCAATCTATGATAAATCACTAATCCTAATAGATATTAATAACTAAGATTTAATTTGGATTCTAAATGGGTAAGATAATAGCAAATAATATGCAAATCTTTCAAAAAGGAAATTTCCTAGATTTGTTTAGCATGAGATTATCATGGTGGTAATTTAATTATGGGTTGCTAATTAAAGAAAGTTTGGATTGAAAAATAACCATAAATAAATTGTATATATAAAAATATCTAAATATTAAATATAAGAATCTACAGTTGTTACACTAGTGCCACACTAATATTGAATGGTCGAATTTTGTGTCACGCAAAGATCCAACGAATAGTGTCTCTAGTGTAGGCTACTTCTTACAAAGGAAGATGTAGATTTTGGGGCCATCCTATATCATTAATGTCCAAACTACGATGAATTATTCTAATAAAATAATTAAGTTTTAATTAATTTTAATAATCTAAAAAATATAATACATATAAAATACGGACAAAATACCTATTTTTGGGTGAGGGGATTACAACCTACCCACCTTAGAAAATTTTATCTCGAAATTAAGAATATGTCATGATCTAGAAAAACAAGAATGTGGTATGTAAATCCATACATGAAACATCATGTAATTGGACAAAATGCTCTAAGATAGAATCCTTCCGCTCCCAAGTCGATTCGCCTAGTGAATGATACTTCCAAGCAACACGGACTAGTCGAATGGTCTTTCCCTTTAACACCTTCTCTTTGTGGTCAAGAATCTCCATCGGCTGCTCCTTATAAGACAAACTCGGTCCCACGGTGATGTCTGAATGATCCAGTACATGGCTAGGATCCGCCATATATCTCCTCAACTGTGAAACCTAAAACACATCATGGACACCCTCCATGTTCTGTGGTAATGCTAGTCTGTAAGCAACCTTGCCAATACGCTCCAATACGTCAAATAGGCCGATGTACCTCGGACTAAGCTTCCCTCTGCCTCCAAATCTGATGGTTCCTCTAGTAGGGGAGATCCTTAAGAACACATGATCTCCCAACTTGAACTCTATAGGTGATATTGAGGATCTGTCTATTGCTTCTGTCTATCCTGTGCTTTATGTCTATCTTGTACTGCTCGAAGGTGACCTTGAATCTGCTTGACCTTCCCCACTGTGTGAGTTACCAACTTCGGTCCAAGTATATGTCTCTCGCCCATATCACTCCAAGATACTGGCGATCGACACTTTCTTTCGTATAATGCTTCAAAAGGAGCCATATGAATGATTGTTTGGTAGCTATTATTATTGGAGAACTCCACCAAGGGAAAGTGATCCTCCAAAGATCCTCCACAGTCAAGCATGCAAGCTCTCAACATGTCTTCCAATATCCGAATAGTGCGCTCTGACTGTCCGCCTGTCTATGGGTAATAGGAAGTGCTAAACTTTAATCTAGTTCTTAGGCTCTTCTGCATGCTTCTCCAAAGTTATGATGTGCACCACGAATCTCTATCTGAAACTATGCTGATTGGTACTCCATGTAGGCGATAACTTTGCCAGAACTTTTGTAGATTGCCCAACTCTAAAGGGTAAGAAATGCGCCTCCTTAGTCAATCTATCCACAATCACCCAAACTATATCTCGGCTACCTGGACTCCTCAGAAAACCCGTAATAAAGTCCATGGTGATGTGCTCCTATTTTTACTCCGGGATGGAAATCGGTTGAAGTAGTCCTACTGATCTCTGATGTTCAGTCTTAACTTGCTGGCACAGCAACCACTTTGCCATAAACCGTGCTATCTCTCACTTTATCCCGTGCCACCAGTAGTGTTCTCTCAAGTTTCTGTACATCTTTATACCTCCGAGATAAAAGAGTATGCTGAACTGTGAGCCTACGTCATTTGTTCCTACCTAAGCTCTCCATTTGGAACATAGAGGCGATCTCCATACCTCAAAGTTCTATCTTCATGTATCCACTATCCAGTCTGCATTGCAGCCTCAGTCCTCTGTTAAAGTGTCGGTAGAACTTCCTTGATACGCTCCACCAATAATGTTTGCACTTGAAGTTTCATCAACTTTGTGACTTCTTCTGGCATAACCACCTCTATGCCCAGCTTCTCCAAATCATATAACAATTCTTTCTGTGTTGTCAAGAAATACGCCATCGTTCTCCTACTCAACGCATCCGCTATTGCATTAGCCTTGTACGAATGGTACTGCAACTCAATGTCAAAATCTACCATTAACTCGTGCCATCATCTCTGCCTCAGGTTCAGATCCTTCTGAGTATAGTCATACTTTAGGCTCTTATGATCTGTATAAATCTTTATAGTCTCATTGTATAGATAGTGCCTCCAAAGCTTCAAAGAAAAGATTACTGCTACAAGCTCCAAGTCATTAGTGGGTAGTTCTTTTCATGGATCCTCAACTATTGAGAACCATACGCTACCACCTTATCGTGCTGCATCAAGACACATCATAATCATTTTTTGGAAGCATCATTATAAATAACAAATCCTCCCGGTCTAGTAGGTATGGTCAAGATCGGTGATGTAATCAGGCACTTCTTCAACTCAGTAAATGCCATCTGATACTCCTCAGTCCAAATAAACTCCTGATCCTTGCGGGTCAACCTTGTCATAGGCTCTGCAATCCTCGTAAAATTCTCCACGAGTCTCGGGTAATATCCGACAAGTACTAGAAAACTCCGTACCTCTGAGACGTTAGTTGGGGTCGACCATGTCTCTATTGTTGATATATTATCAGGATCTACTGATATGCCTTCTTCTGAGATAACATGCCCAAGAAAAAAGACATTATCTAGGAGAAACTCATACTTCCTCAGCTTAGCATATAACTTCTGATGTCTCAATATTTCTATCACCTTCTTCAAATATTCTTTGTGCTCCTCATGGCTCTTCGTGTATACCAAAATATCGTCAATGAATATGACCACAAACTGGTCCAAGTAATGATGGAATACTCGGTTCATTAAATTCATAAACACAACTGGCACATTTTTAATCCAAAAGGAATTACCAAGAACTTGTAATGACCATAACGAGTCTCAAAAACCGTCTTCTGAATATTCTCGTGCCTCACCTTCACTTAATGGTATCTCGATCTTAAATCAATCATAGAAAACACCCGTGCTCCTGCCAGTTGGTCAAACAAGTCATCAATTCACGGCAGAGGGTACTTATTCTTGATGGTCATTGCATTAAGGAATCTGTAGTCGATGCACATGCGGACTGTTCTATCTTTCTTTGGCACGAACAATACTGGGGCTCCCCAAGGTGATCCACTTGGCCTAATGAATCCCTTGTCCGGCAACTCTTGCAACTGCACCTTCAGCTCAACTAACTCCTTCTTTTCCAGCCGATACACATTAAAAGATATCGACGCTACTCCCAGCACTAACTCAATAGTGAAATTGACTTCTCTGTCCGGTGGCAGGCTCGTCAACTTGTTTGGAAAGATATGTAAACTCCTTAATGATAGATGGTGGTGCGACTTCCATTGTCATTCAAGCTCCACCATAGTGGCCTACTCCCTCCTCTGTAGTTTTCCTCATAAACTCAAACTCTGGCTGACCTTGCGGTTAAAGATAGCACAACCTCTATTGTAACTAAGCTAATCCATCCCCAATACTACATTAAAATTTAGCATTAAAAATAGCAAAAATCTAGCTCCCATCTTCCGTCCATAAATAATAATTGAACAAGCCATACAAGTACTAGTTACAAGCAATATTCCTTCCCAGGTAAGAATCCTTCAACTCTTAGGCAAGGGTTAAGTAGCTATTCTATGTATTGGTACAAATCTAGATGATATGAATGAAAGGGTGGCCCCATAATCAAATAAAATAGTAGCAGGTACTGATCCAACTAGAATAATACCGATAATAGCCTCTCCTTAAGTCTCTTCACTTCCCTGAGTCAGTGAAAACACCTGTCCTTGCCTCTGAGCTCGAGCCTGCTCTCTGGCTCTCTCAAAGTGCACTTCTTGTGGTTCCAAGGGTGGTCCTCTCTGCTGGCCTCCTGGTGCTGGTAGACGAAACACTACTCCTCCTCCTTGGTTGGTTGCTCCTGGTGTCGGTACTGTTGGCTTCTGCCCTCCAAATTGAACAATAGCTCTACGCTGCGAATAATCCTGAGCCTGATGCTGTCCGGATCCGCAGATCAAGCAAGTTTCTAGTTTCTTCCTGCAATACTTTTGTATGTGCCCCTTCTTGCCATAGAAATGGCAAGCCGAAGGTTCTCTTAACTGGTAGGGCCCTGTCCTCTATTGCTGCTGCTGTCCCCTTGGTCGTCTGATAGGCCCTCATTATTGTGTCTTTGCTGGTCCTTACTGAATTCTCTGTTGGTTTTCTTTTCCCTTGTTGATGGACTCGTGTATCCTGGCTTCTATCAATACTTCAGCATAAGAAATCCGGGACTGTGAGCTGGTATTGTACTGAAGCTCCTGAGTCAGCCCGGGATAAAATCTCTTAGCTTTCTCCAAGTCATTGGGTATCAAAACGGTGCCATATCAACTGAGGCAAATGAACTCCGAATCAACATCAACCGTCTTGTTCCCCTGGACTAGATGGAGGAACTGGTTGTATAATGCATCCTTCACAGTGGCTAGAAAGTATTTCTTCTCAGAGTAATCCAATATTTGCTCCTACATTTGGCGTGTACCTAATTGTGCACCATCGATTCCCACCAGTAATAAGCGTTCCCTTCTAACTGAGTCCTCATGCATGTCTTACATAAATCTGTAGGCAGCTGTGACACCTCCAAAAGCTTCTTGGTGCTAGTTATCCAAGTTGTGGTCTCCTCTGGGATCTTATTACCTTTATATGGCTTGGGGTTCATTGGTACGAAATCCTTGACTGATCCAACACGCACTTATGGCACTAGAGTAGTGCTGCTGCGGGTGCTAGTGCATCCAACCTATCAAGTGCTGTCAAGAATCCCTGCCTCATATCGATGACTTTTCATCTCTGCTCTTCCGCTTGCTTCATCTTCTCGGTAGCCAGTGCGGTGGCTTGCTGTCTTTGTTCCGACATCATCATCTGGAAGAATTGGAACATCGGTGTCTCGCCGTCCTGCGGTACCGCTGGAGCTGGAAAAGCTCCATTAGATGTCGTGGAAGGAGCTGGTGGAACCAGATTGTTAGTCTGTCCACGCGGTCCAGGAAGTCGAGGAGTCATCGAGGACTCTCCTGGTGATTGGCCATTGACCCCTAGAGAGGTGTTGCCCTCGGTAACGGTACGTCTATTACGCAAATTTATCTTTCTGCAAGGGATGAATGAAGGATTAAGAAAATTACATGAATCAAGCATAATGCAAACATTTATTAAAATAGAATATATTGGAAGTAAGGTGAGTTATAATCAAGTATGGATGAGACCTAAAACTCTAATCCTAGGTGAAGACCTGCTCGGTTCAATTACGTAACCGAAACGGCTAACTCGACCAGGATGGGCCACCACTAAAAATATATCACGTCCCAGTCCCAAAATACGTAGGACCAGGTATACGTACTCATGCCATTTGTACGAACAAGTATAGAAACCTAATATAATTGACCTAACTAGTCATAGTACACTGTAGAATATAACTAAGACACAAGATCTCAGGCAGGTAATAATCTAGTCTCATCCATAAATATCACAGAATAGAAAACTGAATGAATAGATAAAGTCTCAGAACCCACTACAAATAAAGTATAGTGGAGAACAATCTACGATAATAAAGTATGAAAGAATACTAAGAGAAAATATAACTAGAAAATAATGAAATAGTCCGGGTGCCAGCTAACTAGATATGGATACCCAAGATTCTAAGCAACTATCATCCATAACGCTCAGAAAAACTCATGTGGCTCCACCTCAAGGTCCTCGTCAGCAAAATCTCTAACTCCGTAGTCTGTATTGTACAAGTGCTCGTTTAGATCTGAAAAAGGTGTCAGATCCTCAGAGAGACATAACATGTACACAAGAAATTGACATGAATAAAAGTAAAGCAGTAAACAATAAATAGGGTAACTAAACCATCTATATGATATGGACTCGGGACATCTCTAGTAGCGCATGAGGGGAAAGAAATAGAAGAACCAGTCATCCCATCAGGCGTTCAACATAACTCGAGGGTACACTATTTACCCTATTTATACAGTAAGAAACAGAAATCCCATACGCTCACTAGTAGATTCTTCCCTCGCAATGTACTATTCGAACCGTATACGTGGTACAGGCATAATGCAATAAAAATCTAAAAACTAAAATAATATCAACTACTAATACAGGACGCGAACTCACGTATCAATGGCCAGTCAATACGCTAGTGCATGCACTCTCTCACACTCAGTGAACATTTTGAACAAGTGTCAGGTCAGAAGATACCTTGTACCTTTACAATATACCAGGTAAGTCTACTACTCTAAGACTCGTGCACACAACTAATAAATAATAACTAGGTATAATATGTAACACCCCGTTCCGCTCAAGCAAACTGTCGATTCAAACGGCAAAAGTGTAATATCCTAACCCACTTTGCTTCGGTGAGCATCGTGCGACAAAATTGTACGATGAATCGTGTGCTTGAACTAGTACCAATGACCTTGTGAGCTGACCTAAAAATTAGTTAGACGACCCTGTGCCGAGTGAATGAACCTGTGTTACCGACTTTACCATATTGCTTGAACAAACTATAGAACTGGGCAACCAAACTGAGGATTAGACTTGGAAACAATAACGTATGCTATGTTTGACCCGAACGGATGAACGCTAGTCGGTAAACCAAATAGATTATGCTTAACGGTAGAGCAAATACTTGAGATTAAGTTAGAAAGAAAAGTGATATGGATTTGATTGACCCTATCAGAAGTATTCTCATGATTCAGTAAGCCGAGAAACCTTAAGATTTTCGCAAGTAGCTTGTCTGATTTTTACTATCTCTAAGTTTGGTTAAATGCATATGTTTGAGGGACGCCTTGAACGTGTGCATGATCCAAGACTAAATGAGATATGAAACTCGAGTGCTGAGACTTCGCTATCACCGAGTTTGTTGACATGTATATGTTTGAGGGACACTTCGAATATGTGCACGATCCAGACTCGTGGTATGCCGATATCTTATGCTAGTGCAAGTGAATACCTGCACGAACAAGTATAATAACTTGTATAAGTTGCCTCTGCCCTAGATCGTTAAATCAAGATCGGGGCGTGACAGATTGGTATCAGAGCTTGACTATACGCCTTTGGATTTCGTTTTGATTTTCTCAGATTCGAAAGCTCGTTCGTAGGTTATGTGCACACTCTTTCTTAATGTCCCAAGCAAAATATTCCAACAATGAGTCTAAATACTTTCAAAATGTATATGTAAATAATATGATTGCTTGTACGAAATTATGATGCTATGGCCTTTGTGCCAACTTGTGCTAGTCCCTTTGGGATTCGACTCGTGCTAGAACTTGCGCATTATGTACAAACCCGAAATACCTATATATGTTTGCCCAATTGGCTAGTGCAAAATTGAATATTGCCCGAACGATTAGCTTTGTACATAGCCATTTGGCTAAGTTGTGTAGAGTATCACGCGCCAAGACCCTTTGGTGTAAGCTGAGTTACAAATGAGATTTGTATATCATTCAGAAATAAGACAAGTCAGACTTAGAATGCAAACCGATAGAAATATTCTCGGATTTATCGCTTAGGTAAATATTGAGAATCGTGCTTAGATTTTGGGAACTTGCTCGAACGATATTTCGTATCGGAAGATACAAATCGAATATGGATTAATTGGATGACTCAATTTTGAGTGGTGTATGGATCATTTAGAAATGTCCAAATGGATTCATAGGTCTCGTGCGATAGTCGGACTGAACGATTTAAGAATGTCCTCAATAATTGATAAGGCTTATATCGAATTAGGATTCACAAAAAATGGAAATCGATATCTCGGTTAAGGAAACTTGTTGGAATCCTGAGAATTGTTCAAGCAATTTTAGATTAAAACAAATTGATTGAACTTGAATAGAGATAGCCCAGAAATGAATATCTTGGTTCGATAGAAGAGATGAATGATAATGGATTTTGGAAGAACAATCTTGAAATCAATTTTGAAATGATAACTCTCGAAATCAGTTCCAAACGAGAACGGTTATCCTGTAGAAGCGCCAGCATGGTGATTTCACGTGCGACGAGGATGATCGAACTCACGGGAATATATTCAGTGATTGTTCTAAATGAACTCGATGAATAAAATGTATCAAGATGGAATAGACTTGAGTTTGAATATTTGAAACATAGTTGCTTGAGGAATGAAAGAGGTAGACTATAGATTTACCAAACGGTAATATTGAAGTTGGATAATTTTATAACACGAATTATAATCACTGTATGAACGGACTTGACTTGATGGACATTTTATATAACCTGGAAAAAACAAAGTAAAAATGATAAGGTATCTCGATCGTGCCGAAGATAACCATAATGTTCAAATGTTCTTATCCTGTGCGAGCGTAACTCTATGCTCGTATATGCATCACGCCCGGATTAGAACGATTATCCAGTGGGAGCATTGGCGGCATGATCTCACGTCCAACGAGGGTGATCGAACTTATGGAAGACCGGAGTGTGACAACTTATGGATCGTCTTAACTTTTGGTTCAACATGATAAGACAAATTTGGAAATACAAAGTGATCTAAAATGTTTCGATGGATAAGTTAGCCTAGAACCTGAAATAAATCACACTTGATGGTTTCGTGAACGGATACATGAATCAGGTTGAACAAATTGGAGTTAAACTAAAGGTTTAGAACTGAATCTTGGCTTGGTGGACTAGACTTGGAATGGATAGGGATTCTATCAAAACATATTTGGAGAGATAGACTATGCAAATAACTAGGCTTGTCTTGCATCTTGAATATTGTAGATTTTACTGAACAGACTTAAACCCCGTGCAAACGAACATGTTATTGAGAGTAGGATAATCTGTGTTCGAAGTTAGAAATTTGAGTGAAACGAGCTTGGGATAGATTCAATAATGCGATAAAATGGCTTGTCCTCAGGAAGTCTTGAGGACGAGACTTTTTCTGAGTGATGTATGATGTAACACCCCATTCCGCTCAAGCGGACTACCGATTTAAACGACAAAAGTACAATATTCTGACCGCTTTGCTTCGGTGAGTATCGTGCGATGAAATTGCACGATGAATCGTGTGCTTGAACTTGTACCTTTGACCTTGTGAGCTGACCTAGCAATTAGGCAGACGACTATGTGCTGAGTGAATGAACCTGTTATACCGACTTTACTATATTGCTTGAACAAGCTATAGAACTGTGCAACCAGACTGAGGGTTAGACTTGAGAATAATAATGTGTGCTATGTTTGACCCGAACGGATGAACGCTAGTCGATAAACCAAATAGATCTTGCTTAACGGTAGTACAAATACTTGAGATTGAGTTGGAAATGGAAGTGATATGGATTTGATTGACCCTATCGGAAGTATTCTCATGATTCAGTAAGACGAGAAACCTTGAGATTTTCATAAGTAGTTGTTCGATTTTTACTATCTCTAAGTTTGGTTAAATGCATATGTTTGAGGGATGCCTTGAACATGTGCACAATCCAAAACTAAATAAGGTATGAAACTCGAGTGCTGAGACTTTGCTATCGCCGAGTTGGTTGACATGCATATGTTTGAGGGGAACTTTGAATATGTGCACGATCCAGACGCGCGGTATGCCGATCTCTTATGCTAGTGCAAGTGAATACCTCAACTAACAAGTATAACAACTTGTATAAGTTGCCTCAGCCCTAGATCATTAAATCAAGATCGGGGCATGCCATAATATAACTTAACAATACAATTAGCAAGGTGTACTTGCCTACACCCTCAATCTGCGAACAAGGTAAACCTGCTCCTGAGTCCTCAACCATATCATCTCGAGCTCCTATAAATGTATATGACGCTATACTAAGTTACTAATATTACACTATTAGCCTTATGGTTTGAGCTACGTTGATGGGTTAATAATTAGGTTGTTGGTATTAATAATTTCTAATACAAAGGTGACAAAAATCCCACGTACGTATCGTAAATTATTCACTACGTGAATTCACAAAGTTATTCAACTTGTACAACTCGTCGAACTAGTTACTGGAAAGTAGACTTTTATGATTACATACTTAATAACATACAATATAACATGGTAATTTATAATAATAATTCTGGAATTAATTATAAAAATAAACAAATTAATGGTTTTTATCACACAAGCTATTTCTACGTGGGTTGGTAACTAGTCATGCAAATATGGGCGCTAAATAGGGTTTTTCTGACATGCAAGATCTGAAAAGATGAATTCATAAACAAAAAAATCTAGAAATAATTCTAAAATATTAAAAAATAATTATTTTATATGTTCTTATATGTATATTTATCAATTCTACTTATTGGTCTTTCCGTTCGGCACATACTAGTCTTCTAGCAATAGTATCGTCAAAATATTGTCATTATAATCCTACTATTATGCTTTGCATGAAAATTTTAAATTATATTTAATTCTAGAAAAATAAGTTTTAATCACAAATAATAAGGAGGACATTCATATATGTCCAAAGAACAAGTTACAATAAGTTTACATGTAAACTATGTCAACTATGTGCCTTTTTTGTGTGCATAAAATCTATTTAAGTCAAAAGTAATATTTTTGGAAATTTATTTTAAAAACTGAATTTAATATAGGTTAATAACATCATATTTTAATTATTTACAAGATTTTAAAAGGGTTTGATGCAGGATTTTGAATAGAACATTAAAATAAGTCACCCTACACATTGTATATGCAATTTTATTCCAAAAAATATTTTATTAAACTAATATTCTGAATAAAACAGTAAAATATGGATAAAATAATTTAATCATCATATTTCTCTATTATTAACATGGTTTAATAAAGGTTTCTACCTATGGGTGCATACATGCATTCATGGGTTCAAAACTCTACATGTAAACTCTAAAATAAAATCCTACATTGAAAAATATGACAATGGATTGTAAACACATATAGAATCATTTATTTATATATATAAAAATATTTATTTGTGAATTTATATATATTAGAGAGGTTGGAGAAGACAGATGAATCTTACTTGATGCAAAAGATTCAGGGAGATCACCAATGGAGGGGAAGAAAGAGTCAGCCTAGGGCTGTCCACATGGGGGGAGGGGGGGACAGCTATAGGGTCGACGGCAAGGAGGAGTAGGGTGAAGGGAAGTTAGGTTAGGTTTAGGGTTTTAGATGATATATATATATATATATATATATATATATATATATATATATTGAGAAGAGGGGCGGGAGGGGGATTTGAGAGGGGGTGCAGACGGTTATGGAAGGGACCGAGGTTATGAGGTAGTGTAGGAATATGATTAGAAGTTTCCTAATTTGGTTGGTAGCAATCTTTGTTGAATCACTAATTCTAATAGATATTAATACTAAGATTGGATTTGGATTCTAAAGGGGTAAGATAATAGCAAATAATATGCAAATCTTTCAAAAAGGGAAATTTTTAGATTTGTTTGGCATGAGATTATCATGGTGGCAATTTAATTATGGGTTGCTAATTAAAGAAAGTTTGTATTAAAAAATAACCATAAATAAATTGTATACATAAAAATATCTAAATATTAAATACAAGAATCTACGATTGTTACAATAGTGCCATACTAATGTTGAATGGTCGAATTTGTGTCACGTGAAGATCCTATGAGTAGTGTCTCCATTGTAGGCTAATTCCTACGAAAGGTAATATAGATTTTGGGGTCCTCCTATATCGTTAATTTCCAAACTACGGTGAAGTATCCTAATAAAATAATTAAGTTTTAATTAATTTTAATAATCCAAAAAAATATAATAAATAAAAAATATGCACAAAATACCTATTTTTGGGTGAGGGGGTTTACAACAGCACCTCAAGCCAACTGAGCCGTGCCGAAACAAGATCGTCGTCAAGCTCAAGGCCAGGTGTTCACTTTGATACGAGAATAAGCCCTCGCTTCGGATACCGATGTGTCAGGTAAATTTCTTTTCAATAATATACTTTCTCGTGTGCTATTTGATTCTGGTGCTATGCATAGTTTTATATCAATGGATTTTGCCCTAGAAAACAAGATAGTGATGACACCGTTATATCTAGAACTTAGTGTTAAAAGTCAATCGGACAGAAAGATACATGTTCGTTCACTATGTCAGGGCGGTAATATTTTATTGGAGGAAGGAAGCTGTCGCTCGATGCGTTAGTCCTAGATGTTCGGGATTACAACATCATCTTGGGGATGGATTGGATGCGCTTGCTCGGCCACTATCAAATATGCAGAGAAATGGGTCATATTTTGTCTACTTGGAGAGGCCGAATTCTACTACTCTAGTGGTTCAGCAGTAGAAGCGTCAAAGACCGGCATGATAATTTTTGTGATGTCAGCTCGACGGATGCTACACTCTGGATGCGAGGGATACTTAGCCTCAGTTCGGGACACTAGGCGGGATTGCTCAAACCTCTAGTCTTCTTCCGTTGTGGTAGAATTTCCCGATATTTTTTTAGATGAACTACCTGCCATGCCACCCTACAGAGAAATCAAGTTCACCCTGGATTCCTTCCCAAATATCTGACTGATTTCCAAAGTCCCGTACCGAATGGCCCCTGCGGAAGTAAAGGAGTTAAAGTGCCAACTACAAGAACTATTTTAATGTGGATACATCCGTCCAAGCGTGTCTCCTTGGGGCGCTCCTGTGCTATTTGTAGAAAAGAAGTATGGGATATTGCGGCTCTGCATAGACTACCGGGAGCTAAATAAGGTCACCAACCGGAACAAGTATCCCCTGCCTAGGATCGACGACCTCTTTGATCAGCTGCAAGGGACGTCGGTATTTTTGAAGATAGAGCTTCGCTCTGGCTACCACCAATTAAAGATCAAGACAGAGGACATGCCGAATTCAGCATTTCGTACCTGTTATGGCCACTATGAGTTTTCTATCATACCGTTCGGATTGATGAATGCTCCTGTCGCTTTCATGAATTTGATGATTTGTGTGTTCCGACCATTCCTTGATAAGTTTGTGGTAGTAGTCTTAGGTGACATCTTAGTGTACTCGATGAATGAAGAAGAATACGCAGGACACCTATAGATGGTGCTTCAAACTCTTCGAGATAATAAGTTGTTCGCAAAGCTGAGTAAGTGTGAATTCTAGTTAGACAACTTATCTTTCATCGGGCATATTATTTTCGCGGAGGGCATATCTGTCGACCCAAAGAAAGTTGAAGCCATCGTGCAGTGGAAGATACCTAAGTCGACTAGCGACATTCAAATCTTTCTTGGTCTAACGGGCTATTACAAAAAATTAGTCAAGGATTTCTTAAGGATCGCTTTGGCTCTGACTCATCTCGCTCGGAAGTGAATAACGTTCGCATGGTCAGACGATTGTTAAGATTCATTTATAGAATTAAAGCGATGCCTCATCTCAGCACCGATTCTAACCCTCTCGGACGGGCCCTATGATTTATAGATTTATAGTCGCGATTTAGGCAAGGGTTTGGGGTGTGTCCTTATACAAAGGTACAAGGTGATAGCCTATGTGTCGAGACAGTTAAAGCCTCATAAAAAAATATCCGACACACGATCTATAATTGGAAGCGGTAGTATTCGCGTTGAAGTTATCGCGATATTACCTTTATGGCGCCCTATGTAATATTTTCACAGATCATAAAAGCCTTAAGTACCTTTATACTCAAAAAGATAATAATTTACAGCAACGATGTTGGCTCTAACTCCTTAGAAACTTTGACTTGTTTATCATATATACACTGGGAAAGGGTAAGGTTGTAGCTGATGCTCTGAGTCTAGTATTTGTAGGAAGCTTAGTTATCAATGACAAGCTGTAAAGGGTCTAGAAAGTTTGGGCATTATACTCTAAATCAAATACAAATGGGCACAGTCGGCTCAGTTGTACCTCTAACCAAACCTATTGGAGAAAGTCAAGTCTGCTCAGAAGGATGACCTATTCCTAGAGAAGATACGCAAGATTATCTCAATAGGAAAGGCAACCAACTTTCTGGTAAGCAATGGTGGAATGATGCCGATGAAAGAAAGATTATGTGTTCCTAACGATGCAAACCTCAGAAAAGAGATACTCACTGAAGCCCGATATGCGAGTTACACTTCACATCCATGAAGCACGAAGATGTATCGAGACCTCCGTATGACATTTTGGTGGCACAACATGAAGAGGGATATGGCATTGTTTCTGTCACAATGCATGGACTGTCAGCGAGTAAAGGTCGAGCACCAAAAGTCGGGTAAGGAGATGCAGAACCTTGCTATACCGAAGTAGAAATGGGAACACATAACCATGTATTTTTATTATTGGTTTTCCAAAGATGCAATCAAAAAATAATATTATTTGGGTCATCGTCGATCGACTCACCAAGTCAGCTCACTTTTTTCTATCAAAGTTGCTTGGAGTGTCGATCGATTGGCGCAAATCTACCTCGATGAGATCATTCGACTCTATGATGTGCCCGTATCCATAATCTCCGACCGAGATGGACGATTCTTATTATGCTTCTGGGAGAGTCTTCAGTCAGTAAATGAGGATGAAGTTAAAGTTCAGTTCTGCCTACCATCCTCAGACCGACGACCAGATAGAGCGGATAAACCAGATCCTTGAAGATATGCTACGACTCAGCATCTTTGACTTGAAGTCAAGTTGGAACATGCATCTACCGTTAGCCAAATTTTTATACAATAATAGCTATCAATCCAACATCCAGTGGAGCCATATGAGGCATTATATGAGCGGAAGTGTAGATCCCCTATCTGTTGGGATAAAGTTGGTGAACGACAAATTAATTCTTAGTCCAAAACTCGTAGAGCAAACCGTCCAAAAAATATGTTTTATCCGTGAGCGGCTGAAGGTAGCACAAAGCCGTCAGAAGAGTTACTCAAATACGCACCGTCGACCTCTTGTGTTCTTAGAAGGCGATCATGTATTTCTCAAAGTGTCATCCATCCGAGGAGTCACCATATTTGGAGCAAAAGGGAAGCTAAGTCCAAGATTCATCGTCCCATTCGAAATACTCAAGCGAGTCACCCCGGTGGCATACCAGATTGTCATGCCACCGTCATTATCAGAGGTACATAATATCATCCATATTTCACAACTTAGGAAGTATGTGTATGATCCAAGTCATGTGGTGGATCTTGATCAACTAGACTTGAAGGCGGACCTGACATATGTCGAGCAAATTATACAAATCTTGGATAGTAAGGAGAAGCTGCTTCGAAGTCATTTCGTTCCTCTCGTTTGCGTGCTTTGAAAAAATTATTCGGTCTAAGAGTCAACATCGGAGCTTGAGTCTAAGATGAAGGACAAGTTTCCTTCATTATTTTGGGGTGGGTTCTATTCCTAAGTTTCAGGGACAAAACTTCCTATTAGTTTGTTAGGATGTGGTGTCTCGTTCCTCCTTTTTGGCATGTGCGACTAAACCAAGATATTTTCCTCATTATGGATTTGCTTCATCAGAATCGATTCCCATATTTAGTGGACCATATCCCAAAGAGGGACTAACCGGCAAAGTTAAGAGCGACCTCTCAGCTGCAAGTTTTTTTGCCTAGTTTTTGTTATCGCATTGTTGCTTTCGTATTTTCGAGTTGGTTTTCGAGTGGCATTTTCCTTAACGATTTTGATAGATTTCATTACTTTCATTTGTTGAACTGCACTTTTATTTTGAACTTGGAAAAAGAAGAAGAGATATTGATCGTCTATTTATGGTAATACAAGTGATCGTGTAGTAGGCATCGCTCGAGCGGAGTCTTAAAGCACCTCTTTCCTTTTCTCTCCCTACCAACTTGTGAGTGGCTATACTTCGATTAGTTGATCCTTCTTCCAAGTCTTCACACCTAAAATCTTGTTTTCTTGATTGTTTCGATCATACGATACCATAATAACTAAAATATGTCAAGATAAAATGGAATAGACTTGGATTACTTTGTGCTTGTCAATCAACTTGTGAACGATTACCTTGTTGCATGCTAGTTCCTTTGAATGTTATTTTATCGTATTTTAGTTCTAATTAGAATATATATATATATATATATATATATATATATATATATATATATATATATTCTTTTATTATTGTGCTATGAATAGAAAATACTCTACTATGTAATAAACTGAACATGAAGACTAGGAAAAACAGATCATACTATGTACTTGTCTCATGCTTGCGTTGCCTTGAACTGCATCATTTGATAACTTAGTATTAGATGCCGCATGATTACGGATAAGTTGCGCACAAGTTTTTATGGTTCATGTGGACGATTGCTGGGGCACTAGAACTAATTTAATCTGAACGAAACTTCACGATAGTCTCGTGTGCTGGACGGGATGGCTTGTAGCGTCTCATGTACTTTCATTGTACACCATCCTCGTTAATGACTACAACTTATCTACTATGTCATCTTGCCAGTGATTCCTACGTATATTTAAACTGTGCAAGCTAACTATGTCTTCATGGCAGGGAAGGTCATGGTTAGTATTGTGCAGTTTGTTCAGACGGGCAGGTAAAAGTCACCAAATGGTGGTATATTTATTTCAGTAAATTTCTAACCAATTGCATGCTTATAAATTAAACTAAGGTAAGATAGAAAGACCTCATAATAACTTGAATGCTTCAAATAAATAATGTGTTGATTGGTATAGTTGGGTTAGCTCGCCTTCACCAGTGCATTTTGATGTACTGACCCTCGTTGCAATGGGTTTCCCGCGCTATGGCTATCCTACAAGGAGCAAGAGTGACTTCCCAATCCAGTCCACCTATCGGCATGCCCTGTTCGTGCCCTTGAATCATGTTTTGAAGTTCCAGGAGCTCATGCACATACCTTATGCAGCTTCGTGGCAACGCAATAGTTTCGCCAGAAGGTGTCTATAGCTTTTAAAGTTTTAGTAATAGATGTAATGTATCATATGGCTATCTCTTTTTGTATTTTTTTTGTAAGCCCGTATGGCAACATTTTTTACTTGTTCAAGAGTTTGTAAATGATGTTCATTATAAATAAAGAGAACTTTTTCTTGTTTCAATATTGTGTTCAATTATTTGCATACCCTGAATATGTGTTCGTTATATCAAATACATTAGCCATGTGCGTTGTGCAACCTAGGCATGCATGATATTATGCCAGGGGACGACTATCGATTCCATAGAATCGGGGCATGATATATTGTTATTAGAGCATGGCTTCAAGTTTCTTTAACCCTCGTGTTAGAAAAGATTCTTTAATAATCTATTCCCTATGCGAACTCTTGAACTCGTTCGGCCAAAATAAGATGTGTTCCAAAAAGTGGGTCAATAATACGTTATGAGAGTAATGAAAGTTACTTTCTTTTAAAGGAATAACTCAAGCGCAAGCATTAGCACTAGCACAGGGAGAGGTATAAGCACAAAAAAGTAGTTCCGGTACCTCAAAAAGTTTTGCAAGCCAGCGAGCTATGCCCCATATTGATCCAATTGAGATGATGATGCGAATGCTTAAAATGAGCCAATAGAGAGATGAGGCTCGTTATGAGCGAGTCGAGAAGCAGGTGGAAGATCGTTAGAGCAAGTTCGAAAGCAATCTTGAAGCCCAATTTGCTGTCTAACAGAAGCAGGTAGATGCTGTCACGCCCCAGTCCCAAAATACGTAGGACCAGGAATACGTGACACGCCAGCTACGCATTCGACCAGACTCTGGTCTGACTCGAATACGTATAAGCTGTAATATAAAAGGGCACTATTTAGATATTCAATAAATGTAAACCTCTATGTCTCAATCTATAATGTACAACAGTATATAAGAAAGCGCTATATGTGCTAGAGTCGGCCGCCCAATAATACACTAACTCGAATAGACTCGAGAATAAGTATGAGTCTATAAAAACTAGGCTACAACAGCAGATGAAATAACCAATGTAAATAACTATAATGCCGAAAGATATAATGTGAGTACCTCGTACCATGCCCGCAAGACATGCAACTCCAACAGCAACTCCAAATGCTCTGTAATCATCTATGCTGCAAAACTGGCAGGGAACCAGGTCCTCAGAGGGACGTAACAAGGTACAGAAATACAATATGCCAAGTAAACAGAAAGTACAAGTGCATGACAGGGTACTCTATCATAACCAACTAGTGTGACACAGTTTAAAGATAATGTTCGACGCGTGGGCTGTCCAAAATAAAACTGTAGCTTCGGACATGGAAACACACGGCACGTACCGCAGCTCCGGGCAAAGAGTCACACGGGTAAAACAGCTATACTAGATACAGGTATCACTATAAAATACTACATATATATAAGCACGTGCAGAGTAGCCCAAACGTCTAGTAACTGTCTTTCCCTTCCCAAGCGGTCAACGATTGTGCGTTGAACCTGAACCTCTAACTACAGTCTTGACACAAGGAATTAACTCAACAGACACGACCCTAAGGTCGTCCCAGTCTCTGGTCATGATGTCAGTATCAGGATACAGGAATCTGGCACGATCATAGTGTATGAGTTTGTCCTGGGGTATCGATGTACACAGGTATGTGCATCGAGGTGCTATGAAGCATCTAGTAATTATTCTAAGACGTTAAGTCGAATGTCAACACCCGGTTGTGAACCGGACACGGAGTATCGAACATCAACATAAATACCCGTATGAGTACATAATGAACAACAATATCTGTAAACTGAAGTACAGGGTGGCAAGGTACACTTGCCTGCGTGCGGCTGCTGATGACGGGGATCTGGTACCGCGTCCAAGTCCTCAGGTCCCGTAGTACCTAGTGAAGAGATACAAACCCGAATTAATAATCTATTCTATGACCCTCAAGGGTAAGATACTAGAGGGCTGACTACAACAGACTAATGGTACAACAGTCCAACAACTAGTCATCTTTATATTCTCCTCGAGCACATATTTTAATCAAATCTCGATAATTTATGTAGAAGCCCACTCTAATTTTCATCCAAGTACCACTTCCAAATTTATCTTCATATAACATAAGTTACAAGGTCACTATATTAAATAAACCCTAGAACATGCTAACACAACCTCAAGTCATTAAGATCCAATCTCGCGTTAATCATCATTAGCTTTAGCCAACATAAACCTTAATCACATAGTTCAAGTATTATGCTAGGCTAATCATTTATCTCATCATTTCTTAAATACTAGAAACATATTTAAACCTCATTAATCACAACCTCATCCATATTCATATTTAGTCTTTATTAACATAATCTTCATCCATGTTCATATTTAATCTCTCTAACTTATTCTACATATATATATATATATATTAACCATATATTTTATTTATCATACTACACTAAATAAAACCTAGCTAGCATAGCAAATATATCTAAACACCTTCCTAATTAACTAAAGCAAATCTGAGAATTAAATGGAGAGAGGTGGAGAGTCGACCTTGACGACGACGGTGCCGGTTATGGTCGGAGAAGGTGGCCGAGGTGGTGGTGATGGTGGTGGTAGTGGTGGTGATGAAGGAGGGAGATAGGGAAGTGTTGATTGAGGTGGTAAAAATGGAGGCTCGCTGGAGTGGCAGCTTCAGCGAGGGGAAGTGTACAGCGCCGACAGGGACGCACGGTGCAGTCCGACGGCGGGGGAGATCCTCAACGCCGGAGGGGACGCACGGGAGCGGGGGTCGGGCTGTGCACTAGAGCGGGGCCGCACGGCCGCGGGGGAGCTAGCCGGATGCTCGGCTGCAGTGGGGCGGCTGGGCCGGCTGCTCCGCCGGAGTGGGCTGCACCGGTCTTGACCGACGGTCGAGAAAGGATGGCCGGCGGTCGGGGGCAATGGCCGGAGTGGTGGTGCTTCAAGTGGGAGGAGGAATGGTGAAGTGGGGAAGAAGAGGGAGTGGTTTCTTCATGAAAGAATGGAGGAGGAAAGAGTTTGCATGGGAAGAAAATAATGAAGGAGTGAGGAGAGAGAGAGTGGTTTTTCTTTAGGATTAGGGCCGGTAGGTTTGTGGTTAAGGGTGGGGTAAAATGTTACTTTATAGGGGAATGTGTGGAGGAGATGGAGGGTTGGGATTAATCCATTAAAAATGGATGGTTGGGATTTAATATGAAGAGGAGAGGGTTTCTTCATGAGGGTGATTGGTTGGGTGAGAATGGGGCCCTATTTTGGGACCTCTCATTAGTTCTTGGCCAATAGGGTGGTGCCATACAATTCAATAATTGCAACTTAGCCCCGTAAATTCGAGAAATTGCATGGATACATAAAATGACATAAAAATTACGAAGAAAAATATATTTAGAAATTTTCATGGTGAGAGGGTGTTGTGCGTTAGGCACGGGTTTAATTAGAAGGGCATTAGAATTTATTTAGGATTAAAAATTAGGATTTACAAAGTCAGTATCACTGATTAAAGTGGAAATAAAGTGTCCCGCAAATTTAATTTAATTGGGGCACTTGGGGTCAAAATCCGGAAATGACGCAAAGGCCAAAAATGGTGGAGGCTTGGAGTCAGTCTTGGACCCTTTAGTTGGTCCGGCTCAACGGGTTAAGTTGGTATCCCAAAATTTAGGGTAACGATACAGGTGTCCGACACGGAATTAAATATGTGTTACGATTTTGGAATATTGCGCAATTAATTTAGAGCACACAAAAATTAATATTAAAAGACGGAAAAGTCCAATGCCTAATTTGGCGGGTCAGGTCAGAAGTACAAAAATTGAATGGATTTTATGGGCTGATATTGGGCTCCAAAAAATCAGAAAATGATGGGACGCGCCAAGGGTTTAAATAAATTGAATTAAATTCTAGATAAATTATCTCTACGCTAAACCTCAACATCTGCTATCAAAATTTTCCAAAACCACTCTAACTATCTACAGAATAAATCGAGGGGGTTTACATTCTTCCCAACTTAGAAAAAATTTGTCCCCGAAATTAAAAGTAAAGCACGATAATATCTAACAGAATTTTAAAACAACCAGTAATTAATTGCCGTACGTAAATTCGTACATTGCTCCTCAAATAAGTACGGGAACCGCTGCCGAATAGAATTCTCGCGCTCCCAAGTAGACTCACCTGGCAAATGGTGCTTCCATGCCACTCTGACCAGTCGAATCGTCTGTCCTCTCATAGTCTTCTCGCTGCGATCGAGGATCTCAACTGGCTACTCTACGTAAGACAGGCTGGGCCTGACTGTAATCTCCGAATGATCAAGTACGTGGCTAGGTTCTGCGACATATCTTCTCAGCTGCGATACGTAAAATACGTCATGTACTCCCTCTAATGATGGAGGTAATGCAAGACGGTAAGCCACTTTGCCAACTCTTTCCAGAATATCAAAAGGTCTGATGTACCTCGGACTTAGCTTGCCTCTGCCTCCGAATCTGATAGTACCACGAGTAGACGATATCCTCAAAAATACGTGGTCACCCTCCTTGAATTCTAATGGTCTGCGGTGCGCATCTGCCCAGTGTTTCTGTCTGTCCTATGCTGTGCGCAGGTGGCTCTGAATCTGCTTGACCTTCTCTACTGTCTGTGTCACCAACTCTGGACCCAGTATCTGACGCTCTCCCACGTCACTCCAACAAACTGGCGACCTACATTTCCTGCCGTACAGTGCCTCATAAGGTGCCATCTGTATGCTGGCCTGGTAACTGTTATTGTAGGAGAATTCTACCAAATGGAGATGGTCCTCTCAAGATCCTCCAAAATCAATCATGCACGCTCTCAACATATCCTCTAGTATCTGTATCGTGCGCTCTGACTGTCCATCAGTCTGTGGATGATACGCAGTGCTGAACTTGAGACGAATTCCTAGGCACTCCTGCATACTCTGCCAAAAATGTGACGTGAATCTGGAATCACGATCCGATACGATGCTGACAGGCACTCCATGTAATCGTACTATCTGCCTCATATATAAGTCAGCTAGTATCTCTGTGATTGCCCAACTCTGAAGGACAAGAAATGTGCAGACTTGGTAAGTCTGTCTACGACAACCCAAACTGCATCCTTCCCGCTAGGGCTTCACGGAAATCCTGTGACGAAGTCTATGGTAATGTGTTCCCACTTTCACTCGGGAATAGGGAGTGGCTACAATAATCCTGCAGTTCTCTGATGTTCAGCCTTGACTTGCTGACAAACTAAACACTTTGCCACAACTCTTGCAATTTCCCTCTTCATCCCATGCCACCAGAAATGCTGTCTCAAGTCTCTGTACATCTTTGTACCCCCAGGATGAATGGAATAAATCGAGCTATGAGCCTCGGTCATCAACTCTTGGCGTAGCTCGCCACTCGAAACATATAGGCGATCTTCACACCTCAACATTTCGTCTTCATGAATCCTGAGTCCCGTCTGCATGCCAGCTTCTGTTCTCTCTCGCAGACGTCGAAATCTCGCATCTATAGGCAATGCTGCCTTGATCCTCTCAATCAAAGTAGACTGAACCTCAAGACTGGCCATCTGTCCATCCATGTCTGGCAATACGATCTCTATCCCAAGCTCCTGGAGATCCTCTAGCAACTGTCGCTGCGTCGTCAAAAAGTATGCCATGGGCTTCCTGCTTAAGGCATCTGCTACGACATTCGCCTTGCCAGGGTGGTACTGTAACTCAATGTCATAATCTGTCATCAACTCTAGCCAACGTCTCTGCCTCATGTTGAGCTTCTTCCACGTGTAGACGTACTTTAGGCTTTTATGATCTGTATAAATCTCAACACGCTCACTATAAAGGTAATGTCTCCATAGCTTTAGTGTAAATATCACCGCAGCTAGCTCCAAGTCGTGCGTCGGATAGTTTTTCTCATGAACTCTCAACTGTCTCGATGCGTAGGCTATCACCTTGCCGTGTTGCATCAGTACACATCCTAATCCGCTCCCTGACGCATTACTGTAGACTACAAATCCTCCTGAACCTGAAGGTAGTGTCAAAATCGGTGCTGATGTCAGACGCTTCTTTAGCTCATCGAAAGCCGCCTGACACTCGTCGGTCCAGATAAACTCTTCGCCTTTACGCGTCAGTCGCGTCATAGGCGCAGCTATCCTCGAAAAGTTTTCCACGAACCTCCGATAATATCTGGCAAGTCCGAGGAAACTCCTAACCTCCGTAACTGATGTACGGGTAGGCCAGGTCTCTACTACAGCTATCTTCTCCGGTGATTATGTGTCCCAGAAATGGTACTCTATCCAAGCAGAATTCATATTTGCTGAGTTTGGCGTACAGTCTCTCATGTCTTAGCGTCTCCAACACGATCCTGAGATGCCTCTCATGCTCCTCCTGGCTCTTGGAATATATCAAGATATCGTCTATAAATACCACCACAAACTTATCTAGGTACTGGTGGAAGACATTGTTTATCAAACACATAAATACTGTCGGCGCGTTGGTTAAACCAAACGGCATGACTAAAACTCATAATGGCCATACTTCGTCCGAAAGGCCGTCTTCTGGATGTCCTCTTTTCGTACCTTGATCTGATGATAACCGGATCTGAGATCGATCTTCAAAATACATATGCGCCACTTAGCTGATTCAAATAAATCTTTGATGTGCGGCAATGGGTACTTGTTCTTTACTATTATTGCATTAACTCCTGTAATCGATACACAAACATACCGTCCCTAAAATTAATAAGCAGGCGTACCGTCTCGTCCTTCTTCGGTACTATAAGATGGTTGCTTCTCATGGAAAAATACTAGCCCGACCGAAACCCTTGTCTAAGAGGTCCTCTATTATGGACCTTCAACTCAACCAAACTCTGTCGGTGCTAGTCGGAAGACGCAAAAATAATCGGCTCGGCTCTTGGAGTCAACTCTGTAACAAACTCTTTCTGTCAGGTGGCAGGCCTAAAAGATTATCTAGAAAACATCCTTAACTCTGCTATAACCTGGTGGTACATTGGTTCACCTCCTGAATTGTATACCCCTAAGGTAGATGGACACCATACTCCTTGGCTCCCTGAACTCAACTCAGGGTAACCTGGTGGCCTAAAAATATAAATGCAACTACGTCGACAATTGAGTGTCGCGTGGTATTGGCTTAATCAAATCATGCTAGGACGGTGTCATCGTCCAGACTTAACCTCAAAATAAATTCTCCTGTTCTGTTTACCACAATAATCCTCCAAAAGAAAAATTCTTTCTTGCCTAATGTATAATTTCTCTTCTCCTCAAGGTTTTCCCCTAAAATTCTATTCCTCGAATTTCTTCTTTTCGTTATTCATCTCTCCAAGTCACATAGTGCAATTATAATAATGATGTCACCCAAGCACATAACTAAAATTTCTTGTATTAGATCATCATCTTCCAAGTGAGGTCTTGAAATTTTATCTCCTCTAGTCCATAATATCATTCCTGGTATTGCTATCATATACAACTACTAGTTTCCATCATTAGGCTATGCATTCACATAAATTATTCTAGGTCATGATCAACAATCCTTCTAGCTCTCAGTACTCCCAAGATCACTGCTATCTCAAGTACGACTAGGGTACTACTGGCTCCACTTCTCTTGCAACCCTTTCATACTAGTTCTAGAATCCAAAGAACCCTTCAATCTATCCTGATAGGGTAACATTCTTCTCATAGAAAGGTATACGAATTTTGTCTCCTATCGTCTAGTCTTCGATCTTCTTCTGGAGGAAAGTCATCAGTCACAAGCATTCGTCTCCCCGAACAATAGGGGACGAGAAACAAGGATATCGATATTGACGAAGATTGAACGAATACAAAGTGGAAATCCAAGGGCGATAATCATATACAAAGAGTTTTAAAATCGATTATGGATTAAGATCCTATTCAACAATCATAACATCTATTCCTAATTTGCAGGCTCGCTTGGCACAGTCAGGTGACCAAGACGATTTAAATCGGACCTGCATGGGCCACCACAAAAACATGTCATGCCCCAGTCCTAAAATACGTAGGACCAGGAATACGTGACACGCCAGCTACGCATTCGACTAGACTCTGGTCTGACTCGAATATGTATAAGCTGTAATATAAAATGGCACTATCTAGATATTCTATAAATATAAACCTCTATGTCTCAATCCACAATGTACAACAGTATACAAGAAAGAGCTATATGTGCTAGAGTCGGCCGTCCAATAACACACTAACTCGAATAGACTCGAGAATAAGTATGAGTCTATAAAAACTAGGCTACAACAGCAGATGAAATAACCAATATAAATAACTATAATGCCGAAAGATATAATGTGAGTACCTGGTACCATGCCCGCAAGATATGCAACTCCAACATCAACTCCAAATACTCCGTAATCATCTATGCTGCAAAACTGGCAGGGAACCAGGTCCTCAGAGGGATGTAACAAGGTACAAAAATACAACATGCCAAGTAAACAGAAAGTACAAGTGCACGACAGGGTACTCTATCATAACCAACTAGTGTGACACAGTTTAAAGATAATGTTCGACGCGTGGGCTGTCCAAAATAAAATCGTAGCTCCGGATGTCACGCCCCGGTCCCGCAGGACCGTTCGTCCTCGCTTTGGCGTGATACCGTGCAAGCCTAAGATGCGCTTGCACAAGGCCAAAGCTTTGATACAAGGGCAAGTAAGCTATTCGATACTGAAGCAGCAGCACATAACATTGCAGAAAAGTAAAGAACACGATGGCATAAGAAAACAGGCTCTTTTATTGATAATCAAAATTGTTACAAGCGGCGCATGGCCGAGGTTACAGATCGCTCAAGCACTCTTCTCTCGATTACAATAACACCGTTCCATACATTATGTCCCTCTATACAAAAGCAGCACAGCTCGATGCGGCTCAAGGCATCGTCTTCAGATTTCCGGTTCCTTAGGATGAGGCACGGCTATCGCTTCCTCGGACGAACGAGCACCTGAGAACAAGCAAACTGTTGGTGGGTCAGCACTTTATGCAAGTACTGGTGAGATAAAACAACTAAACAGAAGCTACACCCCCTGAGACCCACACTAAGTAATCATGTGGCAAAATATTGCATTACTAGTGATCTTGCTACTTTTACCTAAGTTTATTTCATGCAGTTCAGAACTATTAGTCAGATTACATCTTTTTGAAAACATAACTTTGAAACAGTTTTGCATATTCAAACTATAAGCATACGAATTAGGACAGTGCGGTATCGTGTAGTGCGCAGCATATATTGTGCAACACAAAACTAACTCTTGGGGCAAAGCTTATCTAGCAGACTGAACATATCGAATCGAGGCAAACATATCATGTATTTATTAGCACCTAAGTAGACACATCTATATGATTTCGGTCCCCGAGAAACTCAGGATTGGCAGCGGTAATCCAGCTATCCAATGACTCATATTCTGATTCTATTAGCAGCTGTGACCGAGGTTCAGCTCTGCACTAATAGTCATTGTCTGACCGATGCAATGCATGAAGCACTAACATATAATCTCTACGATGCAGACAAAATGAATGAGCAGACTTAAGCACAAACTTATATTTCTTACCCCATAGCCGAACGGTTATCCCTGCAGCAGATACACAAGTTAGCCATATTTGCATATTCATAACTTATGTATCAAAACACTTGGTGTCATAAATCAATAGGTATGCAAGAAGGTAAACCTAGCATGCGCCCTATCTATATGACGGTCCATGGGTTGCCCCATGATTAGCAGCAGTTGCCCAAGGTTCAGCTCTTCACTAGCACGCGCGGGTGTCGGCAGCTGTGACTCAAGGTTCAGCTCTTCACTAACACACCCGAGTGCAAGCAGCTGTGACATCATGGGTTCTGCACAACACTAATAGACATATCGCCCCACTAGACCCCCTTACGAGCCGTATACCTCAGGGCGATCCAAAAATCTCTTCCGGACCGAGCGGTTCCCAGTGCCCCAGGAACCGTTCGAGAGACAAGACCTTGTGCACAAGTTGTCCGAGACCAATGAAATGACATAAACACATAGTTCAAGCAAAACAATGATCAAGCAAAACATATGCAGTCTAGCGAAACACATCTTATCGAAACGGAGCACATCTTATCACATTACTAATAGCATACCCCACTAGACCCTTGCGAGCCGTATCCTCAGGGCGTACTATTAGTCACAGCACTCACACATTTTCTTAGCAGATCGATATAGCAGACAGACAAACGAAACATATAAAGACAAGCACGATTGATTCATATCTTAGTATGCAAAAACTATCTCATTCTTAGCATATTCAAGGGATATATTCGAATAATTCATTTACTTAACTTTCTTAGCATAGCGAAGGTTCATTCAATAGCTGTGTCGGTGTTTCTAAGCATGCATCATTACTTATTCTCTTTAGCATAGCAATGGTTCTATCTTATTCTGACAAGCATTCATATTCTCTTAGTTAGGCAGCAGATTCGTTTTGATGACAAGCTATGTGAGTTCTCTTTTAGCATACTGAGTCGGTTCTATCAATCTCTTATGAAAATATTCTTCTTAAGCAAACAAGCATTCAAAAACTCAGATTCATTATTAAATCGTGCAAGAATCAGAGAATGCAGTTCTGCCCACTCACTTTGATTAATCGATCGGGAACTCTCCGAGAAGACTTCCGTTCGAGCAAGCAAGGCGATCCCACTTGTACATAGTGCCTACGCGGAGCGGGGCACCACACCGGACACGAAAACACACGGCACGTACCGCAGCTCCGGGCAAAGAGTCACACGGGTGAAACAACTATACTAGATACATGTATCACTACAAAATACTATATATATAAGCGCGTGCAGAGTAGCCCAAACGTCTAGTAACTATCTTCCCCTTCCCAAGCGGTCAACGATTGTGCGTTGAACCTAAACCTCTAACTACAGTCTCGACACAAGGAATTAACTCAACAGAGGCGACCCTAAGGTCGTCCCAGTCTCTGGTCATGATGTCAATATCAGGATACAGGAATCTGGCACGATCACAGTATATGAGTGTGTCCTGGGGTATCGATGTACTCAGGTACGTGCATCGAGGTGCTATGAAACATCTAGTAATTATTCTAAGACGTTAAGTCGAATGTCAACACCCGGTTGTGAACCAGACACGGAGTATCGAACATTAACATAAATACGCACAGGAGTACATAATGAACAATAATATCTGTAAACTGAAGTACAGGGTGGCAAGGTAAACTTGCCTGCGTGCGGCTGCTGATGACGGGGATCTGGTACCGCGTCCAAGTCCTCAGGTCCCGCAGTATCTGAAGAGATACAAACCCGAATTAATAATCTATTCTAGGACCCTCAAGGGTAAGATACTAGAGGGCTGACTACAACAGACTAATGGTACAACAGTCCAACAACTAGTCATCTGTATATTCTCCTCGAGCACATATTTTAATCAAATCTCGATAATTTATGTAGAAGCCCACTCTAATTTTCATCCAAGTACCACTTCCAAATCATCTTCATATAACATAAGTTACAAGGTCACTACATTAAATAAACCCTAGAACATGCTAACACAACCTCAAGTCATTAAGATCCAATCTCGTGTTAATCATCATTAGCTTTAGCTAACATAAACCTTAATCACGTAGTTCAAGTATTATGCTACTCTAATCATTTATCTTATCATTTCTTAAATACTAGAAACATATTTAAACCTCATTAACCACAACCTCATCCATATTCATATTTAGTCTTTATTAACATAATCTTCATCCATGTTCATATTTAATCTCTCTAACTTATTCTATATATATATATATATATATTAACCATATACTTCATTTATCATACTACACTAAATAAACCCTAGCTAGCATAACAAATATATCTAAACACCTTCCTAATTAACTAAAGCAAATCTGAGAATTAAATGGAGAGAGGTGGAGAGTCGACCTTGACGACGACGGTGCCGGTTATGGTCGGAGAAGGTGGCCAGGGTGGTGGTGATGGTGGTGGTAGTGGTGGTGATGAAGGAGGGAGATAGGGACGTGTTGATGGAGGTGGTGAAAATGGAGGCTCGCTGGAGTGGCAGCTTCAGCGAGGGGAAGTGTACAACGCCGGCGGGGACGCACGGTGTGGTCCGGCGGCGGGGGAGATCCTCAACGCCGGAGGGGACGCCCTGGAGCGGGGGTCGGGCTGTGCACTGGAGCGGGGACGCACGATCGCGGGGGAGCTGGCCAGATGCTCGGCTGCAGTGGGGCAGCTGGGCCGGCTGCTCCGCCGGAGTAGGCTGTACCGGTCTGGACCGACGGTCGGGAAAGGATGGCCGGCGGTCGAGGGCATTGGCCGGAGTGGTGGTGCTTCAAGTGGGAGGAGGAATGGTGATGTGGGAAAGAAGAGGGAGTGGTTTCTTCATGAAAGAATGGAGGAGGAAAGAGTTTGCATGGGAAGAAAATAATGAAGGAGTGAGGAGAGAGAGAGAGTGGTTTTCCTTTGGGATTAGGGCCGGTAGGTTTGTGGTTGAGGGTGGGGTGAAATATTACTTTATAGGGGAATGTGTGGAGGAGATGGAGGGTTGGGATTAATTCATTCAAAATGGATGGTTGGGATTTAATATGAAGAGGAGAGGGTTTCTTCATGAGGGTGATTGGTTGGGTGAGAATGGGACCCTATTTTGGGACCTCTCATTAGTTCTTGGCCAATAGGGTGGTGCCATACAATTCAATAATTGCAACTTAGCCCCGTAAATTTGGGAAATTGCATGGATACATAAAATGACATAAAAATTGCGAAGAAAAATATATTTAGAAATTTTTATGGTGAGAGGGTGTTGTGCGTTAGGCACGGGTTTAATTAGAAGGGCATTGGAATTTATTTAGGATTAAAAATTAGAATTTACAAAGTCAGTATCCCTGATTAAAGTGGAAATAAAGTGTCCCGCGAATTTAATTTAATTGGGGCACTTGGGGTCAAAATCCAAAAATGACGCAAAGGCCAAAAATGGTGGGGGCTTGGAGTCAGTCTTGGACCCTTTAGTTTGTCCGGCTCAACGGGTTAATTTGGTATCCCAAAATTTAGGGTAACGACACAGGTGTCCGACACGAAATTAAATATGTGTCACGATTTCGGAATATTGTGCAATTAATTTAGAGCACAAAAAAATTAATATTAAAAGACGGAAAAGTCCAATGCCTAATTTGACGGGTCAGGTCAGAAGTATAAAAATTGAACGGAATTTATGGGCTGATATTGGGCTCCGAAAAATCAGAAAATGATGGGGCTCGCCAAGGGTTTAAATAAATTAAATTAAATTCCAGATAAATTATCTCTACGCTAAACCTCAACATCTGTTATCAAAATTTTCCAAAACCACTCTAACTATCTACAGAATAAATCGAGGGGGTTTACAGATGCCTTCCAGCAGATCGTTTAGACTTTAGCCTCCAACAATTTCGTAACGATAGCAGCGACACCAGTGGAATGACCCACGCCTGAAGTCAAAATGCCTCAAACACCAAAGAAGAAGGATGTGACTACCTTCAACTTTGTCGACTTCAAGAAGGTCTGTAATACATCTTTTCGGGGGACTGGAGATCTGGTCATGAATCTAGATTTGCTGGCAGAGTTTGAAGATTACTTTAAACTTCTTGAGGTACTTAAGGAGAAGCGAGTTGTGTGTGCCCAACTACAACTCTGTTTGAATGCGCATGATTGGTGGGACCTTCATCGAAGATCTCTCTCTGTGGATGATGAAGACGAGACAATCGTGTGGGCTACCTTCTATAGTACATTTGAAGAGGAGTTCATACCCCCTCCCATTCATCAGCAAAAGGAGAACGAGTTCATGCAGCTTCGATAAGAAAATATGACAGTGAAGTAGCACTCCGTCGAATTCAATCGGCTCACAAAATTTACAAGCTCCTACCTACCTAATACGGCAAGTCACACAAGATATTTTGAAGGCTAAACACGTGCTCGAAGGCTAAATGCCATAAAAGAATAATGTACATATACTAGTAGAAGAAATAAGAAGAAACCCACTCAGGTACTCTGGTGCTCCTGGTGGTCACCATATAATGGAAGATAGGAAAGATCCTCGGGTTCCGCTATGAGATCTGGCTATAAAAAACCAGTAGAGTCAGACCCCAATATCAAGTACCATAAAGGAGGCCAAACTAAGAACTAAAATTAGCATGCAAGCAAAATAACAATAAACAAAAGGCAACAAGTAACCACCGAATAATAATAAAGTGCACCAGGAAACATGAAAGAAACCTAAAAATATGTAAAGTAAGTAGGAACATGTGAGCATGTACATGATCATGTAAAGTAAATATGAGTAACGTGTAAGTACATGATCAAAAAATATGGCATAGTCACTAAACATGTAAGTAAATTAAGGCAAGATCAAGTACAAGAGCAAGCACTGACAAAAGCAGGAAATGGACTCCATCCATCAACCATCAATCAAGAAGTAGGGCTTGCTATATTAGCTATCTAGGGTTATAAAAAATCCTAATTACTAACAAATATAATTTGGAAATTTTTATATGGTTGCATGCCCTGCATACTGTCCAAGCTATCCAATCGGAACTATGCAAGTAGATAATGAAGATGCACCACCAAAACGATATGCATCCTAATAATTAGAAAGTAGTTAGAAAGTATATGAGGTAGATAGTTAGAAAGTATGGTATTCCGGTTAGCATCGGATCAAATCGAGACACCCACTTTACTTATCACTTTTGGTAATGTCATGACTCATTCTCAATTTTCTGGACACGATACGTGGCCATCTTCAGCCAACGCTTCAACATCGACGATAGTACGCTATCTAAGACCTCAATAGCAATCATCTATGCAAATACTCAATATTTGATCATAAAATAATCTCATCTCCTAATTTAAATCTTTAATTTATTTAAAACCATTAATTAGATTTCATTTGTTACTTTAATTTACTAGTTAATATTTGGTTTTAATAACTATCATGTAAAATAAAAATCACATAAATTAAATTATAGGACAAGGAGCTTACAACATATTCACCTATTTGTCCTCGAAATTCAAAATTAAATTTCATTCTCAAAATTTGAATTCTTCAAAATTAAAATCTAAATCCAATCCATAATAATCTCCTCAAATTTTAAATTCATCCAATATGATATTCCTCAAAATTAATAATTTAAAATCCCATCCACAAAACTTAACATTTAAAAATCCAAACTTAGAGTCATATAATATTTATCTCCTAAAAAATAACCTCGATAAATTTTAACATTAACACTAACTTAAAAGTCCTTAATTTTTAAATTATCAATATTTTTTCAATTGATCATATCCTAAATTCTAAATTTTAGAATTCCTTGGTCCTCAAAATTTTAAACTTAAATCCAACCTCATAATTTAAAACTTAAATTTAATATTTAAAATTTTAAATCTACATCTTGCAATTAAATTCTTCTCATAAGGATTGTCTTTGATAAATTAATTATCTGGACAAATTTAATATTATCATAGAATATTATTCCTTCAAACAAAATTTCTAGAAATATAATCAAACACAAATTTCTACACCACAAATTTTAATCCACCTTTAATCTAACCAACCTATTGCAAAACTTCTTAAATTCATCAAATATTATTTATTCTCAAAAGCCTCAATATATTTAACCATTACTCAAACTATATGGCCTCTATTACATTCTTAACTACCAAAAGATCAAATGAGGTCATGGGCTTTCTATGGTATACTTAGTCCTAGTCAATCATTATTGTGAATAAATATTTCCTTGTCACTTAGTTGTAGGCTCGAAGTAGTACGACTAACTTAACTATTAGCATGAGTTTGTACAATTATTTAAAATAAACCTGTATGGGCAAACATAAAAATTTGTCACGGCCCTCTCCTACTTTTTGGGATATGAGTACGTGTAAAGCCCAGCCTGCACTAGAGAATCAATGGAAGTGTGCTGTCTAGACCTCAATAAAAATAATTAATATTTGATCATAAAATAATCTATTTTCCTAATTTAAAATTGTAATTTATTTAAAACCATTTATATTTCATTTCTTATTTTATAATTTACAAGTTAACATTTGGTTTTATTAACTTTTATATAAACAAAATGATAAAAATTAAATTACGGGACAAGGGCTGATAGGTAGAGTTTAAATAAAAGTTTGGGCACCAGATTGAGGTTCAGTACAACTTATCATCGTCAGACAAATGGGTAGTTAGAGAGGACCATTCAGACTCTTGAGGACATACCACAGTCCTAGACTTTGGATTTTGGTGGATCTTGAAAGGATTATCTCCACTTAGTTGATTTCTCTTATAATAATAGCTTTCAGATGAGCATCTAGATGACTCCGTTTGAGGCATTCTATAGGAGAAAGTGTAGATCTCCATTTTCCTAGAATGGTATTGAGGACAGAAAGATGCTAGGACCTTAGATGATAACGCAAACTGTGGAGATAGTTAGGTTGGTCAGAGTGTGACTTTGGATTGTGTAGGATCGGCACTAACACTGGGTATATCAACATCATAGGCCTTTGGAGTTTAGCGTCGGTGATAATGTATTATTGCAAAATTTTCCTACCCGAGGAGTTATCAGATTTTAGATCAGGGGAATGTTAGTTCGCAATATATATGTCTGTTTGATATTCTTTATCGGGTAGAAGATGTTGCTTATTGTCATACCCTTCCATCTTAGCTTCACAAGGTATACGATGTTTTTATGTATCTTAGATGCATAAGGTTCCTATTCTAAGCCATATCTTGGATCATTCATAACTAGTCATTGGTAATGACTTAGTCGTAGGAGGAGCAGCCCATATCTATCTTGGACTAGAGAAAGAAGGTACTCAAGAATCAAATTTTTAGTCTTGCCCTTGTCTCTTAGGACCATCACTCATCGAGACAGTTAACATGGGAGTGCAAGGATGATATCATATCAAGATATCCATACTTGTTCGCTCTAGAGGTATTTTTCTTCTTATGCCTTCGTATCTCATTCCAATGATTGATATAGTCATGTATGGATGGTTATATATATATATATATATATATATATATATATATATATATATATATATATATATATATATATATTAAATAAAAAATAAAATTATATATATATATATAGTCGAGTATACCTCGCGAATTTTTTCCTAAAATGCATTTATACATATAATCACAAGAGAAAATTAATAAATAAAATATATATATATATATAATCAAGACAATCACTACATTTTGTGGGGTGCACACTATTATATATATATATATATATATATATATATATATATATATATATATGTCACGTTCGTTTCCGAATTTTGTATTTCTGAATTTTAGGTATTTAATTTTTTCTTGAAAATATATTTATACTGTGTTAGATATTTTAATGTATATCACATTTGTTGTATTTTTATGTTTTAGATTTTTTTTTAAGAGAGACTATCCTGGTCCTGATGATATAGAATTAGCGGTAATTATATTCAGGAGAAATTGTGGAGACACTACCTTTATTGTATAGCTTGTCGAATTTACACCGATCATAAGTGCCTCAAGTACCTATTCACCTGTCACTTTTCGTTTCTAGTATACGTATTAGGAGCGTATTATTTCTCGCTGACATATTTTTTATTTTGTTGCTTTAGACTAGACCCATTCTTTGGTTTGTCTTGGTTCTTGGTTTATGGTTTGTGTTGGTCTGGTCATGAGTTGAACCCATGGTCTAAAACTTAAACCCTATCTATATAACCCAACTTCTTTCTCTCTCTTTCTTTATTCTTTCTTTTCCTTCTCTCTCTCTTAAGGTTTTTCCTCCCTCCATAGGCAAGTACACCGTGCAAGAAAATGAAAAAAAAACCTTCTATTTTATGAGTCTATTATGTTTGCTATGTGGTTCTCTATATGTTTAGTGTCACGACCCGCACCCAGAAATTCGGGCACGAGTGCGTGGGTACGTCCAGCCTACGCCGCAGTGTCGGCGGTAGTACGCTGTCTAGGGCATGATCACAGGTGATAAATCTAGCTCATTCACAATAATTAAATAGACAAGGAAAAATAGCAGGAAAAGAATGCTAAGATTTTATAACCAGAATATGATAATCAGATCCAGAGTTTATTACAGAACCAAAGATTATATCGGGGACAAACCCGATTACTATGATGAAAGGAAAAAAAATAACTAAGGCTAACTACTCTGCAGGGGTAGTCTCCTGGGTGGGAACCGGCTCTGCAACTGTATCACCTGCTGTCTCAAGGGGTCCATAATAGGTGGGGGCAAGGTTCTCGTCATCGCCTAAACAACGGATCCAGTCAGGAAAGGAGCAAAGTACACAATGCACAACAAGATTTAAACTAAATATTTGTGACAGGTAGAAAATAACTGACTAAGCATTATGTTGAGAAATGCGTAAGTAAGTAGTGAAATTAACTGAGAAATTATGCTATAAAACAAGACTAGAAGTAAAATATGATTGATTGCTATAAACCAGAAATTCGAGTAAAACAGGAATAAAATATGACAAGAAATATAACTGTAACAAGACAGGAACTCATGTGCGTGAACTTGTATATTTAGAATACCTAGTTGGCATGTAGGGGTTTATAAGGCTAATAGGGCCGTCATAGACGACTAGTACACAATGATTACGGGAATAATCAAGTATAAGGCTGATGGTACAATCGCGTACCAACAGCTGGCACACAGTGATTACAGGGGGAAAGGATAAACTACATGCCTCCTAGTATTCTCCCGCCCGACACGAAAAGCAAGACACGAAATACATTATTCAAGACATGAAATCCAGTGTTCTAACTCTACATATAATCATCAATGGTACAAATAAAGCAGAGAATTTATTTATCACAATATAAAGGTTAAACTTGAAGTGCAGGTACTTGCCTGTTGTTTGGATCCAAATATAGTTTGGAGTCTCGGGGAAATTTCCAGAAATGAGTCCGGATGCTGAAATAAACATTACCATCATGCTCAGAAGATGTCAAATAGCTAGAAACACCTGTCCTTGGGTCCAATTTGGAGACAAGGGCAAAAACGGCAGTTTCGGGTCAAAACGGGGTCCGCCGGTGGGCCCGCTTTGCACCGAAAAACGCGTCCGGGTCAAAGGTCTCCAAATTCACCAAACTTAGTTTCAACAGGTCAGGAACACTGATACGAACCCAACGGAACTTCCAGATTTGGATTCCGATGAGCCGAACACAAAATTGCCCGTCGAGTGGGGCCTGTGGGGCCCACGACACGCGATTTCGTCAACGTTCTCAGAATCGAACCAAACTTGACCCACAGGACCAGCGTATCGCTATGAGTCCGATGGCACAAGTTTTGTCTCGATCTGACGAGTGTGCACGAAGTTAGGGTGAATTACAGAAAAGGCAGATACGGGGCGATGTCCGCGGATACGCGTTGATTTCGGTGTGCATACACACCCGAATCAGCTTCCACGAAAACTCACACGTCCGTATCGACGCTGCGTATGTATCTGTGAAGATCGCACGCGACCAAGTCGTCCCGTTTGGCGGGGCGCACTCAGTTCCGGGGTGAAACAAGGTCTGATTTTTCCTGTTTTTGGATCGCGGTGTGCGATCACCACAGGATGCGATGCCCCGAACAGTTTGTCCGGACACCGAGAGGGTCATACAGGCTTCACAACGCAATTTGCAAAATCGAAAACGGAGCTACGAAATAAAAGTTACGAGTACCTGAAGGGGACCCAAAAACCGGGGTCTGGATCGTGTCCGACACGTGTCCGACTCGTGTCAGACACAGGAAAAGAATTAGGGTTAGGGTTTGGGGATTCGGCTGAGCTCCGGTGGCTCTGCGGCGGCTCAGGGCAGAGGAGGCCGGCCGGAGGTGCTGTGGCGGGGGCGGCGCGGCGCTCGGGCGGAGGCGGCGGCGCGGGGACGGCCCAGGGCGGCTGCTGCGGTTGCTGGGGGGTTTTCGGTCGGGGTTCTGGGGAGGCGGAGGCTGTGGACGAGGGCGGCTCCGGGTGGTTGAGGAGGCGCTGGCAGAGGGGAAGGGAGGTGGTGTTGGAGTTGACGGTGGCGGAGGATTAGGTTTCCGGCGAGGGGAATAGGTAGTGGAAGTGGTGGTGGAGACGGCGGGGAGAGGTGGTTAGGGCGGTGGCGGTTCGGCCGGAAGGAGAGGGGATCGGCTTAAATAGGCGGAGAGGGGCGTGGGGTTAGCCGGGAAGGGCGGAGGGGCTCGGCTACGTGGCGGGAAAGGCGGGGCAGAGCGGAGGTCGTGGGGCTGCCCGCCGGAGGCGGCGGAAGACGTGGCCGCGCGGGGGGAAAACCGGGTCGAGGGGGCTGATTGGTCGGTCGGGTCGGGCAGGAGGCGGGGCGGGTCTGACCGACCCGACCCGACCCGAAATGGCTGATGGGCCGGGCTGTGTGCCGAAATGGGCTGGGCCGGGCCGGAAAAATAAAATAAAATATAATAATAATAATAATATTATTAATAATTAATTAATAATTAATTAATTAACAAATAAATAAATAAATAAATAGTTTTAGGTGATTTAAAAATAGGTCCGGGGTCCAATAAATTCCAGAAAATTACCCTAAGTCCAGTTTTCCATTTTACACCCAAAAATAATATTTTCACAATATTTTAATGTTGTTTATTATCAATTAAAAATTAGGTAATATTTCAAAACCCTGATTTTAATTACAGAAAATTCCCAGAAAATTCCAGAAAATTGTGAAAAAATCCCAATTTTAATATTTTTGAAAAATCAGGGGCTTACAATCTACCCAACTTATAAAATTTTGTCCTCGAAATTTAAATTAGCAGGGTTCTCTCTGTCCAAACTCACTTGATTACAGTCTAACGGGTTTCTCTCAGGTGGACATTGCGGTCGCTACCCAACTTAGAATTCTTCCCATATCCTCTAAGGCTGTACAACTAGTAAAGCTAGGTCTCAACTTAATAAATTTGGGTATTGAATCTTAAGTCTGCAACACAAAACACAGCACACATCACCTAGGGTATTGCCTTAGTCATAAAGGGTTATCATTTAGCACTATAAATCAAACTTATACCAAACACAGGATTCTGTCCTTCCGAAGTAAGGGAAGGTGAGGATCAATAATAAAGAGTTTAAGGGCGAGGTGGTAGAACAGAGGTATAGGGATCAAGGCGTTTAAAGAATTCTAATGGGAATGGTCAGGCGGTTATGGATTAAGATTCTATTCTGGTAATCATTTATTCGCATGCTCGTATTAGTACAGTTATGTAACTGATACGATATGCTCAGACGTATTTAGGGGCAAGTATACTAGTCAACTATATATCTCAATCCACGTAAAGTAGTCGTGCGAAGTGCGAATCAAAATGCACTAAGGTTGATCAGACCGTAGTACACTGATTCTGGGTAGACACTTGTATTAGTGGGGTTGATCAGGCCTCAATAATACATGTGTCATGAACAAGCCCGATAAAGAGTAGGCTTGCAAAACTAGGCTAAAAATAGCAGCATCAGTCGAGTTCAGCAAAATTAAGTGCGCTAGATGATGATGAAAAGAGGTACACATTTATTGAAGTTCACAAGAGACAAAATAAGCACAATAGCAAAAGCCTCTAAAAACTCTACAGTTATCAAAATTAAAAAGCATACTAGGTTATTTAGCAAGTTCAAAAATTACTAGGTTGGGGCTGAGGTCACGAACCAATAGGCACGAAAATAATACTAGAAAAAGGTATCTACGAATCACTTACGCGCGTTGGCTGCTCCCATGGTCTGCGCGTTCTCCACGGTCATCACGTAAGCTTGTCCGCGTCCTGGAGCAGCGGCACAGTCCCTCACTCGATGTGCTGTTGATCCACAATACAGACAGGCACCTAGTCTCTTCCTACAAACTTGCCAGGTGTGACCTTGTTTTTTACAAAAGCCACAAGTGGGAACTCATTGATTCTGTCCTTGAGCTTGGTGTTGGGGTGCTGTAGCTCGAGGGAGAGGACGCTGGGTTTGCTGCGGGGACCTCTGCTGTTGTTGTTGTTGAAAAAGACGTTTGTTGGGTCCCGTATTTCCGGTATCTCTTTCCCGCTTCAGCTTATGCCCCATGTCTCTCTCAACGCCTTGTGCCACGCTCAAGATTTCCTCGTAGGTGCGAGCTCGGCTGGTGGTGACAGCAAGGCGAATATCCGGAGACAACACCTTCTTGAATCTACAGGCTCTGTCCTCCGGGGTACGAACCATGTACTCCGCAAAGTGGCTTAACCTGCTAAATTCAGCAGTATACTCATCAACAGTCAGGTTACCTTGCTCCAGTCTCTCGAATTGGCTTTCGAGAGCTTCCCGAGCCACTTCGGGGTAAAATTTCTCCTTGAATAGCCTCTTAAAATCTTCCCAGGTGAGGTCAGGAGCAGATAGTTGGGGTTCATCTCTGAACCAGGTCCGAGCTATGTCGAACAGTTGCAGGCTTACGGACTCCACTTTGAGATCATCAGGAACCCGAGCAGTCTTCAGGAGTCTCTCTACGTTCTCTATCCATTCATCGGCATAGAGAATGCCTTCAGTTCCGTAAAATTCCAGGGGTCTGAGGTTTTTGAAGTCTTTGGCACTCCCTGGCCTCTTGAGTGGCGACTCCTGGGACTTAATAGCTTCTGAGAGGCTGGCCCGCAGAAGTGCAGTCTGTTCTTTCTGGGATTCCACTAGTCCCTGGAACACTCCAAGTAGTTGTGCCCCATCTAAAGTAACTGCCGGAGTAGATGGAGGTGGAGGGAGTGCAAGAGTTTCGGGCACAGTCTGCTCAGCTGGTTCTGATGTGCCTCCTACTGTGTTCCTTGTCTGAACCATTCTGAAAGATGAAGGGATAGGGAGATCAGAGTAGATTACTTGGAAATCAAGGGCGATAGAAAAATTGATCAGAAGTGATATCAAGAATTGAAATAAGGACCCTATACTGTGAATGAGCTTTTCCTATAATCCTCAATCTTGTTGCAGGCCTGTTCGGTCCCTAAGTTAAAACCGAACAATTTAGTCGTTGGACCTGCATGGGCCACCACAAAAATATGTCATGACCCGCACCCGAAAATTCGGGCACGAGTGCGTGGGTACGTCCAGCCTACGCCGCAGTGTCGGCGGTAGTACGCTGTCTAGGGCATGATCACAGGTGATAAATCTAGCTCATTCACAATAATTAAATAGACAAGGAAAAATAGCAGGAAAAGAATGCTAAGATTTTATAACCAGAATATGATAATCAGATCCAGAGTTTATTACAGAATCAAAGATTATATCGGGGACAAACCCGATTACTACGATGAAAGGAAAAAAATAACTAAGGCTAACTACTCTGCAGGGGTAGTCTCCTGGGTGGGAACCGGCTCTGCAACTGTATCACCTGCTGTCTCAGGGGGTCCATAATAGGTGGGGGCAAGGTTCTCGTCATCGCCTAAACAACGGATCCAGTCAGGAAAGGAGCAAAGTACACAATGCACAACAAGATTTAAACTAAATATTTGTGACAGGTAGAAAATAACTGACTAAGCATTATGTTGAGAAATGCGTAAGTAAGTAGTGAAATTAACTGAGAAATAATGCTATAAAACAAGACTAGAAGTAAAATATGATTGATTGCTATAAACCAGAAATCCGAGTAAAATAGGAAAAAAATGTGACAAGAAATATAACTGTAACAAGACAGGAACTCATGTGCGTGAACTTGTATATTTAGAATACCTAGTTGGCATGTAGGGGTTTATAAGGCTAATAGGGCCGTCATAGACGACTAGTACACAATGATTACGGGAATAATCAAGTATAAGGCTGATGGTACAATCGCGTACCAACAGCTGGCACACAGTGATTACAGGGGGAAAGGGTAAACTACATGCCTCCTAGTATTCTCCCGCCCGACACAAAAAGCAAGACACGAAATACATTATTCAAGACATGAAATCCAGTGTTCTAACTCTACATATAATCATCAATGGTACAAATAAAGCAGAGAATTTATTTATCACAATATAAAGGTTAAACTTGAAGTGCAGGTACTTGCCTGTTGTTTGGATCCAAATATAGTTTGGAGTCTCGAGGAAATTTCCAAAAATGAGTCCGGATGCTGAAATAAACATTACCATCATGCTCAGAAGATGTCAAATAGCTAGAAACGCCTGTCCTTGGGTCCAATTTGGAGACAAGGGCAAAAACGGCAGTTTCGGGTCAAAACGGGGTCCGCCGGTGGGCCCGTTTTGCACCGAAAAACGCGTCCGGGTCAAAGGTCTCCAAATTCACCAAACTTAGTGTCAACAGGTCAGGAACGCTGATACGAACCCAACGGAACTTCCAGATTTGGATTCCGATGAGCCGAACACAAAATCGCCCGTCGAGTGGGGCCTGTGGGGCCCACGACACGTAATTTCGTCAACGTTCTCAGAATCGAACCAAATTGACCCACAGGACCAGCGTATCGCTACGAGTCCGATGGCGTAAGTTTCGTCTCGATCTGACGAGTGTGCACGAAGTTAGGGTGAATTGCAGAAAAGGCGGATACGGGGCGATGTCCGCGGATACGCGTTGATTCCGGTGTGCACGCACACCCGAATCAGCTTCCACGAAAACTCACACATCCGTATCGACGCTGCGTACGTATCTGTGAAGACCGCACGCGACCAAGTCGTCCCGTTTGGCGGGGCGCACTCAGTTCCGGGGTGAAACAGGGTCTGGTTTTTCCTGTTTTTGGATCGCGGTGTGCGATCACCACAGGACGCGATGCCCCGAACAGTTTGTCCGGACACAGAGAGGGTTATACAGGCTTCACAACGCAATTTGCGAAATCAAAAACGGAGCTACGAAATGAAAGTTACGAGTACCTGAAGGGGACCCGAAAACCGGGGTCTGGATTGTGTCCGACACGTGTCCGACTCGTGTCGGACACAGGGAAAGAATTAGGGTTAGGGTTTGGGGATTCGGCTGAGCTCCGGTGGCTCTGCGGCGGCTCAGGGCAGGGGAGGCCGGCCGGAGGTGCTGTGGCGGGGGCGGCGCGGCGCTCGGGCGGAGGCGGCGGCACGGGGGCGGCCCAGGGCGGCTGCTGCGGTTGCTGGGGGGTTTTCGGTCGGGGTTCTGGGGAGGCGGAGGCTGTGGACGAGGGCGGCTCCGGGTGGTTGAGGAGGCGCTGGCAGAGGGGAAGGGAGGTGGCGCTGGGGCTGACGGTGGCGGAGGATTAGGTTTCCGGCGAGGGGGATAGGTAGTGGAAGTGGTGGTGGAGACGGCGGGGAGAGGTGGTTAGGGCGGTGGCGGTTCGGCCGGAAGGAGAGGGGATCGGCTTAAATAGGCGGAGAGGGGCGTGGGGTTAGCCGGGAAGGGCGGAGGGGCTCGGCTACGTGGCGGGAAAGGCGGGGCAGAGCGGAGGTCGTGTGGCTGCCCGCCGGAGGCGGCGGAAGACGTGGCCGCGCGGAGGGAAAACCGGGTCGAGGGGGCTGACTGGTCGGTCGGGTCGGGCAGGAGGCGGGGCGGGTCTGACCGACCCGACCCGACCCGAAATGGCTGATGGGCCGGGCTGCGTGCCGAAATGGGCTGGGCCGGGCCAGAAAAATAAAATAAATATAATAATAATAATAATATTATTAATAATTAATTAATAATTAATTAATTAATAAATAAATAAATAAATAGTTTTAGGTGATTTAAAAATAGGTCCGGGGTCCAATAAATTCCAGAAAATTACCCTAAGTCCAGTTTTCCATTTTACACCCAAAAATAATATTTTAACAATATTTTAATGTTGTTTATTATCAATTAAAAATTAGGTAATATTTTAAAACCCTGATTTTAATTACAAAAAATTCCCAGAAAATTTCAGAAAATTGTGAAAAAATCCCAATTTTAATATTTTTGAAAAATTAGGGGCTTACATTTAGAACTTGGTATTTTCGGTTTTGGTGGATGGATTAGTGTAGATCTTCATTTATTAATTTAGAAATTTCTATGTGTTCTTGAGTTTTCTTGGGTTTTGATCTCTAAAAACTTATTATTTTCAAAAACTTGTTATTCTATGTTAATGAGCATTTAATTTTGAGTAGTTTAGAACTTTACTTTGTTGGATTTGGACTTCGTTTGAGGTTTTCATCCAAGGAACAAAACTTGGATTTTCGGAACTTCCATGGCCGAAACCTATTGTTCTGGGACGAAGGAGCTCCATTCGGCACGCTTAGCATATGGCCTGGACTTCTCGCTCCAAAGTCAGCATGCAGCCATCTTGTTGGATGCATGACTAAAATCAACACATTTGCCCATTGGCCAAATGTATGAAACTTGAACGAATAAAATTTTACTAAGTACAAAATATTTCATGTGGCCAAGTGTGTATGCGGCCAAGAGGAGCATGCAGCTTCGAGCTATGCGTTCCCTCTTTATTTGAATGCATGACTTAACACCGCCTTGGCTCACATTTTCATGATTTTGTCTTGTTCTTCCAACACACTTTGTTGCATGTCATATCAGTCACATCCATCACTTTATGTTACCTTTCTGACTTGCATTTATTGCCCACTACTTTGGCACTTATCCGAAAAAATAGACCTTGCCCCACCCATGCATCCTTGTCATCCATGTGGCCCACGACTGCATACGGCCTTGACCCCCATGCGTCCTCGACTTCATGCAAAACCCTGTCTTTGTGCTCACTGTTTCATGCACTCGTTGAATACTTGCTTGGTTTAAAAATATTCTCGTGTGATTGAATGATAGTGATGCTATATGTTAAACTTAGAAAGAACTTGTATGACCCAGATGTGACCCTGTGTTAAATTGACTAAGTACCTAACATGAGCCCTATCGATGTGCCCTTATATGCATTACTAATTTTTCTTGATCACCTTATTATATGTTGGATAGGATAAGGGGCGTAGTTCAACTCGGGGGAAGGTGTTCAATCCCGGTCCTTGTTTGGTTTAAGAATTATGGATTTGATCTCGAGGAGTTCTCGTACTACTCTTATTCTCATCTATCGATATAATAAAGTGACAATTAATATTACCAATGCTTAACTCTCCTGTCTGGAATGACTTGCTACCTGAATGACTTGCTACTTGATAAGTTAACATGATCATGACCTTAACCTTAATACTAGAACTTGTTCCTACGCTGACTATTTTATCTGTGCTGATACACTTGATCGCACTGAGAGTGCTACTTTATATATATATATATATATATATATATATATATATATATATATATATATATATGTGAGCCGTCATGCCATATACTCTTGCTATGTGATATATGAAATTATTTACATGCACGACTCTGGTAGTTTGACAGCGACTTTAGTCATGGCTAGATAGTATTGATTGTTGCATCACACTTGGGTAAATCCATATTTAACTTGTGAGTAACAATATGGGTTCCTATCAAGAGTACCCATACTTAAAGAATGACATCTAAGAAGAATTTTTATGTCACCACGGTATGAGATTCTATTAACCTAAGGTTAACTAGACAACTTAACTTGAAAAGCATTGGGAGGAAACAATATTATAGTGCCTCGCTCCTAGTGGTGCACTATTTAAGGATTGTGGCTCGATTGACTCAGTCAAAATTGAGTATGAGAAAACTTTACGGCAAAATCGATCACGGACAATGCAATGCACATTTCCAATTGATGGATCAGATTCTGTTGGAAAGAGTCCGATAGTTTTTGTTGGATTTTTTGTTGGCTTTCTTGGATTTTTGCTGCTTGGTTTTGATAAATACGTTTTCGTGATTGTTTTTCAATGATTGATTATTTAGCCTAGTTTCCTCAATTATATGCATTCATTCTATAGAACTCTGAGCAAAATAAAGATGGTAGTCTAACCAAATGATGGTGCCAATGTAGATGACGCTTGACCGGAGCCTGAGTGAGCAAGCATCATTTTCTCTCGGTATTCTCTATTTTATGAGTGATTATGTCCCTTCTTCTCTACTCCTCCATGCCAATAATCAATAATGTTCTCTTGTAACCTTGCTAAGTCCAATGATCGATAAAGCCACTAATGCCACAAGTTTTATACCACTGTTATAAATTAATGGAATTGCATTGATAAGAGAAAAGTTTAATTATGTAACATAGGGAAGGATAAAATTATTGTTTCGTAGTTTGGTTCAATGACTTAGCGGTAAATTGGGGTCTACGGACTACCAATCAAATCAATAAATAAGTATGCTGAAATGAGAATGGAGAAATGTGCATTGCTGCTCTAAATGTTTTAATACCTTACACTGCTATTTATGCTTATTATATAGTCGTAGATGCATTGTATGGTCATGGACAACTTGTGCACAAGGTAGTAAATTTTCTCGAACGGAACCTGGGGCACTGGGGATCGTTTGGCCCGAGAAAAATAGTAGCACTTTGAAAGTGCTGGGTATAAGCGAGACATTCGTTGAGGCTTGCTACCTTCTTTGAATGGTACATCGCACGCCCATTAAAGTCCTATATGGCATGTCCATCGTGGTGCTATACCACAAATGACCCAGTATGAACGAGTTGCATACTAATGATTATACGAACATATAGATTATACAATCATGTAAATTATACAGGAACTGCCATTGGCCGAAGTAAGGATTCCATATGTGCAAAGCTTATATATATCTCACTGCATGAACTGTTGCTTATGAACTGTTGTCTATTAAAATGTCACATATTTATAATATTGCCTATTAAATTGCTGCCATAACTAATAAGTGTCAGTTTAGGTGAGTGGGCCAGTTCTACTCACAGTAAAAGTTAAGTACTGACACACGTTTCTGTGGAGAAACCATGTGACCGAGATACCGAGAGCACTCAAGGAAGATAAAGCTTTTGTTGCAGTATTTTCAAGCTTCTTCCTATTTCAAAGTATTTCAAAGATTTTTAGTAGCTGCTTTCAAGTTTCCAAGAAGTAATAAAGTGGCATAATGTATGGGATAAGAATATTACTTTATGTCAGCCTATCAATCTTTGTTTTATGCAAACCTATGTAAGCCGTTCAGGCATTTTTATTTCGGTGCTAAAAAAATTGTACTTCATTGCAATGAATCAATAAAATCATTATTTTCTTCCTATACAAATGTGTGATTTATAATCTGTTGCTGTGTTATGGAACTGTTTACAAAAGATTTTGACATAATGTGCATGTTCTTGCCTCGTACAAGTGCAACTCCAGACTTGTAGGACATCACGTCCAGCGAGGACGATCGGTTTAGCAAAACTGAATACGAGGACAAATCGGTTCTGCAGAACTGGGGCCTGATAAGTTGGTATCAGAGCATGGTTTAATGTTCCTTTAAAAATTGGTTTCTAAGTGGAAGTTTTCAACAATAATAATTTTCTCAGATAATTTGCTTTTTGATAGTGTTGAATGAAATATTGTTCCATACAATAAGCCAATAAATATTTTATTGGTCCTAATAGAAGTTATTTCTTTTGTAGATGATTAGGGGTGATAGCGGCAAGGCGATATCGTCGTCTGACCCACTGGACAAAGTAATAAAAAAATTAGAGGCGCAAAGGAAGAAGAGCGATGTACATCATAAGATGATTGAAACACAACACTGTGAACTTCAAGCAAGGCTAACAAACCAGTTTCAAGCATGATTCGATGCACAACAGAGAAGTTGATAACTTGTCTCAACTGATGGCTACATTAACTGAGAATAACAACGAGACCGAAGTAGCTGCCGCAAAAGAGACAGTATTAGTAGAAGCAGAGGAGACAAAACAGCATCCAAAAGGCGACCGACATTTAAGTTTTCTTAATTCAAAAGATGCAATCTGCTTGAGATGAATGGCAAGGTAGAACAAGAGGAAGTAATGGGCTTCCTAAAGACTTTGGAGGGCATCTTTCGTTTGTTTGATATGCAAGGCACTAAAAGGGTGGATTTTGTGGCTTTGCAACTGCGTCTCAAAGCAGAAGACTGGTGGGTGTCACGCCCCAAAACCAGAATAGTGGAGTGCGGGGGAGCAAATCATCCAACCACACCTTATAGAATACCGAAGTAACCCAAAATGTGCTAAGGTTGTCTAGAGACAAGGGGTACAAATTATAATCAAGTCACCTAGGGTCAAGGATCTCTATTTCTCAATCATCAACCAATAAACAGTAAGAATGAGCATGTAAGATAAAGCAGTTAGGCATCCTTGACGCTCTATTAGAATAATCATGCAACTAGTTATACATGATGGTACACTAGTACTTTGTTAAGAGTACATGACTGTAAGTCAGTCGCGGTCTGAGTAATATATAATCATGTAAAGGAACTAATGTCCAAATAAATTGGCTAACAATTGCCGTCGGCTAAACACTAAGAAGGTAAACAAATAATACTCATAGTGGGGAAGAAGAAATCCACTCAAGTTCCTCGGGGAATATCCTCCAGGTGTGCACCATCGGTCAGTTATAGGACAAGATCCTCGGGCTCTATTACTAAACTTGGCCAAACAAAACTAGCGGGGTCAAGCCTCGAAAGCAAGTAATGTAAATTAGCACAAGTCAATCAAGCAATAAGCAATAAAGTACATAAAATAGGATTTCGTGCCATAACTACATGTGTATGACCTTTCATCGGAGCAATATAACAACTCTACAACCAAAAAAGGACAAGAGGTATCGCACTATTTTGAGACTTGGTATGACTCACCAATTATGAGCACGATGAAGATACAACACACAAATAGAATCCAGAACACACATGCCACAACACAAGCTAAGATATAGGTATAATATGCAGCTTCTTTACATAACCTATTGTGACACATTGGCACAACCCGAAAACCAAACAAGGACAAGGGTTAAACCGTCGCACCATAATAGTTCATGTCTCTAAACTTTTAGCATATGCTCTTTTAAATTGGCCAATCAATCATACGACTTATTATGTGTAGTCTGAGTTATCTCAGAACAGATGTATAAAGAAATCCTTATATCGTGAGTTGTTCAGCGGGGCTAACCTAGCCATAAAATTATATAGCACATGTATATTATGCACCGATCCCTTGTTAGGACACCATGCTATATCACATATAATGCATTATATAATATAAGTATTTAAATATTGCCGTCCACTAGTGCGGACGTGACCAATATCTATAGGGGTCAGCTTTACACATCATGACAGTTGTCTAAGGTAGATAATATGCATGATCTCAAAATTTTATCGCTCCCAATGCTCTACCAATTTTAGTTGCCTAAATTAGCCATATAGTTATGTTAGAAATTCCATGGCGTGGTCACATGATCAACCTTCCTATATGTCCTACCGGAGTATGGTCCACGCTAGATACGAATCCACTTTGTTACTTGATAGCTCAAATAGGATTCATCCGAGTGTGATGCAACAATCAATCAAGTCCTAGCCACGGTTTGGTAGTTGACCCACATACCATGCCCTTGCTAGAGAATTAATATAATAATATCACATATCGTGTAGTATAAGAGGCATTATCGATGCATAATCCAAAATATGTAATCTAATATCACGTAGCAAGTTATGTCGCACGTCAGCTCACCTTATAACACATGTACAAGTAGCACGTAGTAATTATATCAGCACAGATATAATAAATCAGGTTAAATCACCAAACTTACAGTTGGTCATATGAGCCTCCTCACGTTGGGACACATGGTCAAAAATATAATCTTCTTAAATCAGGTACACAGACTATCAATCAATTGGAAGCCTAAATTTTTTTGAAATCCTTGAGCTAATAATTTTGCCACCGAACGTGAGTAAGGAAGAAAGTGTGAACCACTCTAGAGAAGATCCACAATCCTGAAACTAAACAAGGACCGGGATTGCAGATCATCTCCTGAGCAGAACTATGCTCCTCACACTATCCGACAAACAAAAGGATAAATTAATTTACTAGTCTTAGTTTACTCTGGGTTACCACTTGGTCTACTACAGCAAATAATCATACTATACACATAGTTAGTTCTAGCACAAAGCTAGTTACTAAGTCCACTCTTCCTTAGAATAATACAAGCAAGAAGCCACGATCAACCACATAGGGTACGATAAGAAATATTCCAAATAAAAAATTAAATCCAAGAAATCGTGGAATGAGTACATAAATTACTAGGGTCGCACAGGATCACAAACGTGCATGAGAAGTGTACGCATGGATGGACAGGCCGCATGCACTGATCAGGTGCATGAGCAACTGGTCGCATGGACGAGCTGGCTACATGGACTGTCGGTCGCATGCTACCTCAAGCCGCATATGATCCCAGGCTACAAGCTCCTCCAAGACGCATGCTACAGCATAAAATTCTACTCTTGAAACAAGTGCCAAAGTGATATGTATCAGAGAGATGTGACTAAAGTGAAGGATGTGACAAGCCATAGCGGTTGTCAGGAAGAAAAGACAAAACCATTGAAAGATATGCTAAACAATCAGAGTCATGCGTCCGAAGGAAAGTGGCAGCATATTTTGCTTGCCGCATATGTCACTCGGCCGCATATAGCTCTTTTGGACTTAGCGAATTTGTCATGCCCTAGTCCCAAAATACACGGGACTAGGCCACGTGGCAATAGCCAGCTAATACATCTTCGAGGAATTACCCAATTTAATGGATCCTATTCGAAGAGCCACGAGGAGCACGAGAAGCATTTGAGACTAGTGTTAGAGACGCTGAGAAAAGAGAGGCTTTATGCCAAGCTGAGCAAGTACAAGTTTCTTTTAGATCGTGTCGCTTTCCTTGGACAAGTTATCTCAGAAGATAGCATTTCAGTAGATCCGACGAAGATTTCATTATTAGAGACATGGCCAACCCCTACCAATGTCTCAGAGGTGAGAAATTTCCTAGGACTTGCTGGATATTATCGGAGGTTCGTGGAGAACTTCGCAAAGATTGTAGAGCCGATGACCTGCCTGACCCGTAAGGAGCAGGAGTCCACTTGGACAGAGGAGTATCAGAAGGCATTCGATGAGCTGAAGAAGCGTTTGACTACAACACCTATCTTGACCATACCTTCTGGACCCGGAGGATTCGTGATCTATAGCAATGCATCCGGGAAAGGATTAGGATGTGTCATGATGCAGCATAGGAAGGTTGTGGCTTATGCCTCTAGGCAGTTAAGGACACATGAGAATAACTATCCCATCCACGACTTGGAGCTTGCAGCAGTGATCTTTGCTTTAAAGCTTCGGAGACACTATTTATATGGAGAAAGAGTGGAGATATTTACTGATCATAAGAGCCTGAAGTACGTCTACACCCAGAAGGACCTTAACCAGAGACAGACGTTGGCTCGAGGTAATGACAGACTTTGAGATGGAGCTACAGTACCACCCGAAAAAGGCCAACGTAGTAGCTGACGATTTGAGCAGAAGACCCATGTCATTCTTCTTGACTATGCAACACCTTTTGAGAGATCTAGAGCAGATGGGTATAGAGGTTGTTATGCCCGGAATAGACGGACAGTTGTCGAGTTTCCAGTTGCAATCGACATTGGTGGAGAGAATCAAGGCTGCTTTGCCGCCAGATGCCAGATTTCAGAGGCTTAGACAGAGGACAGAGGCTGGATTACAGACAGGACTGCGTATACATGAAGACAAAACCTTGAGATGTGGAGATCGTCTCTATGTTCCAAATGGAGAACTTCGACATGAGTTGATGACAGAGGCACACAGTTCGACCTACTTTATTCATCCATGAGGCACAAAGATGTACAGGGACTTGAGATAGTACTACTGGTGGCACGGAATAAAGAAAGAGATAGCACGTTTTGTGGCGAAGTGCCTGGTGTATCAGCAAGTCAAGGTTGAGCATCAGAGATCTGCATGATTACTTCAATCGCTCCCGATACCGGAGTGGAAATGGGAGCATACCACTATGGACTTTCTTACAGGCTTTTTGAGGATTCCTAGTGGTCGCAACGCAGTATGGATAATCGTGGATAGACTCACCAAGTCTGTTCACTTTTTACCCTTCAGAGTTGGGCAATCCACAGAGGTTTTAGCCGATATGTACATGAGAGAGATTGTACGACTACATGGAGTGCCAGTTAGTATAGTGTCTGACAGGGATACAAGGTTTACATCTTACTTTTGGCAGAGTATGCAAGAGAGTCTTGGTACTCATCTGAAGTTTAGTACATCGTATCACCCACAGACAGATGGCCAGTCAGAGCGCACCATTCAGACATTGGAAGATATGTTAAGAGTGTGCATGCTTGATTTTGGAGGATCATGGTAGGACCATTTGCATTTGGTCAAATTTTCCTACAACAATAGCTATCAAGCGAGCATTCAGATGGCTCCCTTTGAAATATTGTATGGAAGAAAATATCATTCCCCAGTATGTTGGAGCGATATAGGCGAGAGGCAGATTTTTGGGCCAGAGTTGGTTGTTTGTACAGTGGAGAAGGTGAAGAAGATCCAAGGACACATATGAGCAGCACAGGATAGACAGAAGCATTGGGCAAATGCACATCGACGACCCTTAGAGTTCCAGGTTGGAGATCACGTATTTCTAAAGATCTCGCCTACTCAAGGAATTATCAGATTCGGAGGCAGAGAAAATCTGAGTCCGAGGTACATCGGACCATTCGATGTGTTAGAACGCGTCGGAGAGGTTGCTTACAGGTTAGTCTTGCCACAGACCTTGGAAGGAGTCCATGATGTCTTCCATTTATCTCATCTGAGAAGGTACATACCAGATCCGAGTCACGTGCTTGACCATTCAGAAATCAAAGTCGGCCCAAGTTTATCATACCAAGAGGAGCCTGTTGAGATTCTGGACATGAGCGAGAAGGTACTGCGAGGTCAGACTATTTTCCTAGTTCGCGTCGCATGGAGACATCATACACCAGGCGAGTCGACCTGGGAACGCGAAGAGGATATTCGACAATGCTACCCTCATCTCTTCGAAGGACTAGGTACGTTTTAGCATTTTAAATTCAGTCAAAAATTCTTGCCATACATATGTTTTAATTTTGAGGACAAAATGCTATAAGGAAGGTAGATTGTAAACCCCCCTCAACCAATTTTGGGATTATTTTGAATTAAAACTAGAGACTAGGGATAATTAGATTTAATTAGGATTTATGTGCGACAACTATATGTCTTATTACACTACGCCGTTGCTACGAGGTTGGAAAGCCACACTAGCATTTACCTTCAACCTAATGTCACGAACATCTTTTAGACATGCCAGACTACCCCTCTGACCATTGTGCAAAAATAGATACTCGTTATTGCGTCTCAACTTAGCTACGCAATATTCCTTAGAGAACACCTTGTATTTACTAAATTAATTAAACTCGAGGTTAAGTTCACCTCAAACAAGCCTAACCAAGCCCACATGCACTCTTTCACGTGGAGCAGCCCCACGCCAACAAGGCAGGACAGGCCTAAATCCCGAGGCCAGCCCACAAACTCCATCACCATATAAATATACATGCTTCTCATTAGAAACCCTAAAAACCCTTTCTCTTCATTGCCTTGAGGAAACCCTAGCCAAACTATTCAAACACGAGTCCCCTCCTCCGACTTCGTAAACCACCCCGCCGCTACCTCAGTCGCCACTCCGGCAGACCGACCGCCCGGCCACCCTCTCCAGTTCCTCCCATCGCCATTGGCTGACCGACCGCCGCCTGCATCCCATGACCTGACCCCAGACTCTCCAACCGACCACCCATCTGAATCTAACCGCCCGGCCACCCCTTCCAGCTCCTTCCATCACCATTGGTCGGCCGACCACGACGCTCCCACCACTTAACCGACCTTTCAGAGCTGCCCCAGGCCGCTGCCGCCTCCACCAGACCGTGGTTGCCACTGCCGCATCCGTTGCAGGCTGCCACTGACCGCTGCCGACCAACCCGCCGGTCGACGCCGGAGCTCCGCTGCGAGGTAGACGACCAGGACGAGCAGACTCTCGTTCAGTCAGTCAGGTACTCGACTCTAGCTCGCTTCTCGCATTATATCGTCGTATGGTTGCTTTATCGAATCATCGTGTCGGTGTATCCTGTTTTGACACAAACCAGTATAAATGAGATAATCCAGAGATGTATGCGTGTTGATAATTAAATTAGATAATAAAAAACTGAATCAACCCTAATTATATGCATGCTAGTATGGTGATTAACAAGATATAGAATTTCTTTAATAACTAGCAAACACATAAATTATGAGACCTGTCACCAAGGTTAGTAATTCACTTGAACGCCTTGACACAAATCGAGTAAGTTTGGACATGGGAACCAAAGACATGTATTCGTATAAATCAAAGTAGTGGTAACCCTTAACTTTAGTAATTATTGTCTCAAGACACACGCTGAGAAGGACAGAACACGTGTACATCCTAGCTACGTGCATACGTGAAACCGTCTTCGATCAGTCGTGAACTTGTGACAGTTCCTAAGAGCAACGTAGAGTCTGCTTATTGTCTTAGTGTCTGATGTTAGATTTCTATATTATATTGTGTGTTTAGGACCATTGGATCAAACGAGAGACACCGCAGGAGCAGGCATTTGGCATTCACAGCTTGAGGACTCAGGCAAGATACCTTGCTTTATTTACTGTTTAAATTAAAATGCTGTATTGTTGTATGATATCTTGTTGTTTATTTTATATGACTGTGCGCGTCCGAGGTTTACTCGGGTGCCATCGACGGATGCGTCGATGATCTAGTATACTTTACCTAGTCCCTAGCAGACCCACCCCAGTGGAAGTATACTCTGAGATTTTTCGAGACCTAATACTTTTACACGTTTCACAGTGACATTCATATTGGGATTCGGGTTCGCGTACTCGACTAGCTATCGGTGCGTGTGACATGCATCACGGTTAGTATGTAATTCAGGATTTTATGATTTGTAGAGACTTGGCATATATACATGGTATGCACGTCGAGTATTCGGCTTGTATATCTACATTGGGCGGGGAGGACAACTAGTAGGCGTATGGGATACACCCATTGAAATCCGTAGTATCCGGAGGAGCCACAGATCCAATGACTCGTACTATTCAGATGCCACGTTCTTCGGAGCGATATGGACGATATACTATTCAGATAACACGTTCTTCGGAGTGATATGGATGATATACTATATAGATGCCACTCTCTTTGGAGTGTGGACGTTATATGCCTATGCCTACCCATACGTACCAATGTTGTCCTCATATTAAATTTTACTTAGATGGTTAGCACTCCCTTATTGCATTTATTTTATTCAGTATCTATATATGGCATATTTTTATGTATCTTGTTACGTCCCACTGAGGACCTGGTACCTTTCCAGATTTGGTCGAGGCTTATTACCCCACAGTATACAGCCCAGGATAGGAGACGAGGTACGCTACAGCTGAGGAGCTAGAGGTGCTACCGTCAGAGTTTTCGTGATCAGTTGGTAGGCTTTCTGCTTAGGATTGGGAGCATCATTATCTAGTCAGCCGATGCCCTGGCCATTATTTTATCTATCATTTTTGTATTTTATTTCGTTATAGTAGTAGGTTTGTTTCCACCAGACATTCTTGGTTGTACTATGATATTTTGAGATTGGCATTTATTTTCCAGCATTTCTTATTAGTACATTCTTGCTGTTTATATTGTGGATGAGATTAGATTACTTGTGTTGAATTATATGGGATATATTAGTATTTAGGACATCGTAGAACTCTTTGTTAGGATCTATTAAATTGGAATATCCTCGAAGACGTGACAGCTGGCTATTGCCACGTGGCCTGGTCCCGTGTACTTTGGGACTGGGGCGTGACATGGTTTTAGTGGTGGCCCATGCAGGTCAACTTTTTCGCTTGTGGTATGGTAGCATGCCCAGCGAGCCTGCGATAGGATAGAAATTTTTAGGTCTCATCCACTTGATTGCATCTTTGAACCTCCTTCGTATTGTTTCTAAATATCTGCATCATGTTTGCTTGATTCCGTACTCTTTTTTTATGAAGTCCTATCTCTTGTAGCAAGATGAACTTGCGCAGTGGACGAGGAGCACCTACTGCCGCGGCGCCAGACAACACCACCCGAAGAGACGAGATACCCCAAGGGAAACCATCGTTACAGACCTCGCTGATACATTGGCACGAGACTTCATAGGGCGATCCTACACATCAGCCCGAGAGACAGACTTCCCAGACGATCCCTATGCAGCATTGTGAGGGCCAGACTTCAGGAGCTACCCCAATATCGTAGACCGAGAGGCCGACATCTGAGGAGACGCCTACTGCACAGCAAGAGGTTCCATTACCACCACCACCACCCTACACACCCCAGATGCCACAGCTAGATGGACAGCCACAGATGCTCCTGTTCTTTCAGACTATGATGCAAGCACAGTGGTATCAAACGGAGACGTTGAGACAGAGTCTGATGACAGTACTAGAAAGGACACATGTCACAACACCAGTACTAGCACCTCTACCAGTCCAGACAGGTGGCACCGTTAGATGGTTCCGACAGATGGGACCAGATACTTTCTTAGGCAATGAGACTGCAGAACAGATCTCCGATTGGGTCGCCAACACAGAGATGTTACTAGAGGCTTCAAAATTGCACCCAGACCTTTGGATGACCGCAGTGAGGGCCCAACTAAAAGGCAACGCCCATCACTGGTGGGATTCTATTGAGCGCAGTGCAGGCAAGAACCAGACTTGGGAGTAGTTCTTAGAATACTTCAATGCGAAGTATTTTTCAACCACAGTTAGGAAAGCCCTATACTCCCAGTTTCTACATCTAGAACAAGGGAATATGATTGTGGACGCATACGATGCAGAGTTTAGCCGCCTCAGCAGATTTGGTGCTGTCTTGATACCTAACAATCTAGAGAAGGCCCAGAGATTCCATCACGGCCTTACTTTTGATCTGCAGAGGTATACCACCACACATGCGAGGATCTCTTATGAGGAGGTTCTTATAGAGGCAAGGATCCAGGAAGCCATTGTCAAAGGAGCAAGATGATCCAGCACGATTACCCTAGCCAGAGCCCAGCCCGGAGCAGGAGGACCGATCTATCCTCCTGGAGTGCAGACACAGCAGAGGATAGCACTATACCCACAAAGAGAGCTTCCGACTTGCTACCACTGTAGTAAGAGAGGATATTTCGAAAAGGACTGCCGAAAAAGACTGGAGACATGCATAATTTATGGAGCGAGCCAGCACTATGCCCGAGACTGCCCACAGCGCAGAGACATAGCACCGCAGACAAGACAGAGGTTGGCAGCCCCAGTTCCGAAGATACCACCCTCGTAGGAGGACAACGTCCACCAGCACTTGGAGGATTTTAGAGGGGACCACCCTTGGCCCCATAGTAGGCATAGTTTGATCGAGCCCGACAGCAGACCGGAGGACAGAGACAGGGACAGGCCTTTGCATTAGCAGCTACTGAGGAGGAAACAGAAGGAGAAGCAATCACAGGTACCATTTTAGTTGCATCATTATCTGCGACTATATGTTTGATTCTGGAGCTATATTATTGTTTATATCTAGTAGATTCGTAGTAATGCATAGAGTAGCTACCTCCCCCTTACCCAAGAGTAGGAAGATTCTTACAGGAGGAGGTATCGTGCCGGTTACTAGCACTATCAGAACGTGTTCGGTAGTCGTATATGGAAGAGAGTTGAGAGCACGATTCTTGGTATTGCCTATGCCATACTTTGATGTTATGTTAGGCATGGACTGGTTAAGCCAGTATAACACCGTACTGAACTGCCGGAAGGGTAGCGTCACTTTTAGACCGCCAGATCAGCTGGAGTTCGAGTACATGCGAGGGACCGTCGAACAAAGAGTAGGACAGACAGCTGGAACTTACATGGCTATGGAAATTGTACCCCCGCCAATAGTTACAGAATACGAGGATGTTTTCCCCGAAGAACTGACAGGCTTACCACCAGATAGAGACGTAGAGTTCACCATTGAGCTAGTACCTGGAGCAGCACCGGTATCTTCTAATGTGTATCGATTGGCGAAGAAGGAGTTAGATGAGCTGAAGCCACAATTAGAGGAGTTGCAGAGGAAGGGATTTGTTCATCCTAGTACAGCACCCTGGGGGGCACTAGTGTTGTTTCTACCTAAGAAGGATGGAACAGTACGCATATGCATTGATTACAGAGCCCTTAATACTTTGACTATCAAGAACAAGTACCCCTACCGCAGATTGACGACTTATTCGACCAGTTGACAGGAGCAGTAGTATTCACAATGATCGACTTGAGATCAGGTTATCATCAAGTAAAGGTGTGAAGAGAAGACATTCAAAAGACAGCCTTCAGGACTCTGTATGGACAGTACGAGTTCTTAGTTATGCCTTTTGGACTAACGAATGCACCGACTATTTTTATGAACTTAATGAACCGAGTATTCCACCAATACTTAGACAAGTTTGTGGTAGTCTTCATCGACGACCTTTTTGTGTATTTGAAGAGCCACGAGGAGCACGAGAAGCATTTGAGACTAGTGTTAGAGACGTTGAGAAGAGAGAGGCTTTATGCCAAGCTGAGCAAGTGTGAGTTTCTTTTAGATTGTGTCGCTTTCCTTGGACACGTTATCTCAGAAGATGGCCTTTCAGTAGATCTGGCGAAGATTTCATCAGTAGAGACATGGCCAACCCCTACCAATGTCTCAGAGGTAAGAAGTTTCCTAGGACTTGCCGGATATTACCGGAGGTTCATGAAGAACTTCGCAAAGATTACAGAGCCGATAACCCGCCTGACCCGTAAGGAGCAGGAGTTCACTTGGACAGAGGAGTGTCAGAAGGCATTCGATGAGCTGAAGAAGCATTTGACTACAACACCTATCTTGACCATACCTTCTGGACCCGGAGGATTCGTGATCTATAGCGATACATCCGGGAAAGGATTAGGATGTGTCTTGATGCAGCATGGGAAGGTTGTGGCTTACGCCTCTAGGCAGTTGAGGACACATGAGAAAAACTATCCCACCCACGACTTGGAGCTTGCAGCAGTGATCTTTGCTTTAAAGATTTGGAGACACAATTTATATGGAGAAAGAGTGGAGATATTTACTCTTCATAAGAGCCTGAAGTATATCTACACCCAGAAGGACCTTAACCAGAGACAGAGACGTTGGCTCGAGGTGATGATAGACTTTGAGATCGAGCTACAGTACCACCCAGAAAAGGCCAACATAGTAGCTGACGCTTTGAGCAGATGACCCATGGCATTCTTCTTGACTATGCAACAACACCATTTGAGATATCTAGTGCAGATGGGTATAGAGGTTGTTATGCCTGGAATAAATGGACAATTATCGAGTTTCCAGTTGCAATCGATATTGGTGGACAGAATCAACGCTGCTTTGCCGCCAATGCCAGATTTCAGAGGCTTAGACAGAGGACAGAGACTGGATTACAGACAGGACTGCGTATACATGCAGACGGAACCTTGAGATATGGAGATCGTCTCTATGTTCCAAATAGAGAACTTCGACAGGAGTTGATGACAGAGGCACACAGTTTGACCTACTTTATTCATCCAAGAGGCACGAAGATGTACAGGGACTTGAGACAGTACTACTGGTGGCACGGAATGAAGATAGAGATAGCATGTTTTGGGGCAAAGTGCCTGGTGTGTCAGCAAGTCAAGGTTGAGCATCAGAGATTAGCAAGATTACTTCAACCGCTCCCGATACCGGAGTGGAAATGGGAGCATATCACTATAGACTTTGTTACAGGCTTTCCGAGGAGTCCTAGTGGTCGCAATACAGTATGGGTAATCGTGGATAGACTCACCAAGTCCACTCACTTTTTACCCTTCAGAGTTGGGCAATCCACAGAGGTCTTAGCTAATATGTACATGAGGGAGATTGTGCGACTACATGGAGTGCCAGTTAGTATAGTGTCTGACAGGGATACGAGGTTTACATCTTACTTTTGGCAGAGTATGCAAGAGAGTCTCGGTACTCGCCTGAAGTTTAGTATATCGTATCACCCACAGTCAGATAGCCAGTCAGAGCGCACCATTCAGACATTGGAAGATATGTTAAGAGTGTGCATGCTTGATTTCGGAGGATCATGGGAGGACCATTTGTATTTGGTCGAATTTTCCTACAATAATAGCTATCAAGCGAGCATTCAAATGGCTCCCTATGAAGAATTGTATGGAAGAAAATATTGTTCCGCAGTATGTTGGAGCGATATAGGCGAGAGGTAGATTCTTAGGCCAGAGTTGGTTGTTCGTACAGTGGAGAAGGTGAAGAAGATCCAAGGACACCTACGAGCAGCACAGGATAGACAAAAGCATTGGGCGAATGTGCATCGACGACCCTTAGAGTTCCAGGTTGGAGATCATATATTTTTAAAGATCTCGCCTACTCGAGGGACTATCAGATTCGGAGGCAGGGGAAAGCTGAGTCCGAGGTACATCGGACAATTCAACGGGTTAGAACGCGTTGGAGAGGTTGCTTACAGGTTAGCCTTGCCGTAGACCTTAGAAGGAGTCCATGACGTCTTTCATGTATCTCAGCTGAGAAGGTACATACCTGATCCGAGTCACGTGCTTGACCATTCAGAAATCACAGTCGGCCCAAGTTTATCATTCCAAGAGGAGCCTGTTGAGATTCTGGACAGGAGCGAGAAAGTACTACGAGGTCAGACTATTTTCTTAGTTTGCGTCGCATAGAGACATCATGCACCAGGCGAGTCGACCTGGGAACGCGAAGAGGATATTCGACAACGCTACCCTCATCTCTTCGAAGGACTAGGTACGTTTTAGCATTTTAAATTCAGTCATAAATTCTTGCCATACGTATGTTTTAGTTTCGAGGACGAAATGCTCTAAGGAGGGTAGATTGTAAACCCCCCTCAACCAATTTAGGGATTATTTTGAATTAAAACTAAAGACTAGGGATAATTGGATTTAATTAGGATTTATGTGCGACAACTATATGTCTTATTACACTACGCCATTGCTACGAGGTTGGAAAGCCACACTAGCATTTACCTTCAACCCAATATCACGAACATCTTTTAGACATGCCAAACTACCCCTATGACCATTGTGCAGAAATAGATACTCGTTATTGCGTCTCAACTTAGCTACGCAATATTCCTTAGAGAACACCTTGCATTTACTAAATTAATTAAACTCGAGGTCAAGTTTACCTCAAACAAGCCTAACCAAGTCCACATGCACTCTTCCACGTGGAGCAGCCCCACCCCAACAAGGCAGGACAGGCCCAAATCTCGAGGCCAGCCCACAAACTCCATCACCATATAAATATACATGCTTCTCATTAGAAACCCTAAAAAACCCTTTCTCTTCATTGCCTTGAGGAAACCATAGCCAAACTATTCAAACACGAGCCCCCTCCTCCGACTTTGTAAACCACCCCGCCGCCACCTCAGTCGCCACTCCGGTAGACCGACCACCGCCTGCATCCCATGACCTGACCCCGGACTCTCCAACCGACCACCCATCCGAATCTAACCGCCCGACCACCCCCTCCAGCTCCTCCCATCACCATTGGTCGGCCGACCACGCTGCTCCCACGACCTGACCGACCTTCCAGAGCCGCCCCAGGCTGCTGCCGCCTCTAACAGACCGTGGTTGACGCTGCCACATCCGCTACAGGCTGCCACTGACCGCTGTCGACCAACCCGTCGGTCGACGCAGGAGCTCCGCCGCGAGGAAGACAACTAGGACGAGCAGACTCTCGTCCAGTCAAACAGGTACTCGACTCTAGCTCGCTTCTTGCATTATATCGTCGTATGGTTTCTTTATCGAATCATCGTGTCGGTATGTCCTGTGTCGACACAAACCAGTATAAATGAGATAATCCAGAGATGTATGCATGATGATAATTAAATTAGATAATAACAAACTTAATCAATCCTAATTATATGCATGCTAGTATGGTGATTAACAAGATGTAGAATTTGTTTAATAACTAGCAAACACATAAATTATGAGACCTGTCACCAAGGTTAGTAATTCACCTGAACGCCTTGACATAAATCGAGTACATTTGGATATGGGAACCAAAGACATGTATTCGTATAAATCAAAATAGTGGTAACCCTTAACTTTAGTAATTATTGTCTCAAGATACACGCTGAAAAGGACAGAACACATATACATCCTAGCTACGTGCACACGTGAAACCGTCTTCGATCAGCCGTGAACTTGTGACAGTTCCTAAGAGCAACGTAGAGTCTACTTATTGTCTTAGTGTCTGATATTAGATTACAATATTATATTGTGTGTTTAGGAGCATTGGATCAGACGGAAGACACCGCAGGAGCAGGCTTTAGGCATTCACAGCTTGATGACTCAGGCAAGATACGTTGCTATATTTACTGTTTAAATTAAAATGCTGGATTGTTGTATGATATCTTGTTGTTTATTTCATATGACTGTGCGCGTCCGAGATTTACTCGGGTGCCATCGACGGATGCGTCGATGATCTAGTATACTTGACCTAGTCCCTAGCAGACTCACCCCAGTGGGAGAATACTCTGAGATTCTCTGATGCCTGACACTTTTACACGTTTTACAGTGACATTCATATTGGGATGCGGGTCCGCGTACTCAACTAGCTATCGGTGCGTGTGACATGCATTACGGTTAGTATGTAATTTAGGATTTTATGATTTATAGAGACTTGGCATATATACGTGGTATGCACGTCGAGTATTTGGCTTGTATATCTACATTGGGTAGGGAGGAAAACTAGTAGGCATATGGAATACACCCATTAGAATCCATAGTATCCGGAGAAGCCACGGATCTAATGACTCCCACTATTCAGATGCCACGTTCTTCGGAGCGATATGGACGATATACTATTCAGATGCCACATTCTTCGGAGCGATATGGACGATATACTATGCAGATGCCACTCTCTTCGAAGTGTGGACGTTATATGCCAATGCCTACCCATACGAACCAATGTTGTCCTCACATTGTATTTTACTTAGATGGTTATCACTCCCTTATTGTATTTATTTTATTCAGTATCTATATATGGCGTATTTCTATGTATCTTGTTACGTCCCTCTGAGGACCTGGTACCTTTCCAGATTTGGGCGAGGCTTATTACCCCACAGTATACGGCCCAGGACAGGAGACGAAATACGCTACAACTTAGGAGCTAGAGGTGCTACCATCAGAGTTTCCGTGATTAGTTGGTAGGCTTTCTGCCTAGGATTGGGAGCATCATTATCTAGTAAGCCGATGCCCTGGCTATTATTTTATCTATCATTTTCGTATTTTATTTCGTCATAGAACTGGGTTTGTTCCTACAATACATTCTTGGTTGTACTATAATATTTTGAGACTGGCTTTTATTTTCCAGCATTTCTTATTTGTACATTCTTGTCGTTTATATTGTGGATGAGATTAGATTACTTGTGTTGAATTATATAGGACATGTTATTATTTAGGACAGCATAGCACTCTTCGTTAGGATCCATTAAATTGGAATATCCTCGGAGACGTGACAGTTGGCTATTGCCACGTGGCCTGGTCCCGTGTACTTTGGGACTGGGGCGTAACATGGTTTTAGTGGTAGCCCATGCAGGTCGACTTTTTTGCTTGTGGTATGGTAAAATGCCCAGCGAGCCTGCGATAGGATAGAAATTTCTAGGTCTCATCCACTTGATTGCATCTTTGAACCTCCTTCGTATTATTTCTAAATATCTGCATCATGTTTGCTTGATTCCGTACTCCTTTTTTATGAAGTCCTATCTCTTGCAGCAAGATGAACTTGCGCAGTGGACGAGGAGCACCCAGTGCCGCGGTGCCAGACAACACCACCCGAAGAGAGGAGATACCCCAAGGGCAACCATCGTTACAGACCTCGCTGATACATTGGCACGAGACTTCGCAGGGCGATCCTACACCGCAGCCCAAGGGACAGACTTCCCAGACGATCCTCACGCAACATTGTGAGGGCCAGACTTCAGGAGCTACCCCGATGCCGCAGACCGAGAGGCCGATATCTGAGGAGACGCCTACTGCACGGCCAGAGGTTCCATTACCACCACCACCACCCTACACACCCAGATGCCACACCTAGATGGACAACCACAGATACTCCAGTTCTTTCAGACTATGATGCAAGCACAGTGGCATCAGATGGAGACGTTGAGACAGAGTCTGATGGCAGTACTAGAGAGGACACCAGTCACAACACCAGTACCAGCACCTCCACCAGCCCAGACAGGTGGCACCGTTAGATGGTTCCGACAGATGGGACCAGATACTTTCTCAGGCAATGAGACTGCAGAACAGATCTTCGATTGGGTCGCCAACACGAAGATGTTACTAGAGGCTTCACAACTGTACCCAGACCATTGGATGACCGCAGTGAGGGCCCAACTAAAAGGCAACGCCCATCACTTATGGGATTCTATTGAGCGCAGTGTAGGCAAGAACCAGACTTGGGAGCAGTTCTTAGAATACTTCAATGCGAAGTATTTTCCAACCACAGTTTATAATGCCATATACTCCCAGTTTCTATATCTAGAACAAGGTAATATGACTGTGGACGCATACGATGCAGAGTTTAGCTGCCTCAGCAGATTTGGTGTTGTCCTGATACCTAACGATCTAGAGAAGGCCCAGAGATTCCATCACGGCCTTACTTTTGAGCTGCAGAGGTATACCACCACACATGCGAGGATCTCTTATGAGGAGGTTCTTGCAGAAGCAAAGATCCAGGAGGCCATTGTCAAAGGAGCAAGATAATCCAGCACGATTACCCAAGCAAGAGCGCAACCTGGGGCAGGAGGACCGATCCGTCGTCCTGGAGTGGTGGTATCTCTTGCTGGGGTACCGGGATCTCTGGTACATGTTGCCCACCCATTGGCTTGACCCGAAGCTGATCTTGAAGAAGTACTATCTCTTGCTGGAGCTCAATAGAATCTTGCTCGGCTAGCTATTCTGTCACATCTTCTTCTTTGACTGACGGGAACGAAGTACCCCTGAAGATAAAGGATACCAAGCCATGAAATAACAGGACATGAAAGAACAAGGAAGCAAACTATTGAACGTTGAAGGCTGGTATCAAAGAAGATGAATTCAGGATATCAAAGGAAATAATTTAGATTGAGACTCCTAAAACAAGACCCCCCACAAGTCTAAAAAGACAGACCTGTTTGGGCTACCACTAAAACCTTATCATGCCCCAGAAATAGAATACTAGAGTGCAAGGGAGCGACTCAGCCAACCATACCTTACGGAATATCGAAGTAACCCACAATGTGCTAAGGTTATCTAAAGACAAGGAGATACATGCTACAATCAAGTCACCTAGGGACAAGGATCTCTATGTCTCAATCATCAACCAAGAAATAATAAGAATGAGCATGTAAGATAAAGCATTTAGACGTCCCTGATGCTCTATCAGAATGATCATGAAACTAGTTATATAGGATGGTACACTAGTACATTGTCAAGAGTACATGACTGTAAATTAGTTGTGGTTTGAGCAATATACAATAATATAGAGGAACTAATATCCAAATAAACTAGCTAACAAGTATCGTCGGCTAAACGCCAAGAAGGTAAACAAATGATACTCATAGTAGAGCAGAAAAAACCCACTCATGTTTTTCGGAGGATATCCTCCTAGTGTGTGCCATCAGTCGGACACATGATAGGATCCTCGGGCTCTACTACTAAACCTGGCCAAGCAAAACCAGCAGGGTCAGTCCCCGAGAGGAAGTACCACAAAGAAGTACAAGTGAATAAAGAAATAACCAATAAAGTACATAAAATAGGAATCTGTGCCACAACTACAAGAGTATGACCTTTTATTGGAGCAGTAGGACAACTCTACAACTAAATAAGGATAAGAGGTATCGCACTATTCCGAAATATGGTACGACTCACCAATTATGAACAAGATAAAGATACAATAAGCAAATAATAATCCAGAACACACATGCCATAATACAAGATAAAAAATATATATATATATAATATGCAGCTTTGGTATATGACCTATTGTGACACATTGGCACAACCCTACCACCAAACTTTGACAAGGGTTGAACTATCGCACCATATTAGTTCATGACCCAAGACTACCAGTACATACTCATTTAAATTGGGCAATCAATCCTACAACTTGTTAGAGCCTTAGTTATCTCAGAACAAATACATAAAGAAATTCTCAGATCATGAGCTGTTCAGCGGGGCTAACCGCGCAATAGAAATCATATAGCACTTGTATATTATGTACCGGTCCCTCGTAATGCCACCATGCTAGATCACAAGGAATGCATTATACAATATAAGTATTCAAATATTTTTGTCCACTAGTACAGATGTGACCAATATCCATGGGGGTCAGCCTTGCATGTCATGACAGTTGTTTGAGGTGGCTATTATGCACGATCTTGAGATTTTATCCCTCCCAATGCTCTACCAATTTTAGTTGCCTAAATAAGCCCTATGGTTATATTAGGAATCCCATGGCATGGTCATATGATCAACCCTCCTATATGTCATACCGGAATACGATCCATACTAGATACGAATCCACTTTGTTACTTGATATCTTAAACTGGATTCACTTGAGCGTGATGCAACAATTAATCAAATCCTAGCCACGCTTTGGTAGTTTACCCACATACCATATCCGTGTTGGGGAATTAATATAATAATATCATATATCGCGTAGTATAAAAGGTATTCTCGTTGCACAACCTGAAATATATAATCTCATAGCACGTAGCAAGTATGTTGCACCTCAGTGCACATTATAATAGGGTCGAACCTTAGCCCACCTTATAACATATGTACATATAGCACGTAGTAATTATATCAGCACAGATAAAATAAATTGGGTCGAATCACTAAACTTATAGTTGGTCGTATGAGCCTCATCAAATTGGGATACTTAGTCAAAAATATAATCTTCTCAAATCCTGTACACAGACTATCAACCATTTGAAAGCCTAAGTTTATGTGAAATCCTTAAATTAATGATTTTTTCGCCGAACGTGAGTAAGGGGGAAAGTGTGAACCACTCTGGATCATATCAACATTCCTTAAACCAAACAAGGATCGGGATTGCAGATCGTCTCTCGAAAAAAACTATGCCCCTCACTCTATCCGACGAACAAAAGGATAAATTAATATACTAGTCTTAGTTTACTCTGTGTTACCTCATAGTCTACTAAAACATATAATCATACTACACACATAGTCAGTTCTAGAACATAGCCAGTTACTAAGTCCACTCTTCACACAAGCAAGAAGCCACGATCAACCACATAGGATATGATAAGAAACATACCAAATAAAATAGTTGAACCCAATAAATCGTGGAACGTGTATATAGATTAGTAGTGTCACACATGATCATATACGCGTATGAAAAGTGCACACATGCATTACCGGATAGGACAGATCATATGCACTGATCAGGTGCATGAGCAACTGGCCGCGTGGACGAGCTAGAAGTATGGATGAGCTGGCCGTATGGACTGTTGGCCGTATGCTAACTCAAGCTGCATACGATCCCAGGCCGCATGCTCCTCCCAGGTGCATGCTCCAACACAAAAGTCCACTCTTGGAACAAGTGTCAAAGTGATGTGTGTCAGAGAGAAGTGTCAGAAGTGATGGATGTGACAAGCCATAATGTGTGTAAGAAAGAAAAGACAAAACCATATAAAGTTGTGCCAAACAATCAGAGTCATGCGTCAGAAAAAAAGTGGCCGCATACTCTGCTTGCCGCATATGTCACTCGGCCGCATATTGCTCTTTTGGACTTAGTGAATTTCTCATTCGTTCAGCGAGTAAAAACACAAGGAGTTTATAGATTAGTTCCAGAACACTTGTGTAATAGCAGTCATGCATCCAACAAGATAAACGAATGCTGGTCAATATATGGCAAAAGCTTTAGACACATAGCCGTATGAAGACTTCGACTTCTCCAAACAGCAGGTTCGTCCATGGCGGAAAAGCAACAAAAATTCAAAAATGTGTTTCTTCATAAAACTTTATTTTAAGTCCAAATCAAGTGAAACAAAAGCCAAAATGCTCGAAATAAAGTGCTTCATCAACTAGAAAAACATTTTTTTCTAAAATACCATATTTTAATAGATCAAAACTAAGAAAAACTTTTGGAACCCAAGAAAATCCTAACTTTAAAACTCAGATCTACTCAAAACTGCTCATCAAAACCAAAAATGACAAGAACTAAAACTAATGAAAACATCAAAGAGGACATTTTCCTTCAAACATATTTTAATTTACTAATTATATAAAAAATTCCAAAATTTTTATGGCTTTACCACTTTGAGCAAGATGTACTTTCCTTGGTGGACTAAAAAACCTCTTCCTAGAAAAAAGTCTAGGGATATAGCTAGGGCTAGGGTTCGGCCAAGGGGGAGCTCTTGATGGAAGGAGAAAGAAGAAAGAAGAAGAGAAATAAAAATAAGGAAGAATGAGAGAGGAGAGAGAAAATCATATATATATATATATATATATATATATATATATATATATATATATATATATATATATATACACCAAGTGGAGAAATGAGGTTAGTCCCAAGATTAAGTCATAACACTCTCCAACCAAATATCAACCATCCAAAATAGACTTAGTGGTTCCAAAAGAGAACCAAGTATGGTATCCATCCTGTATACGGGTCCTAGCACGGGTCCATAAAAATTGTCAAGGTGTTCGCTACTGGTCTCGGGTAGTCTCCCATAATAAACTGGAATACAATTAAATAAACTATATTATAATTAATAAGAATCAACATATAAAATACAGAATAAATATATCTACATGGAAAATTTTAAATATCACAAATTAAAGAATACAAAATCTGGGAACGGGTGTGACAGTGGGAGTCGAAGAGATAAGCACAGTGCGGTGCTAACCAAGAAGCCAAATTCTCTTGGGAGACATTTAAGCAGACATTCATCATATAGTTTATTCCACCATCTGTGCGTCATAGAAAGGAAAAAGAGTTCGTAGTGCTCGAGTAGGGCAATATGTCCGTCAATGACTACGAAGCAGAGTTCTTAAGGCGATCCAAGTTCAGCGGCTACAAGATACCGAACGATGAAGCAAAACGACTGTAATTCATTGAGTGTTTGAATGAGGGCTTACAACGTGATGTTCTCAACGGCAAGTGTGTGACATACCGGGAACCTGATGAAGCGGCTCTTGAGATGGAAAAATTTATCCTCGAGGGGCAACAAAGCACAACCTTGGGAACAACTACAAAAGACCCATGGCAGAAAGCAGTTCTGATGTTTCCAAGCATCAAAATACAAATAAAAATAGGGGACCCTATCAACGATCATTCTGTAACAGGTGCAAGTGAATTAGATACCATAAAAATGAGTATCGCACTGGATGTTTTAAGTATGGCAGTTTGGATCACAAGGCTGCATTATGCAATAGCGGGGAAAGAAATCATAATTACAATCAATATCGCAATCAAAATTTTTATCAACAGTACAATCAGAATCGTGGACAAGTGTCACGAACTCCAGAGACGACAGTTGTGAATGCTCAGAACCCATGACCAGGAGGACAGGGTAGTGTTCGCACTAACTAAAGAATGAGTGCTTGTCTCAAACACTTTTACTACGGTATATTGCTTTATAGAGAAATACCTACTCGTGTACTATTTGACTCTGGTCCTACACATAGCTTCATATCATCTGTATTTGCCAATGAACACAAAATTTGTAAGATACCATTAGATATGAATCTTAGTGTCAATACTCCACCCAATAGATTTGCCTGCTAGTTCAATTTGCAGGGATAGTTACCTTTGTATTAGGGAAAAGTATATGTTATTAGATTCAATAGTCCTGGACATCGGCGATTACGATATCATCTTAGGCATGGTTTAGCTCAGAGCATCCAATGCGCAATTGACTGTATGGAGAAGAGAGTTGTGTTTCGCATTCTTGGCGAGACAGAGTTCTCTTATTCGTGTAGTCCTACGACTAAAAAAGTGATGGTGGTATCGGCAATGACGGCAAGGCGTATGCTATATTCGGGGTATGAAGGGTACTTTGATTCTTTACAGGACACTCGGATGAAGAGCGCAAACTCGGAAGAAACCAAAGTCATAGCAGAATTCCCCTACGTGTTTCCAAAGGAGATACCTGGAATGCCGCTAGACCGAAAAATTGAGTTCTGTATTGACACCTTTTCAGATACTCTGTCGATATCAAAAGCTCCATATCGGTTGGATCCTGCCAAATTGAAAGAACTGAAGTCAAAACTATAAGAGTTACTAGATCGTAGCTACATTCGTCCCAGTGTTTCACCTTGGGAAGTTCCAGTGTTATTGGTAAAGAAGAAAGACGGCATAGTGTGTCTTTACATAGATTATCGGGAATTAAACAAAGCGACAGTCCAGAACAAGTATTCGTTGCAAAGAATTTATGATCTGTTTGACCAACTTCAGGGGGATACATTATTTTCAAAGATTGATCTTCGTTCAGGGTATCACCTTTTGAAGATCAAACCAGATGATATTCCTAAGTCAGCTTTTCGTATAAGATATGGATACTACATTTTTTGGTTATGCCTTTTGGTTTGTCCAATGCTCCAGCAGCATTCGTGGATATGATTAATTGAGTATTCCAACCCTTCTTAGACAAGTTTGTCGTCATGTTCATCGATAATATCTTAACCTACTCGTCAGATAGAGAAACTCATGCTGAATATTTAAGGACCGTAATGCAAATAATTCATGAATATCAGTTATATGTGAAGTTAAGCAAGTACGAGTTCTGGATAAGTAGTGTGGCTTATCTTGGGCATGTTATTTTAGCAGATGGTGTATTAGTTGACCCGAAGAAAATAGAGGCAGTGGTGGATTGTAAACAACCTACATCGGCTAGTGAGATCAGAAGTTTTCTTAGCTTGGCTGGGTACTATCGGAGATTCGTAAAGAACTTTGTGAAGATTGCGTCGCCTCTGACTCGTCTCACCCAAAAGGGAGTAGTATTTAAATGGACAGACGACTGTGAGAGCACTTTCTAGGAACTAAAGCAGCGACTCATCTCGGCTCCAATTCCTACTCTTCTTGATGGACCTGAGAGATTTTAGATATACAGAGATGCATCTTGGCTCGGATTATGATGTGATCTTACGCAGCGTAGAAAAGTAATTGCGTAATCCTCAAGATAGCTGAAACAACATGAAAAGAATTACTTGATGCATGATTTGGAACTTACGGCGATTGTGTTCGCGTTGAAATTGTGGCGACACTATCACTCTGAAGTATCCTGCAAGATATTCGTGGATCACAAAATCCTTAAGTGTAAGTATATATTCATGCAAAAGAAATTAAACTTTAGGCAACAATGATGGCTAAAATTGATAAAGGATTATAACTTGATGATTACTTATAAGCTGAAAAAAACAAATGTTATGGAAAAGGCATTGAGTCAGAAATTCGTCGGATAATTATCTGTGTCAAGTAGACTTCTTCGAGAGTTGGAAGAAATGGGCATTGAATAAAAAGTCTGTACACAGGGAGCGCAGCTGGCTCAATTGCAATTACAAACAAACTTGCTCTAAAAGATCAAATTCGCACAAGAGGACAACCAATTCTTGCAGAAGATATGCGAGTTGATTCTAGAAGGAAAGGCTACTGATTTCATGGAATGCAAGAATGGAATATTGTGGCTTAATGACAGATTATGTGTACCTAAGGATGATAAACTCAGAAAGAAGATACTGACTGAGGCTTATTATGCTAAGTACACCTTGCATCCAGGAAGTACCAAAATGTACAAGGATCTGTGCACAATATTTTAGTGGCACGACATGAAGAAAGTTATGGCATTGTTCGTGTCACGATGTCTAGATTGTCAACATGTGAAGGCAGAGCACCAGGGACCCAGTGGAGAGTTGTAGAACCATGCCATTCCGGAATGGAAATGGGAGGACATCTCAATGGATTTTATAGTGGACTTACCAAGGACACCAAAGGAAAATAATACAATTTGGGTCGTCATGGATAGACTGACCATGTCGGCTCATTTTATAGCAATCAAAAATACATGGAGCACAGACCGTTTGGCTCAAATTTTCTTAGATCAGAATGTCCAGTTTGAAAACCCCCACAATTTTTGAATTTTGAATTTTATTATTTTTATTTTAATTATAAGAATTTTTTGTTATTATTAGCAAATTGGAAAATATGTTCTTCGGTTTAATTAATATCTGGTTATATTTAGTAAATAAAATCATTTGACAAAAATATACTTTTGGGTAAAATTAATTTTTAGATTATTATAAACTTTTCCTAGAAATTATTTTAGGAACAAATCTAATTTACTGAATTTTTATATATATTTTTAGGATATTTTGGATATATATATATATATATATATATATATATAAGAAAAGAAAGAAAAAGAAAATAGATAACTAAATAAACTAAATCAAAACCTTAACAATCTATTTCCTCCCAGACCCACTTACCCGCGTGCAGACCCCTCACGACACCCGCTCTTCCTATCTCTCTAATATATATATACAAACACGAGTTTAAACCATAACCCTATTCTCAAGACCCAACGCCGACGCCAACCCCCTACCGACCGCCATGGCCATCACCATCATCGTCGTGCAGTTGTCGGCCGGTCGAACGACAACTATAATCCCCCGCACGCGGCAGTAGGCGCAGTCTCGACCCTATTTTCCAGTTTTGATTTCTCCTTCACCTCTAGATCATTTTTTAATCTGATTCTTTCTATGTTATCACAACATAACCATCTAGGACTTTCTTTAATAAGATTAATTTATAATTTCCTCGATTGAGTGAGAAATCGACTCAAAGTTGAGAAAAAATCTACTTTAAACCAGTCCAAATCACCTAGTTTATGGTTGTTTTTCTTCCAAAATAATTAGTATTTTAAAAATCTACTTGAATACTATTTTAGACAACATATCCAAGTTTAATTCTATTTTTTAGTTATTTTTATTTGCCTCCAATTTCTGTAAAATCGAGTTCCAAAACTAAGAAAAACTTATTTACAAACACGAGTTTAAACTTATTTTCAAAAAAACCTAAACTTATTTTCAAAACTAAGAAAAACTTATTTTCAAAACTAAATTTTTCAAAAAAACCTTATTTTAGTCGTCTCACTAAACGAGGCAACTTTGTCACGCCCCAGTCCCAAAAGTACACGGTACCAGGCCACGTGGCAATAGCCAGCTGACACGTCTCCGAGGATATCCCAATTTAATGGATCCTAGCGAAGAGTGCTATGCTGTCCTAAATACTAACATGTCCACTATCTGTCAACAACAGGTAAACTAATCTCATCCACAATATAAAGAGCAAGAAGTACTAAATAAACTGCTGGAAGATAAACACCAGTCTGAAATATCATTGTACAAACCAAGATGTCTGGTGGGAACAAACCCACTACTATGACGAAATAAAGTACTGAAATGAGATATAAAAGATGCATTCTGTCCTCGGTTAACGTGCGTCTTGAGACAATAATTCTACGTTATCGGTTTATGAACTCCAATACGCCTTGTTGAATTATACACCATTTATTCCATGTTAATTTCACTAGGTAGATGCCTACGTTTCTGGTGCATTATAAGTGCTTATAACAAGTCCGACTATTAGGGTAATTATCATTAATTAATTATTGTTTTAAATCAAATTAGCATACAACTCATATTTAGGGTTCCATATAATTAATTTGTGTCCACGCACGACATGCGACATAACTTGACGTTACGACGACACATTCGTATGATGATATGATACAAGGAAAGGAGGCTGGTGGTCGAATACCTGGTCGACAGGACGAAGGGGGTCTATCTGCTGGTTGGTAGTCCTCCGGCGGGGAGCTCCGGCGTTGGCGGCGGTGGGCAGCAGCGGCAGCGGCAGTAGCAGCAATATTCGCAGAAGCAGCAGTCGCAGTCCTGGCGGCGGCGGTCGTCGGGTCGTGGCGGCGTGGGCTAAGGGGCTGTGGACAGTCGGGAGCAGTCGGGTTGAGGGGCTGTGGACGGTCGGGAGCAGTCGGGGCAAGCGGCGTTGGCGGTGGTGGTTTGGTGATCGGGGGGGCTGTCAGGGCAGGCGGCGTGGGCTGAGGGGCCGTGGACGATCGGGAGCAGTCGGCGTTGGCGGTGGTGATTTGTTGATCGGGGACTGTGATGGTGGGTGTCCGGCCGGTTAGGGGGGGAACCCGGTTTAGATGGGGAGGTCGGCTAGGGTTTGAAGGGGATGATAAATAGTGGGTTTTTAGGGTTTTGTATGAGAAGGTTGGTATTTATATGTTGTGATGGAGGTTATAGGCTGGCCTCGAGTGTGGCCCTGTCCTGCCTTGTTGGGGGCTGGTCCACGTGGTAGAGTGCAATATGGGCTTGGTCGGGCTTGTTTGAGGTGAACTTGACCTCGAATTTAATTAAATTAATAAATGCAAGGCGTTCTCTTAAGAAATGTTGCGTAGCTAAGGCAAGACGCAATAGCGAGTATCTAAGGTTGCACAATGGTCAGAGGGGTAGTCTGGCACGTCTAAAAGATGTTCGTTACTTCGGGTGGAAGATATTAATGGTGGGATGCTCCAACCTCGAAGCAATGACAAGGTGTATTAAGATGTATAATTAACGCACATTAATCCTAATTAATTCTACATAAATCCTAGTCTCTTGATTTAATTCCAATTAATCCTGAATTGGTCGAGGGGGTTTACAATCTACCCTCCTTAGAGCATTTCGTCCTCGAATTAAAACATACGCATGGTAAGAAGTTCTGACTAAATTTAAAAAATACTAATACGTACCTTGTCCTTCGAAGAGATGGGGATAGTGATGTCTAATATCCTCCTCGCATTCCCAAGTCGACTCACCTAGTTTATGATGTCTCCACGCGACACGAACTAAGAGAATAGTCTGTCCTCGTAGTACTTTCTCACTCCTGTCCAGAATCTCAACAGGCTCCTCTTGGTATGATAAACTCGGGCCAACTGTGATCTCTGAGTGGTCAAGTACATGACTCAGATCAGGTATGTACCTCCTTAGCTGAGATACATGGAAGACGTCATGAACTCCTTCCATGGTCTGCGGCAAGGCTAATCTGTAAGCAACCTCTCCGACGCATTCTAACACGTCGAATGGTCCAATGTATCTCGGGCTCAGCTTCCCTCTGCCTCCGAATCTGATAGTCCCTCGAGTAGGCAAGATCTTTAGAAATACGTGATCTCCAACCTAAAATTCTAAGGGTCAACGATGCACATTTGCCCAATGCTTTTGTCTGTCTTGTACTGCTCGAAGGTGCCCTTGGATCTTCTTCACCTTTTCTACTGTACGAACAACCAACTCAGGTCCGAGAATCTGTCGCTCGCCTATATCACTCCAGCATACTGGGAAACGATACTTTCTTCCATACAATGCTTCATAGGGAGCCATTTGGATGCTTGCCTGATAGCTGTTGTTGTAAAAAAACTTGACCAGATGCAAATGGTCCTCCCATGATCCTCCGAAGTCAAGTATGCACGCTCTCAACATGTCTTCTAGCGTCTGAATGGTGCGCTCCGACTGGCCATCTGTTTGTGGGTGATACGCTATGCTAAACTTCAGGCGAGTACCGAGACTCTCTTGCATACTCCGCCAAAAGTAAGACGTGAACCTCGTATCCCTGTCAGACACGATGCTAACTGGCACTCCATGTAGGCGTACAATCTCCCTCATATAAATATCTGCTAAGGCCTCCGTCGATTGCCCAACTCTGAAGGTAAAAAGTATGCAGACTTGGTGAGTCTATCCACGATTACCCATACTGTATTGCGCCCACTAGAACTTCTCGGGAAGCCCGTAAAAAAGATCATAGTAATATGCTCCAATTTCTACTCTGGTATAGGGAGCGGCTGAAGCAATCCTACAGATCTCTGATACTCAGCCTTGACTTGCTGACACACCAGGCACTTGGCCACAAAGCGTACTATCTCTCTCTTTATTCCGTGTACATCTTTGTGCCTCCTGGATAAATAGAATAGGTCAAACTGTGTGCCTCTGCCATCAACTCCTGACGAAGTTCTCCATTTGGAACATAAAGATGATCATCGTATCTTAAAGTCCCATCTTCATGTATTCTCAGTCATGTCTGCATTCCAGCCTCTGTCCTCTGTCTAAGCCTCTGAAATCGAGCGTCTGTCGGCAAAGCAGCCTTGATCCTCTCCACTAATGTCGATTGTAATTGGAAACTCGACAACTGTCCATCTATTCCGGGTATAACGACCTCTATACCCATCTGTTCTAGCTCTTTCAACAGATGTTGTTGGGTGGTCCTGAAGAATGCCATGGGTCTTCTGCTCAACGCATCAGCTACTACGTTGGCCTTTCCCGGTTGATATTATAGCTTACTCTCAAAGTCTATCATCACCTCGAGCCATCGTCTCTGCCTCTGGTTAAGATCCTTCTGAGTATAGACGTACTTTAGGCTCTTATGATCAGTAAATATCTCCACTCTCTCTTCATATAGATAGTGCCTCCAAAGCTTCAAGGCAAAGATTACTGCTGCAAGCTCCAAGTCGTGGGTGGGATAGTTCTTCTCATATGTCCTCAACTGTCTAGAAGCATAAGCTACAACCTTTCCATGCTGCATCAAGACACATCTTAATCCTTTTTCGGACGCATCGCTATAGATCATGAATCCTCCGGGTCCAGAAGGTATGGTCAAGATAGGTTCAATAGTCAAACGCTTCTTCAGTTCGTCAAATGCCTTCTGACACTCCTCTATCCAAGTAAACTCCTGCTCCTTATGGGTCAAGCGGGTCATCGGCTCTGCAATCTTCGTGAAGTTTTCTACGAACCTCCGATAATATCCGACAAGTCCATGGAAACTCCTCACTTCTGAGACATTGGTAGGGGTTGTCCATGTCTCTACTGATAAAATTTTCGCCAAATCTTCTGATATGCCCTCTCCTGAGATAACATGTCCAAGAAAAGCGATACGATCTGGAAGAAACTCGCATTTGTTTAGTTTGGCATAAAGATTCTCTCTTCTTAGTGTTTCTAACACTAGTCTCAGATGCTCTTCGTGCTCCTCGTGGCTCTTCGAATATACCAAAATATCGTCGATGAAGACTACAACGAACTGGTCTAAGTATTGGTGGAATACTCTGTTCATCAAGTTCATAAATACAGCAGGTGCATTCGTCAGTCCAAAAGGCATCACTAAGAACTCGTAGTGACCATAACGAGTCCTGAATGTTGTCTTTTGAATGTCTTCTCTTCGCACCTTTACCTGATGATAACCCGACCTTAAGTAGATCTTTGTGAACACCACTGCTCCTGTCAGTTGGTCGAATAAATCATCGATCCACGGCAGGGGGTACTTGTTCTTGATAGTCAGAGCATTAAGGGCTCTATAATCAATGCACATGCGTACTGTTCCATCCTTCTTGGGTACAAACAATACTGGTGCTCCCCATGGTGATGTACTAGGACGGATAAATCCTTTGCTCTGTAACTCCTCTAATTATAGCTTCAGCTCATCTAACTCCTTCTTCGCCAATCGGTATACATTAGAAGATATCGGTGCTGCTCCGGGTACTAGTGGTGAACTCCACGTCTCTATCTGGCGGTAAGCCTAGCAGTTCTTTAGGGAATGCATCTTCAAATTCTGCAACTATTGGCGGGGGTGCAATCTCCATAGCCATGCAAGTTCCCGCAATCTGTCCTACTCCTTGTTCGTTGGTCCCTCGCATGTACTCGAACTCCGGTTGATCTGGCGGTCTATAGGTGACGCTACCCTTCCGGCAGTTCAGTACAGCATTATACTGGCTTAACCAGTCCATGCCTAACACAACATCAAAGTACGGCATAGGTAATACCAAGAATCGTGCTCTCATCTCTCTTCCACATACGACTACCGAGCATGTTCTGATAGTGCTGGTAACCGGCACGATACCTCCTCCGGTAAGAATCTTCCAACTCTTAGGTAAGTGAGAAGTCGCTACTCGATGCATTGCAATAAATCTACTAGATATAAATGACAATGTAGCTCCAGAATCAAATAATACAGTTGTAGGTAATGATGCAACTAAGATGGTACCTGTGATAGCTCCCCCTTCTGTTTCCTCCTCAGTAACTACTAAAGCAAAGGCTTGTCCTTGCCTTTATCCTCTTGTCTGTTGTCGTTTCCAGTTGAACTGTACTTCCTGTGGGTCCAAGGGCGGTCCCCTCTGAAATCCTCTGGGTGCTGGTGGTCGCTGGCCTCCTGGTGGGGGTAGTATCCTCGGGACTGGTGCTGCTGGCCTCGGTCCTGTCTGCAGTGCTGCCTCTCTACGTTGTAGGCAATCCCTGACAAGGTGCTGACTCGATCCACATATCATGCATAATCCCAACTTCTTCCAGCAATCTTTAATGACGTGTCCCTTCTTGCCGCAATAGTGACAAGTCGGAAGCTCCTGCTGTGGGTATGGCGCTGCCCTCTGCTGTGTCTGTGCTATGAGACGACGGATCGGTCCTCCTGCTCTAAGTTATGCTCTGGCTGGTGTAGTCGTGCTGGAACGTCTAGCCCCTCTGACGATGGCCTCCTGGATTCTCGTCTCTGCAAGAACCTCTTCATAAGAAATCCTTGCCTGTGTAGTGGTATACCTCTGTAGCTCGAAATTGAGACCGTGATGAAATCTCTGGGCTTTCCCAAGATCATTGGGTATCAGGACGGCACTAAATCTGCTAAGGCGGCTGAACTCCGCGTCATATGCATCAACAGTCATATTCCCCTATTCTAGATATAGGAACTGGGAGTACAGGGTATTTCTGACTGTAGCTGGGAAATACTTTGTGTTGAAGTACTCTAAGAACTGTTTCCAAGTCTGGTTCTTGCCTACACTGCGCTCAATAGAATTCTACTAGTGGTGGGCGTTGCCTTTTAGTTGGGCCCTTAACGCGGTCATCCAAAGATCTTGGTGCAGTTGTGAAGCCTCTAGGAACATCTCTGTGTTGGCGACCCAATCAGAGATCTGCTCGGCAGTCTCATTGCCCGAGAAAGTATCTGGTCCCATCTGTCGGAACTATCTAACAGTGCCACCTGTGGTGTTGGGGCACTCCCTCTCTAGTACTGTCATCAAACTCTGTCTCAACGTCTCTGTCTGATGCCACTGTGCTTGCATCATAGTCTGAAAGAACTGGAGCATCTGTGGTTGTCCATCTAGTTGTGGCATCTGGGGTGTGTAGGGTGGAGGTGGTGGTAATGGAATCTCTGGCCGGGCAGTAGGCGTCTCCTCAGATGTCGGCCTCTCAGTCTGCGGCATCAGTGTAGCTCCTGAAGTCTGGCCCTCACAATATTGTGTGGGGATTGTCTGGGAAGTCTGTCCCTCAAGCTGCAGGGTAGGATCGCCCTGCGATGTCTCGTGCCAATGTATCAGTGGGGTCTGTAGCGGAGGATGCCCTTGGGGTACCTCTTCTCCTTGAGTGGTGTTATCCGGCACCGCGGTACAGGGTTCTCCTCGTCCACTACGCAAATTCATCTTGCTGTAAGAGATAGGACATCATTAAAAGAGTTCGAGAACAAACAAACATGATGCAGATATTTAGGAGCAGTATGAAGGAAGTTCAAAGACGAATCAAAAGTGGATGAGACCTAATAATTTCTATCCTATTATAGGCTCGCTGGGCATTTTATCATACCACAAGCGAAAAGAGACCTGCATGGGCTACCACTAAAACAATGTCACGCCCCAGTCCTAAAAGTACACAGGACTAGGCCACGTGGCAATAGCCAGCTGACACGTCTCCGAGGATATCCTAATTTAATGGATCCTAGCGAAGAGTGCTACGCTGTCCTAAATACTAACATGTCCACTATCAGTCAACAACAGGTAAACTAATCTCATCTACAATATAAAGAGAAAGAAGTACTAAATAAACTACTGGAAGATAAACACCAGTCTAAAATATCATAGTACAAACCAAGATATTTGGTGGGAACAAACCTACTACTATGACAAAATAAAGTACTGAAATGAGATATAAAAGATAATGACTAGGGCATCGGCTCTAGATAATGATGCACCCAATCTAGGCTGAAGGCCTACCAACTGGTCACGGAAACTCTGACGGCTGCACCTCTAACTCCTCAGCTGTAATAAATCTCATCTCCTGTCCTAGGCCATACACTGTGGGGTAGAAAGCCTCGTCCAATTCTGGAAAGGTACCAGGTCCTCAGAGGGACGTAATAAGATACATAAAAGCATGTCATATATAAATACTGAATAAAATAAATAAAATAAAAGGTGTGCTAGCCATCTAAGTGAATACAATATGAGAACAACTATGAGTATATGGGAATGTGTAGGCTAGACATATGCTGACGTAATTTACTAGTCGTGGCAACCGGATAATATATGCCACACATGCCCCCTATAACACGGGCGCAGGAATACAATAACGTCCGACGTTCTATAGAGTGTGGTATCTGCAATATCACCAAGTAACGTCCAACTCTCTATAAAACGTGGTATCAGTAATATATAAATACGTCCGTATCACTCCGTCGAGTACGATATCAGTATAAAGGAGTGGGGTATCCAATATGCCTACTAGTCGTCCTCCTCGCCCAATGTAGATATACAAGATATACAAGTCAAATAATCGATGCGCATACCCCCTTATCTAAATACCAAGTCTCTATACTGAAATAGTCCTGAATTGCTTTCTAACCGTGATGCTTGTCACACGCGGCGATAGCTAGTCGATCATGTGAACTCGCATCTCAACATGAGATTTGTCACTACGAATACATGTGGAAGTGACAGGTCTTGGAAGATAACAGGGTATCATCCAATGAGGTGAGTCTGCTAATGACTAAGTCCATATATACTAATCATCGACGTATCCGTCGAATGCACCCAAGACAATCTCGGACGCGCAGAGTTGTATAAAGCAAAACAACAAGCATATAATACAATATTTGCATAATTTAAATTAGACAGTAAAATATGGCAAGGTATCTTGCCTGAGTCCTCAAGATGTGAATGCCAATAGCCTCCTCCTGCAGTGTCTCTTGGCTGATCCAATGACCCTAAACATACAATATAATATAGAAATTCCATATCAGACACTAACGCAAATACATACATAATTTACGATGCTGCTCTTAGGTACTGTCGCAAGATCACATCTGATCGAATACAGCGTCACGTGTGCACGCAGCTAGGGTGTACACACGTTCTATCCTTAGTTAACGTGTGTCTTGAGACAATAATTCTACGTTATCGGTTTACAAACTCCAATATGCCTTGTTGAATTATACGCCATTTATTCCATGTTAATTTTACTATGTAGATGCCTACGTTTCTGGTGCATTATAAGTGCTTATAACAAATCTGACTATTAGGGTAATTATCATTAATTAATTACTGTTTTAAATCAAATTAGCATACAACTCATATCTAGGGTTCCATATAATTGATTTGTGTCCACGCACGACACGCGACACAACTTGACGACACGACAACACGTTCGTATAATGACATGATACAAGGAAAGGAGGCTGGTGGTCGAGTACCTGGTCGACAGGATGAAGGGGGTCTATCTGCTGGTTGGCAGCGACAGTAGCAGCAATATCCGCAGCAGCAGCAGTCACAGTCTTGGCGACGGCGGTCGTCGGGTCGTGGCTGCGCGGGCTGAGGGGCTGTGGACAATCGGTAGCAGTCGGGGCTGTCGGGTTGAGGGGCTGTGGACGATCGGGAGCAGTCGGGGCAGGCGGCGTTGGCGGTGGTGGTTTGGTGATCGGGGGCTGTGATGGTGGGTGTCCGGCCGGTTGGGGGCGAGGAACTCAGTTTGGATAGGGAGGTCGGCTAGGGTTTGAAGGGGATGATGAATAGTGGGTTTTTAGGGTTTTGCATGAGAAGGTTGGTATTTATATGTGGTGATGGAGGTTATGGGCTGGCCTCGAGTGTGGCCCTGTCCTGCCTTGTTGGGGGCTGGTCTACGTGGTAGAGTGCAATATGGGCTTGGTCGGGTTTGTTTGAGGTGAACTTGACCTCAAATTTAATTAAATTAATAAATATAAGGCGTTCTCTTAAGAAATGTTGCGTAGCTAAGGCAAGACGCAATAGCGAGTATCTAAGGTTGCATAATGGTCAGAGGAGTAGTCTGGCACATCTAAAAGATGTTCGTGACTTTGGGTGGAAGATACTAATGGTGGGATGCTCCAACCTCGAAGCAACGACAAGGTGTATTAAGACGTATAATTGATGCACATTAATCCTAATTAATTCCAAATAAATCCTAATCTCTTGATTTAATTCTAATTAATCCTGAATTGGTCGAGGGGGTTTACAAACTTCGTCATGTGCAGATTGCACCGAAAGGGCGTATCATAAACATGGACATATGAGATTTTACAAAAATTGATTTGGACGTGCGTGTATGCCAAAATCAACGTGTTTCCGACAAAAAACTGCTTATTTGTTGGCCCATTGGTCATGGTCGAACCAATTTTGATAATCGATCTAACCTGGACTAGATATAAGCTGCTACAATACTTTTCAGACATACTATGATGACTGCAACATCAACGGTTCAGAGCTGCTTTCCATCGTCGTGTCGATCTTTATTTTCTGTATATAATATATTTTTTCTATTTTATTGAGTCTAGGATATGCTGTACACCGAGTCATACTGGCAATTAGGCTACCCTAAATTATTTTTAAAATAGCCTATCTCCTTTTCTAAAAATAGCCTATCTTGAAATAGCTAAGTTGGACCCAAAACTCAGCCCAGTTTTTGTTCTAGCCCAGAACTAAGGGAACATAACTCGAACCGAGTTCGGCCCGAGTTCGGTCTTAGTGAACATTTAATTAAAAAACTTGGTCTCTCTGTAGTTTCGGATACAACAGCTATTTTTTGATATTTTGTAGACGAACTCTGGCCTAGTTCTGGCCGAGTTCTATGTGAACTCTCCTTTGAGAAATCCTATAAATAGAGAAGAGATTTCACATTCAAAAATATCAATCAATTTACTTTTATCTTCTCTTCTATTTTGGTATACGAGCTCTAAAATCAATTTATTTTTATATCCCAAGCTAGTTATAATTCCTTAGTCTTAGTTGCCAGTACGGTACGATCTAGAAGTTTAGAGAGTTATAATCAGAAACTTGCTCAGAAATTCTCTACTCCACATTTGAAGTCGTCGAGCTCTTCGGATCAAAGATCATTTCTGTAAGAAGTTAGTAAGCCTTCGGATCAAAGTTTATATTCCATTCATATAGTGGATTCCAAATGGGAGCTAGAGTCCTCCCGCCTAGATTAGTCCTCACATTGAGGGATACCAGGATACATTGCTGTATTTGTGTTTGCCTTCTCGCTCTTTACTTTACTTATGCTTATGCTGTGATAGTTGTGACATACCTACAACACAATTGCTAGACTGTTATTATAGTTGTGACACATACTTATATCTATGACACATATATAGCAGTCATGATACTTGTATAACTTGTTAGAAATTTTTTAATTGCAAAATTTTGTTGCATATTCTATTCACCCCTCTATAGAGTATATTATATTATATTATATTTTGATCCTACAGTATCGATATTTTCCAAATTTTTATAACTACTTCGTGTATGTATATCGTTTTGCAATAAAACTTAAGCCATCGAATTTGCAACGTTATGCTAGTCCTGTGACCCAAGTTTGGTTTGATTCTGAGAACGTTGACGAAATACCATTTTGCTGGCCCCACGGTTCCACTTGACGGGTGATTTCGTGATCGGATCACCGAAATCCAGTTTTGGACATTCTGTTATGTTTGTATCAGTATTCTGGACTTGTAGCCATTAAGTTGGATAAATTTGGAGAACTTTATCTTCGACACATTTTTTAGTACGAAGTGGGCTACGTGTAGACCCCGCTTTAACCCAAAACTGTTATTTTACCCGTGTATCCAAATTGGACTTATAGGCAGTCAATCCTAGATATTTCTTATATTCTAGAAACATTAGTGATGTTTGTTTTAGTATCCGTAGACGTTCGTGTAGATTCTACCTCTTTGGGAGCAGTTGACATATCTAGCTCGTCACATGGACTTTACCATACCATCATCCTCAATCTAGGCAAGTATACCTTATCATGATGATTGTTTATTTATATTTTGTACAACATGTTGTATTTATGTTATTTATTTACTTAGTTATTTTCTATAAAAATAAAATGTCCAAGATAGACTTGGGTGCAATGACGAATTGGGTCATCTTTATTTTATTCATTATACATATTGACCTAGAGTTTTGTGACCACCAATAATTATGAGGTATTCTCATATTTGTACGTACACGGATGTGTGATATGCGTGAGAGGGCACGAACCATCGTATTTGGGTCGCTCCTAATATGTAATAGACGTGTGTCGGCCTAGTCATATTTAGTGTCTGGGTGCATTCATTGGACGTAGTGGTGAGGAACTGGACGTGTCATGTCAGGGATACGATTCTGTACAGTCGGTTGGGTGGGAAGGATATACACGAGGTGCATGGGCTACTTTACACTTTTTCTTTGTAACCTATGCACTTCGCCGGAGATGCGTAGTGAGATGACCCTTATATTATTAACAGACGGCCTCTGACGATCGAAATACATTTTGCTTTGTAGGCCACTGATTCTTCGAGAGAATTATGCCAATCTTATTTTTAGCCAGACAACCCATTCATACAAAGGTTATCCTCAATTGTATTCATGTAGCTTGGTTTGTTTACCCAGTACATATGTTTATATTCAGTTTATGAGTGGCATGCTTTTAGATAACTTGTTACGTCCCTCTGAGGACCTAGTACCTTGCCAGTTTTACAGCATAGACCATTGTGGAGCCTGCTTGGAGTTGCTGATGGATGTTGCTTTGTTATGCGGACATTGGTACCAGGTACATATATCATTTCTACTAGAGTTATGGTTATTTATTCTTATTGTTGATTCATCTGCTGATGTAGCCTAGTTTTTATAGACTCAGATTTCTTTCTCGAGTCTATTCGAGCTTGTGTGTTACTGGGCGGCCGACTTTAACACATGAAGCTCATTCTTGATATTATGTATTCTTGTGGATTGAGATATATTTCTATTTCTTAGTGATCTTTAAAGTAATACAGTGTACATATGTGTTATGGTTTCCATATATTAGAGTTGACATATACATGCGGCTGGCATGTTTACGTATTCCTAGTCCTACATAATTTGGGACTAGGGCGTAACATATTTTTGTGGTGGCCTATGCAGGTCCTGATTAAATTATCCCAGTTACGTTACTGTGATTAACGAGCCTGCACTAGGATATGTTTGTTAGGATCTCAATCCATAATTGCTTTGAACCTTCTCCTGATTTTTATTATCGCCTTTGAACCTCAAAAATCATATTCGATAATACTCTTCTTGAAATCTCTATCATTGATTCTCGTTCTTTTCTATTTTGGAAGGACCAACACTCATGCTTGACTTTTAATTATATAATTATTATAGCTTTATTATAGGATAAAGCAATGTGGTAGAATAATTCATAGGAACGATTGATTGAGTTAGAAATGGGTAAGTAGATGCATATAATAGGTAGGCTAATAGAACGAGAGGATAGCTTGGAATTATACATAGTATTAGCCTTAGCAGAGAACTTTCCCTCATCAATTAGATATTAGAACTCCCACCAGCAGTTAGTGTTAGACTTGAAACTTTACTATTCATAAATATTGGTCATGTTAGATATAGAATTTTCGTAATTACTAAGACGATTAAGGTTACTATTTGAGAGAATATCCAGTTAAAATTATAGAATTAGTTATAGCTCCATAAACCAATAGGACCAACCTTAAGAAAGACTTTAGAAGATACGACTTGAGATTCTCATTATGAATAGAATAGTTCGATAATCCTTATAGTTAAGGTTAGACCTAAGCCTATATAGAATCTTACATTACATTGAGTTCAATGAATTTATCACTTAGAAGAGACGATCATGACTTCATGCTTGTGTTATAGGGTAGTAACCTAGCCAAGCAAAAAATAGGTACTAAATAGTAGAGACTAAATGAACAATAGTATAGAGGAATAGGTAATAAAAGGGGTAAGTCATATGAGAGTAGATAGATATTCTAATTGAAGGTTAGACTAGTATTGTAATGACCAATTCCAATCGTGATTTGAAGAGTGTTCGTAGTAAATAGTATACCATGAACGATAGACTTGAGTACCTGATTAGTTTAACCTTGATCACCTGGTAAGTTAAGAAAATATGAGTTGGATGAAGTTGTAAGACTTGTATAATGCTTACCTATAGCTAGAAGTAGTTTGTCCATAGTAGGAGTGAGGTTATATAGAATTTAACCTATATAAATATAGTATTGAGTTTAAAGATTAGTTATATTACTTCCTCGACTATATTTCTCTCCTTCCTATCAATAAATTCTTATCTTGTTTTGCATATATAGCCTCGTGCTTTCGCAACAACGATCCTTCTAATTATAACAATTGAGTAATTCTTCTTCCCCTCCTGGTCGTGCCTTAATTACAAAATTAACTTTTTAGTTGATACGACTTCTTTGTGTTAATATCCATATCACCAAAGGTATCAGTTTTTTTCTACTCTAATCCCCTTAATCTAGTCACTATGACTCGATTCTCCAGATACCCGCTTAATCGTGCCTTATTCAACCCTGTGACCATACTCCCTAGACTTACCACAAATTTCTCTTGTTTTGGTCTGTAGATTCCTTCCTTCGTGATGCTCAGCCTGAGTACTCGTGATGCTCTCATCTTGTATTTCACATAGATGGTTACATACTTATTCTATTTATTTCATTATTTGCTGCACTGCATTTATTTTGGCTTATATTATCTGTACCTTTCTATGTCCCCTGAGGACCTGGATCCGAATTATGTCCCCAGGATTTGCAGACGAGATCTATCTCGAGGTATACGGGACCGCAGCAGAAGCTGATACAGGAGCTGTACCGACATCCGAGGATGAGGTCTTAGCTGAAGACTTTTCCTGAGCATCCATGTTTCATGCTCAGTATTTATTTTATTCAGTCATTTATATTTTGGTATGTTAAACCATTGTATCAGATATTTATCGGGTAGTTCCCCGAAGCACTTTGTTGAGACTGGTTGATGATTTACATTCCTTATATTCTGTGGATCATATTTTATTCTTGTATGGATGAGATTAGTTGTGCCTTGTTGTCATAGACTTGATTTTACAGCTTAAGTACGCCCTGATGGATCCATTAAATTGGGTTTGTCCATCGGTGTGTGTTGCTGGCCATTGCCACGTGTCTAGTCCCTCGGTATTTTGGGACTAGGGCGTGACATGTATTTTGTGGTGGCCCATACAGGTCAACGACTAAATTGCTTTGGTTTCAACTTAGGGACCGAGCAAGCCTGCAAATAGGATTAGAGTATAAGATCTCATCCACAACTGACTATGACTTCTCCTCCTCCTTCCAATCCATTCCGTTAAAAAATTGTATCCTGCTTGATTCATGTGCCTTCTCATTAGTTCCTTGAGTGTAGCCTTCTCCTAGAATATAGAAGTCCCTGTTGATAGAATGATAAGTAGGGTAACCTCCCTATTAAGAGTACAGCTAGGATACTGACACACCCCTAAGTAGAACGCTAAATGAACCCTAGCGTCCCTCACCTATAGAATAATTTATAATTATTTCTTGTTATAGTCATGAATGACCTAAGAGTAGTATAGGCATTGCTAAGAGCTAGTTAGAGATTTGACCCTAGTGTTGACCCCATTCTTGAGGAACCAATAGAAATCCGAGATCGAATGTTAGGACTGAACCTAATGTGCATAGTGAGATAGTGTTAGGATATAGGTTCGTGTCGTGATATTAGCAGACAGTACCTCAGGAAGCTCAGAGCAACGAGTATGACATTCCCCATGAGATCATACCTCAAACGCGAAGAATTGCTCGCCACCTTCACCTTAGGAAACCATGATATTATCTTGAGCCCCATATTTCAATTTCCTATGTTGTTCATCTGCGACCTTAACGTTCGCTAATGCGCAATGACTAAAATATGTTCTTCTTTTCTCCGTCTTTCAATTCGTGCCCCTGACCCTTCTGATAGTAGGCCAAGTAATTTTATTCCTCATTAAGGACCCATAGTTGCTAGGATTATAGCTGTAATCTTGAAGTTGAAAATTTTGTGCTTGGTAATTAGAGTTCGATAAGTTTGAGTTAATCTTGTAGATTGTGACCCGATGATTTTCCCTTAGAGTTAAATCACGTAATTTGTACCCCCACCTCGATACAAGTTATATTCCCTTTCCCTTGAGACCAGTAACCCCTCCATTCATACTATTTATACTTATGATCTATGAGCACTATGATTAAGACTTAAGGTGACCCTTACCTATATAATGCAATAGGAGACCCTAATAAGAGTTTCTGTTTTATTTACATGTGCAAGGTTATTATGAAGGGTCCTCTTAAGACTGTCACAGTATTAGTTTAATTCTTATAAGTTGGGTAGTATGCCTCACAACCTAGTACCACATAGTCCACTTGACCCATCGAGGCGGTGTAACTGAATGGCATTAATCACATGCTAGCATAAGATGACAGTGTTTATTCAGACAATAGAATCTAGAGTTTCTTGCCCTTATTTGGTCGACTAGCGACTTAGACAAGGAGGTTGTATGATAACTGTACAGATTGTAGAGTCTTTTATTATTGTTGCTTATTTTGTTTTTGTGAACTTGAATAAGTGGTACCTCCTTTCATCATCATCTAGCGTACTTATATTTCATATACTACCTTGACTTATGCTGCTATTATATAGCCTAGTTTTGCAAGCTTATTCTTTATCGAGCTTGTTCATGACATATGTATTATTGGGGAGGCCCATAATAATATATTTCAGAATTAGTGTATTACGGTCTGATCAACCATAGTGCGTTTGATTCGCCCATCGAAATACTACATTACGTGGATTGAGATATGTAGTGATTAGTAGACAAATATACTTGCCCTAGACATGTCTGACATATCGTATCGGTTACATAACTGTACTAATACGAGCATGCGAACAAAGGATGTAAACTCCCTCGATTTTATTCTGTAGATAGTTAGAGTAGTTTTGGAAAATTTTGATAGAAGATATTGAGGTTTAGAGTAGAGGATATTTACTTGGAATTTTAATCCAATTAATTTAAACCATTGGCACACCCTATCTTTGTCAAATTATTCGGAGCCCATTATCAGCCCATAAATTCCGTATAAATATTGTACTCTCGACTTAACTCGCCAAATTAGGCACTGGACTTTTCTGACTGTTAAATTCAATTTTTGTGTGCTCTAAATTAATTGCGCAATATTCTGAAAATCGTAACCCATATTTAATTCCGTGTCGGACACCTGTGTCGTTACCCTCGATTTTGGGGTACCAACTTAACCCGTTGAGCCGGACCAACTAAAGGGTCCAAGACTGACTCCAAGCCCCCACCATTTTTGGCCTTTGCGCCATTTCCGGATTTTGACCCCGCCGGCCCCAATTAAATTAAATTCGCGGGACGCGTTATCGCTATTTAAATCGGAATTTACCAACTTTTTAAATTTTATTTTTATCCTAAATTAATCCCAATGCCCTTCAAATTAGACCCGCACCTAACGCGCAACACCCCATCACCATGACAATTTTTAAATATATTTTTCTCCACAATTTTTGCGTTATTTCATGTGTCCATGCAATTTTCCGAATTTACGGGGGCTAAGTCGCAATTATCAAATTGTGTGGCAACCTCCTATTGGACATGAACTAGTGAGAGGGTCCCAATATAGGGTCCCAATCTCACCCACCTATTCCTCACATGAAGAAACCCCTCTCCTCATCATGTAAAATCTCATCCATCCATTTTAAATGGATGGATCCCAACCCTTCAATCCACCCAACACACCCCCCTATAAAGTAAACTTTCACCCTCACCCTCACACTTCCCAATCGGCCCTAATCCCAACATTTAGGAAACCTCATCTCTCTCTTTCTCTCTCTCTCTCTCCTCCTCCATATTTATATTTTCCATACACACTCATCCATCTTCATTTCTTCTTCTTCTTCTTCCTTATTCTTATTCTTCCTTTCTCCTTCCTGGAGAACTCATCCTCCGGCCGACGACCGACTCCACTCCGGTGAACTCCGGGCTGCAGCACCGGCGGCTCCGACATAGCTACCTGACCGCCCCGACAGTGCGGCGGACCCGCGCAGCTCCGGCCTGGAGCGCCACGCTGCTCCCGCGGCGACTGTCGACCGGCTGTGCTCGACGACCCAACCCCCTTGCGGCCAACCCCGCGACTGACCTCACGACCCCTCCGGCCAGTCACAGCAGTCGATGGCGATCTCTTCTCCCCGCACGGCCTGACAGCAGCCGTCCGGTCAGCCATTTCCCCCGTGACAGTAGCTTCACTCCCCATGCCGGACTATACTCCTCCACTTCCTATTTTTCGGCCAGAGTTCCCGTCACACCACCACCACCGACCTGTGACATCTCGTCCCCCGACCGGACCTAGTTCCCAGCCGCCCAGTGTACAGCCACCCCACTCCGTGCACAGCCATCCCATCGGCTACTGCACGAATCCACTCCGGTGCACAGCCTCCCCACTCTGGTTTCGACAGCGAAGCCACCCTGCTCCGGCAGTGTTTCCTATCTTCCGGCCATCTCCACGTTTATCCCACCATCACCACCACCATTTGGCACCTCCCTCCACCGGCCATACCCCGGCATCGACATCGGCGAGGTCGACCCTCCCCTTTTTTTGTTTTAATTCTAGACTTTACTATTTCTTAAATTTGGATGTTTATATATAAATGGGCTGGTGTTAGCTAGGGTTAAGTGTTGATGGTTATATAGATGGTAAGTGTTTCGAGGATTATAAGTAGATAAAGTTGTTAAGGTTTAATTTATATAATGTTGGCATAAATATGGTTAGTGTAGGTTACTTTGAACTATGCGTTAAGGTTTACCTTGGTTAATACAAATAAGGTTTAATGTGAATACATGTGGAAATTTAAATTACTAGATGATGGGTTTAATGAGGTTGACGTAGTTTAATATTTATGTAGTATAGTGAGCATGTGTCTTGTGGTTTATGAAGATGAATTTGGAAGTGGTACTTGAGTGAAAATTAGAGTTGGCTCCTACATAAATTATTGAGATTTAATTAAAGTATGTGCTCGAAGAAATTATACAGATGACTAGTTGCTAGACTATCGTACCGATAGTCAACTGTAGTCAACCCCCTAGTTTCTTGTCCCAGTGAGTCATAGCTGAGACTGAGTTTAGTTGTTGATGTATGTAGCATCCCTGTCTGTCGTAGAATAGAGTATTGATTATGGTTTGTATCTCTTCACTAGGTACTGCGGGACCTGAGGGCTTGGACGCGGTACCGGGACCCCGTCATCAGCAGCCGCACGCAGGCAAGTGTACCTTGCCACCCTGTATTTTAGTTTACAGATATTTGTTATTTCGTATGTACATCGTGTACGTAGTTATGTTGACGTTCGGTACTTCGCGTCCGATTTACAACCGGGTGAAGACGTACGTCGTAGCATCCTAGGAAGATTGTTGGATGATTCGTAGTATCTCGATATGCGTACCTGAGTTTATCGACACTCCAGGACACACTTGTACACTATGATCATGCCAGATTCCTGTATCCTGATACTGACATCATGACCAGAGACTGGGACGACCTTAGGGTCGCGTCTGTTGAGTTATCTTCCGTGTGTCGAGACTGTTAGAGGTTCAGGTTCAGCGCACAATCGTTGACCGATTGGGATGGGGAAGACAGTTACTAGACGTTTGGGCTACTCTGCACGCGCTTATATATGTATATGTAGTGATCATGTTTCATAGTGTAGTGATCCTGTTTTATAGTATAGTGGTAACACCCGTGTGTCTCTGTGCTCGGAGCTATGGTACGACCCGTGTGTCTCTGTGTTCGGAGCTGCAGTTTTATTTTGGACAGCCCACGCGTCGAACATTATATTTAAACTGTGTCACACTAGTTGGTTATGATAGAGTATCCTGTCGTACACTTGTACTTTCTATTTACTTGGCATGCTATATTTCTGTACCTTGTTACGTGTCACGACCCGCACCCGGAATTTGGGCATGAGTCGTGGGTACGTCCAGCCTACGCCGCAGCATCGGCGGTAGAACGCTGTCTAGGTCTCAACATATAATATCCTGTCAAAAGTCTCAGCTCCGTACGGAGGACAATGATAAATATCTACAGTTCTATAATATACTCAATCACAAGCTATAAGAAATAATGGCACGATGAGAATAGAAAAGAGTTCTATAAAAACCAACCACAACAAGTCCAACTCAAATCCTGGGTCTAAATGACCTCACAAAATCACAAAATAATAAATATAACTCAGTCTCAGTCTAAAACAATAAATGCAGAAAAATAATCTAAGAACAGCCAGGTACATTCTCCTCTAGGCTAGGCAACTCCTCTGGGGTTTCTGGAGTGAAATCACCCTCTAATCCTGGGCCGTAATGAGTGGGGCACAAGCTCTCCAGGTCCTCTGAAAAATGTTATCCAGTCAGGATTGGAGCGAAGCACAAGCACTAACAGCAGTTTCATTAAATTGACAAAATCTATAAACAGTGTAAGAAATACAAGATGGAAAATAAATGCTGGAAATGTAAAGTACTGGAGAAAATAGAAATAGGCAATAGAGCATCTAGCAATGAACAATAAATAGTGAATGCTAGACAATAAGTAGTGAATGCTGGAACAGGTGAATCTGAATAAAATAGACATCTAGCTAAGTGTTTGAATTATCAGTTTATCATGCGATCGGCTTGGGACTTGATCAGGCTGGTTATATATGATTAACTATGATTCTTGTAGGTCAGGCTAACCATATGGTTAGCTATGATGCATGTAGTGGTCAGGTTAATCATATATAACAGCTATGATGCATGTAAGAGGGTCAGGCCGCACCCAACGTGAGAAGTGGGGTGAGCTATGATGCATGTAAAGGATTTGGATATGATCACATAATCAACTAATAATTCTCCATCCCCCAGCTAGCACGATGGATTCCAATCACGACTCCTCATGATGGGGATCTAGGGTGCTAACCCGTGTATCCATAGTGTCGGAATCAAGTATGTAATACACTACAATTTATAGAAGTAATCAACAATGAAAACTGTTAGAGAATGTACTCGCCTGTGGTCCTGAGCAAAGGGTGAGGATCGATGTCCAAAGTGGGATCACAATGACCTATTTATGGAAAATCAATGTCAAGATAATGAATTAAAGGAATGGGCATGATTAACTAATTAAGGAAAATGAGGTTTCTAGGTCATGGCTCAGGCTATACTAGGTTAATCCCAAGGGTATAAGTGTACTAGTGTTTACTATTAACCTCTGAGGACCTGGTTCCCTGCCAGTTTTGCAGCATAGATGATTACGGAGCATTTGGAGTTGCCGTTGGAGTTGTAGGTCCTGCGGGCATGGTACCAGGTACTCACATTATATCTACCGACATTATAGTTATTTTACATTGTTTATTTTATCTGCTGTTGTAGCCTAGTTTTATAGACTCATACTTCTTCTCGAGTCTATTTGAGTTAATGTGTTATGGGGTGGCCGACTCTAGTCCATATAGCTCTTTCTTGTATACTGTTGTATATTGTGGATTGAGACATAGAGGTTTACATTTATGGAATATCTAGATAGTGTCTTTTATATTACAGCTTATACGTATTCGAGTCAGACCAGAGTCTGGTCGAATGCGTAGCTGGCGTGTCACGTATTCCTGGTCCTACGTATTTTGGGACTGGGGCGTGACAAAGGATTACCAAAATATGATTCAATCCACAACTGCTTTGACAATTCTTATTTGAATTCTTTAAACGCCTTGATCCCGATACTTCTATTCTGTTACCTCTCCCTTGAACTCTTTATTATTGATTTTCATCTTCCCTTAGTTCGGAAAGACGAAACCTCGTGCTTGGTATAAATTGATACACAGAGAGTACTAGATATACCCCATAGGCCGATCACATACTTGAGGATTATTCTTTTGTAATTAAGGACATATCATCTATGATATAAGCGGTATTGAAGTCTTGAGGATTGAATGACATGAGTAATTAAATTAAAGAATATTTTCTTAAAGTATATAGCCTTATGTGATAGATGGGTAAATTCCAAGTTGGGTAGCAGTGTATTGTCAACTCGAGAGAAATTTTTTTGGATTGTGATTGAGTAAGATTAGATTGGGAGAGGTTCAAGCCATTTTAATTTTGAGAATTTTAGAAGAATGACTAAGATGATAAGGATTAATGAACTTTAAATTCTTGATATTGAGGACCCAATATTTATACCTTAGGTACATGATTTTTGAATAATGAAGGTAAAATCATCAATTTGAAATTAGAGGATAAATATAGAATTTCAGACTTGAACATTGGTGGACTGCATATAAATTATTTTCAATCTGATGATTTGAATTAAGAATTAAAATTTGATGGTTGGACTACCTTTTTGAAATATTGAGGATGTGAATGGAATTTAAAAAGTTGAAGCAACCCGGCTAAAATTTATAAGTGAAAATGGGAATAATATTGGACTCGAATTAATTCTAGAGGAGATTATGATAGTTAGAGATCGCGAGGTAAAATTTATATGCATATGTAAATCTTGAAGATGTTATATGGTTTTAATTTAAAATTTGCCTGTGAGTAATTTGAGAAAGCGAGAAGAGGTAACCATAGGTTAAATTTTGATTGAAACAGGGATCATCTTAACCTTGAAGTACTTGCGATGGATATGATTAAGATTTTAATTATCGCAAGGAGATTGCGATTGACTTCCCATATGTACATGAAGGATTAACAGATTATGCCTTATTTTAATCTTGAGGACGACATTATTTTAAGTTGGTTGGATTGTGAAACCCCCTCACCTAAGAAATAGACCTACTTGGCTTAGATAGTGAGACTGGGGCTAGCTCGAATCCACTTAGAAACAGAACATGACATTTTATTCAGTTTTACAACATGGTATCCCTTGGCGCACCTTACCATTGCTTCGATTATTGGAGTAATTCGTTAGTCACTGTCTTCCTACAAATTCTACCTCCTTGTCCTAGACATGCCCATCTTTCATTTCCATTTTTGTGAAATTTTCCAATTGTTGGGCGCTTTTATGCAAAAAAAAAGCATTTAGGTGTCCACACTATTGGACATGACACATGAAGAAACCTATTTTTCGCTCATGTGGATTTCTCCCATGATTTTTGAAATGTGCAACGTGCAACATCGTCCACTCCGTTAAACCTAGCCTTGTATTTTAACCAATGCAAATCTTAGACCATCCTTGTCTTCTACCGTGGCTTAATTTTAATTTCGTGGACGAAATTTTTATAAGTTGGGCAGATTGTAAGCCCCCTGATTTTTCAAAATTTTTAAATACATTTTCTCACAGTTTTTCTGTAATTTTTGGAATTTAAAACTAAGATATTTTATGATTAAAGGATTTTTAGATGATGCTAATTAATATTAAAATATTATAAAAATAATATTTTATGGTGTAAAATGGAAAACCGGACATAGAATAATTTTCTGTAAATTTATTGGACTCCGGAAACGCGTTTAAAGCCCTAAAACCCTATGTAGAAATAAACCTAAATAAACCCTGAATTAAACTGGTTTATTTGAAATAAACCAAACCAACTGAACCAAACCGCTGATCTGAACCAAGCCAACCCAGACCTAACGGGTCGGGTCGGGTCGGGTCAGATCCGAATCGAACCCGACCCGGACCCGAAACCCAAACTAAACCCTAACCGGATTCCCGCACCGGAAATACTGTTCCCCACCTATAAATCCCCTCGTAAATCGTGCCCAGCATTCAAAAATGCTAGCTCGTCCGCGCCGTCATCTTCCTCCGATCTCCCTTACCTAAACCCTAGCCGACGACGCCGTCCACCTCCCTCGTCCTACCCAAACTCCTCCGCCTCAACCACCTGCCGCCAGGCCGCCCTCGACCAGACCCCTCGCCGGCCTCCCCTGACCCGCAGCCGACCCAAACTCCTCCACCTCAACCACCTGTCGCCAGGCCGCACTCGAGCAGACCCCTCGCCGGCCTCCCCTGACCCGCAGTCGACCCAAACTCCTCCGTCGAGAGCCCCGCCGAGCAGCCCCGACCTCAGCCGCTCGACTCCCCCGTCCAGAAACATCCAGCAGCCGCTGCCCAGCCGCTGCCGGCCGCCCGACCTCGCCGCCCCATGCCCCAGCCGACTCCAACCAGTACCTCGGCCAGCCGCCCAAGCACGGCGAGTCTCTGGACGCAGAACCCGGACACGTCCAGGACACGAAAACGGTGTCGAATCAACACTCGGACACGTGAAAATCAGATTCACGGAGCCCTGTTCAGGTAGCATTTCCTCTCTCCTTGTAATTCCATTTTTGATTCTGTCTGTTGCAACGCGTAGACTGTATAACCCTCTCGATGCCCGTGCAACCCGCTCGGTGCGTCGCGTCCTATGGTGATCGCAAACCGCGATCCAAAAACAGGAAAACCAACGCCCAGTTTCACCTCGGAACTGAGTGCTCCCCGCCAAACGGGATGACTTGGTCGCACGCAGTCTTTACCGAAACGTGCGCGTCGTTGATACGGACGTGCAGGATTTTGCAGAAGTCGATTCGGATGTGCGTGCACACCGGAATCAACGCGTATCCGCCGACAACGTCCCATATCCATCCATTCTGGAACACGTTGTAACTTTGTGTACACACGTCGGATCGAGACAAAACTTATGCCATCGGACTCATAGCAATACGTTGGTCCTGTGACCCAAGTTTGGCTCGATTCTGAGAACGTTGACAAAATCGCGTATCGTGGGCCCTACCGGCTCCACTTGACGGGCGATTTTGTGATCGGCTCATCGGAATCCAATTCTAGAAGTTCCGTTGGGTTCTTATCATCGTTCCTGACTTGTTGACACTAAGTTTGAGGAATTTGGAGACCTTTGACCCTGACACGCTTTTCGGTGCAAAGTGGCCCACATGTGGACCCCGCTTTGACCCAGAAATGTCATTTTTACCCCTGTGCCCAAATTGGACTTAAGGACAGGCGTTTCTAGCTATTTGATATCTTCTGAGACTGTTGGTGATGTTTATTACAACTTTTGGAGGAGTACCTACAGGATCCACTGATACAGGGACGATTGTTGGTATTCAAACCCCAGGCAAGTGTACCTTGCCAAACTCTGCAGTATTGTTACATAATTTTTTTGCTTCATTTATATTGCTGTGCATCCTTGACCTAGGACCGTGTGACTTGCTCAGCGTCCGATTATTAGTCTGGTGCCAACACCGTACGCGGTATTGTGTATTGTCATCTAGAGATGGACATTCGTGACCCCTTTACATTCTCGTACTGGTCTTACCAAGTACACTATGTCCCAGGACACTTGACACCATTTATGAGACAGGATCTTCCTGAGATATTCATGATGATTCTGTATAGGATACAGGACTTGACAGAGATACTATATTCATAGATACTTTATGACTTATTGCATTAGCTATGATCCCGCTTGACATGGACATGAGACGTTATGGTCATGAGATGCGTGGTTACATTGGGTGGGGAGAGACACACAGGCTACCGGATGTTTTATATATATCTACTACTATTGTGAGGTCGTAGACTCTCGTAGCAGAGCTATACACATTACCGGTTATTACCGCTACCCGGCTCCCCGACACAGAGCTTGTAGTGGCTCAGCCTGAGTACTCGTGATGCTCTCATCTTGCATTTCACATAGATGGTTACATACTTATCCTATTTATTTTATTATTTGCTGTACTGCATTTATTTTGGCTTGTATTATCTGTACCTTGCTATGTCCCCTGAGGACCTCGATCCGGATTATGTCGCCAAGATTTGCAGACGAGATCTATCCCGAGGTATACGGGACCGCAGCAGGAGATGATACAGAATTTATACCGACATCCGAGGATGAGGTATTAGCTGAAGACTTTTCCTGAGCATCCATGTTTCATGCTCAGTATTTATTTTATTCAGTCATTTATATTTTAGTCTGTTGAACTATTGTATCAGATATTTATCGGGTAGTTCCCCGAAGCACTTTGTTGAGACTGGTTGATGATTTACATTCCTTATATTCTGTGGATCATATTTTATTCTTGTATGGATGAGATTAGTTGTGCCCTATTGTCGTAGACTTGATTTTACAGCTTAAGTACGCCCTGATGGATCTATTAAATTGGGTTTGTCCATCGGTGTGTGCTGTTGGCCATTGCCACGTGTCTAGTCCCTCGGTATTTTGGGACTGGGGCATGACATGTTCGTATCATCGTTCTGGGCTTGTTGACACTAAGTTTGACGAATTTAGAGACCATTGGTTCTGACATATTTTCGGTGCAAAGTGGCCCACATGTAGACCCCGCTTTGACCAAAAACTGTGATTTTTGCCCCTGAGTCCAAATTGGACTCAAGGACAGGCATTTCTAGCTATTTGATATTTTTTGAATCTGATGGTGATATTTATTACAGCTTTTGGAGGGGTACCTACAAATCACACTGAGACCAGTGCTAAAGTTTGGAGCCAGAACCCCAGGCAAGTGTACATTGCCAACATTGTAGTTCTTGTTACATATTTTCTTGACTTATTTATATATTGTTGTACATGTTTGACCTAGGACCGTGTGACTTTACTTAGCGTCCGATTAATAGTCGGGTGCCAACACCATATGCGAAGTTGTGTAACGTCACATAGAGATGGATATCGTGACCCTTTACATTCTCGTACTTGCCTTATCAGGTACATCATAACCCAGGACACCTGACACGATGCATGAGACAGAATCTTCCTGAGATATTCATGGTAATTTTGTATAGGTTAGAGGTTTTATGACATATTCTTTTGCTTAGATATTACATGACTGGTTGCATTAGTTATAATCCTGCATGTCATAGACATGAGACGTTGTGGACATGAGACGTATGATTACATTGGATTGGGAGAGTCACACAGGCTACAAGTTGATTATATTATACCGGCGTCTTAGTCTCTCTCCAAGCTAGACAACCACATGATATCACTGCTACCGGCTCCTCGACACAGAGCTTGTGGTGGTCTCAGCCTGAGTTATAGTGCTGCTCTCATCTTGCATATCACTTAGCAGGTTATATAGTGTTACCCTATTGATTCATTTATTTTCTACACTACATTATCTATGGCTTGAGTTATTTTGTACCTTGCTATGTCCCCTGAGGACCTGGATCCGGATTATGTCCCCAGGATTAGTAGACGAGATCGACCCCGAGATACACGAGACAGGAGCATTAGCAGGAGCAGGATCAGGAGCAGGCACTGGAGCAGTACCAGGTCCAGTAGACGAGTGATCCCTGAGGGTATCTTCTGAGTATATACTGTTTCCATACTCAGTAATTATTATGGTTATCTTTATTTTTGTATCTTGACTATTGTATCAGACTCATTATCGGGTTGTTCCCCAAGTTTATGTTTTATTGAGATTGAACTTGCTTTATGATTCTGATATTGTTGTATTCATTTCTGTGGATGAGATTAGTATATTAGACCTTTATTGTTGTACTACAGCTTAAGTACATCCCGATGGATCCATTAAATTGGGTTTTTCTATCGGTGTGTGCTGCTGGCCATTGCCACGTGGCTAGTCCCTCGATATTTTGGGACTGGGGCGTGACATAGTTTTTGTGGTGGCCCATGTAGGTCAACGACTAAATTGCTTCAGTTTTAACTTAGGGACCGAGAAAGCCTGCAGTAAGAATAAGATAAGTTTTTAGGATCTCATCCACTTGCTTGAATCGTTCTTGACATCTATATCAGACTCGAATTTATTTCTTGACTTGCATCCTGCCTTGATTCCTGTGCGCCTCTTATTATTTATTTTGGTTGCAGAGTTATGGATTCACGAGCAAACGTCGAGACTCCTGCAACATCACCACGAGATGCTGTGGTAACCAACGAAGATGAAGGTCAATCAGCTCAACAACGCGGTCAAGCAAATCAGCATGCCTCGAGAATCCAGTAAGATAACATTCCACCATCGATGCAGTTTACTCCACCAATGCCCGTATTCTCACAAGGGCAAGCTATGGACGGACAACAGATGTTTCAAATGTACTACAGGATGATGCAAGCTTATCAAAAGGTTCAGCAAAGCCAAACGAAGAAGTTCATTTACAGACTTAGCTCAGAGCTACGAAAGTTAATTAGCTCCGTTGCAACGGACGTTCTTACTACAACACGGGCCATGAAGTACATTACCAGGATAGAGTCCAGCCAGAAGCGGCCGCATGTACCAGACCAAGCACAACAGGAAAGAGCTACAAAGCGACCACAGATAAATCTACCACCGAGGGCAGCACCAAGAGCCTTAGTCCTTCCTACTTGTCACTACTGTGGAAAGATAGGCCATATTAATAAGGAATGCAGACGCAAGTTGGGACTGTGCTTGATTTGCGGATCCAGCAAACATTTAGCCATAAGTTGCATGATGCATCGAGGAGAAGCATCAACGGTTAACCAACAAGCGTTACCAGTACCGAGGCCAGCCTATCCAGCATTAGGAGCACCACAAACGGGAGTTAAAAGAGTCCTACCACCAGCTCTAGGAGGGTATCAGCCAAGGCCACCTTTGATACCCCAGGCACTACTCTTTCAGCAGGCTTAGCAGCAGTAGAGGAATCGACTGCAAGGACGTGGACAAGCTTTCGCGATGACCTTGGAGAATGTGCAGACTCGTGGAGTAGCTAATGCACGTAAGTGATTCGTAGCTATCGTTTCTAGTATTGTTTTACCTCGTGCCTGTTGGTTCGTGACCTCAGCCTTAACCTAGTAATTATGAACTTGCTAATAATTGATAATTTAGTACATTTTTAAGTGATAATCTAGTTTTTTCTAAATTATAGGTTTCTAGATTTCCTTTATTCTGGAAATTTCATAACTTTCATTTCTTAAGGAAGGGAATTCCCTATGTGTTCTTCTTAAAACCCTCATCCTTGATCGTGCTGTGCTTTGAACAATATTTACAACCGTGTCATCTCTGTTGACCGGTTATTCTTTGATTGCGAGGATGCAATCCTCTTAAGGGGGTAGATTGTAAACTCCCTAATTTTTCAGGAATTTTTTAAATAGATTTTTCATAATTTTTTGGAATTTTCTGGGATTTAAATGACGATATTTTTAAAATTAAATGATTTTTAAATGATGTTAATTAATATTAAAATATTATAAAAAAAATATTTTCTAGTGTAAAATGAAAAATTAGATATAGGGTAATTTTTCAAGAATTTATTGGACCCCGAAAGTATTTTTAAAGCCCTAAAAACTAAGTCTAAATAAACCGAATTAAACCCTAGAAATAAACCCGGTTCAATTGAACCAAACCGAACCAACCCGACTAAACCTGACCCGGTTTAATTCTAAACCCAATCCCTAGCGGGTCGGGTCGGAACCGAAACCCGCACCCGAAACCCGACCCCACCTCCTAGCAAATTTGGCCGGATTCAGATTGGACCCGACCCAGACCCATAACCCGAACGGAATCCTAATCCCTAACCGATTACTGTTCCGGCGGCCCTATAAATACCCTCGATCACCTCACTCCGCCGTGGAAAATCTAGCCTCTCTCCTCTCTCCTTCGCCCCTCTCCCTGAGCCCCCGCTCCGGTCAGCCCCGACCGCCCTCCGCCGCCTCCTCCGCCTCCCTCCTCCTCTCTCCTCCCTCCGCCGGAACCCTAATGTAGACCCGTCGAACCCCCAGTGCCACCGCCACTGTCCAGCCACCCACCGCAGCAGCTCCACCTCAAACGCCTTCCCTCCTCTACCGTCGTCCCCGACGAGACAGAGCCCTAGCTACCCTCTTCCCTCGACGAACCCCGCAGCCCCGTCGATCATCCAGCCCCGCAGCCGCCTCTCTCCACCACCTGTCACCCCACGACCTCGCCGCCCTCCGCCTTCCTCCTCCAGATCCACCCCCTACCTCGACGAGCCCGCAGTAGCGCCTCAGCCGCCCACGAAACCCCGTCGTGCCCGATGCCCTAGCCACCCTCTCCTCCTCCTGCTCTCCTCTGCCACCTCCGCCCTCCGCCTGACCTTCTCCAGCCTCGCCATGCCCCGCCCAGCAAAAGCAGTAGCAACCGTCCCACCGCCTCTGCGAGCCCCGGCGATGCCACCCCGAGCTCCGCCACCTCCGGCGATGCCAACCCGGAGCGGCCTTCGCCTCCGACCGCTGCAGCTCCGGCTAGCCTGGAAACCAAAAACCCTAACCTAGACACTGTATGTGTCGTGTCACATCGCCTCGCGGACAAGAAGAAACCCCGTTCAGATAACCCGTTCTCTCTCCTCGTTGCTCTAATTTTTGTTCTGTCAGTTGTGACGCATAGGCTTTGTAACCCTCTCGATGTCCGTGAAACCCGCTCGGTGTGTCGCATCCTGTGGCGATCGCAAACTGCGATTCTAAAATAGGAAAAATAATACCCCATTTTCCCCTGGAACTGAGTACGCCCCGCCAAACGGAATGACTTGGTCGCGTGCAGTCTTCACCAAAAGATGCGCACCGTTGATACGGACGTGTGGGATTTCGCAGAAGTTGATTTGGATATGCGTGCACACCGGAATCAACGCGTATCCGCCGACAACGCCCCATATCCGCCTGTTCTAAAACTAGTTGTAACTTTGTGTACACACGTCGGATCGAAACGAAACTTGTGTCATCGGACTCGTAGCAATACGCTGGTCCTGTGACCTAAGTTTGGTTCGATTCTGAGAAAGTTGAGAAAATCGCATATCGTGGGCCCTACGGCTCCACTTGACGGGCGATTTTGTGATCGACTTATAGGAATCCAGTTCTGGAAGTTCCGTTGGGTTCGTATCATCGTTCTGGGCTTGTTGATACTAAGTTTGACGAATTTGGAGACCATTGGTTCTGACACATTTTTTGGTGCAAAGTGGCCCACATGTGGACCCCGCTTTGACCAGTGTAAACCCCCAAAAAATTTTAGATTTAAAAAAATAAATTTTCTAGAATTTTTGGTGATTATTAACTAATTAAATCAACTATTTTCTGGTATTAAGTATTTTTAAATGTGTTTATTAAATATTAAAATATTATAAAAATAATATTTTCTGGTGTAAAATAAAAAATTAGACATAGGGTAATTTTCCTAGAATTTATTGGACCCCGAAAGCATTTTTAAAGACCTAAAAATCAAGTTTTAAATAAACCAATTAAACCCTAGAAATAAACCCGGTTTATTTCAAAATAAACCAAACCAACCCGAACCGGACCGGACCGGTCTAACCAAACCCCAACCCAATCCTTATTGGGTCAGATCCGGGCCCAAAACCCAAACACGACCCGAACCCGACCTGTTCCAACAGTTACTGCTACAGTAACGTCCTGCCCCACCCCCCGACTTCGTCGGCCGTTGCGATCCCGACCGCAGCCCGTAACCGCCGCCGCCTTTCCCGCAGCCGTTAGGCGCCGACTCCTCTGCTCATAACGACCCCCGCCTCCTCCGCCCGTAACCGCCTTGTCCTCGCCTCTACAAAACCCTTCTCTCCGCCGTCTCCACCACCATAGCCACCCACATCTGCCACCTTCGCCTGAACCCTAAACCTCTGCCACCGCCCTTTACCCCTAGCCCCGGTTCACTGTCGTCCCCTCGCCCAGCCGTCGTCTCCACCACCAGCATCACCACCAACATCCTCAGAGCCTCCTCCCTCCTCTGCCCCAGCCATCATCGCCACCCTCGGTCACCCTCGCCCACAGCCACCTCCGCCTCCCCAGAACCCCGACCGGGAAACCCCCAACCACCCGCCCGAGATCCGGAGTCCCCGCAGCCTCCGCCTCCACGAGCTGCCACCCCAGCCGCCTCCTCCACGACGACCTCACCGGAGCCCTAGCCGCAGCGCCTCAGTCGAGCCGACGATACCAGCAGCTCCGGCGAACTGTCCGGAACCCTAACCCTAACCCTAACCCTAACCCTAGCTACAATGCACTGTACTATGTCAGTATGTCATGTCGTCTCGCGGACACGAGAATTCGGTTTCTACGTAGCCCTGTTCAGGTACCCTTTTCTCTCTCCTTGTTGCTTCGTTTTCAATTCCGTCTATTGTGACGCAAACCCTGCATGACCCTCTCGATGCCCGTGCAACCCGCTCGGTGTGTCGCGTCCTGTGGTGATCGCGAACTGCGATCCAAAAATAGGAAAAACAATATCCTATTTTTTCCCCAACTGAGTGCGCCCCGCCAAACAGGACGACTTGGTTGCGTGCGATCTTCACCGAAAGGTGCGTCCCGTTGATACGGACGTACAAGATTTCGCAGAAGTTGATTTGGATATGCGTGCACACCGAAATTAACGCGTATCCGCCGACAACATCCCGTATCGGCCTATTCTGGATCTCGCTGTAACTTGGTGTACACAAATCGGATCAAAATAAAACTTCTGCCATTGGATTCGTAGCAATACGCTGGTCCTGTGACCCAAGTTTGGTTCGATTCTGAGAACGTTGACAAAATCGCGTATCGTGGGCCCCGCGGCTCCACTTGATAGGCGATTTTGTGATCGGCTCATCAGAATCCAATTCTAGAAGTTTCGTTGGATTCGTATCATCGTTCTGGACTTATTGATACTAAGTTTGACAAAATTGGAGAACATTGTCTCTGACATGTTTTTCGGTGCGAAGCGGGCTACATATGGACCCCGCTTTGATCTGAAAATGTCATTTTTGCCCCTGTATCCAAATTGGACTCAAGGATAGCCGTTTCTAGCTAATTGATGTCTTCTGAATCTGATGGTGATGTCTATTTTAGCAAATGGAGAAGTACTTGCAGAACCCGCTGAAACTAAAGCCGTAGTTGGTAACCAAAACCCAGGCAAGTGTACCTTGCCAAATCCTGCAGTTTTGCTATTTATTTTCTTGACTTATTTATACATTATTGTACATGCATAACCTAGGACCGTGTGACTTTACTTAGCATCCAATTAATAGTCGGGTGCCAATACCATACGCGGAGTTGTGTAACGTCACCTAGAGATGGATATCGTAACCCTTTACATTCTCGTACTTGCCATATCAAGTACGTTATACCCAGGACACCTGACACTAATCATGAGACAAAATATTCCTGAAATATTCAAGGTGATTCTGTATAGGATACATATTTTATGACATGGATATTATTTTCTTAGATCTTATTATGACTTCCTGTATTAGTTTTGATCCTGCGTGTCATGGACATGAGACGTGAGATTACATTGGGTGGGGAAAGATTTACCATACAAAAGGCTGATTATATATATATAATAATTGAATGGAAGTGCCTTAGACTCTGACACAGGGCTTTGGTACCGTACTGGCCCTTCGAGAGAATACTGCTATGGGTTTCCCCGACACAGATCCTATAGTAGTCTCAGCCCGAGTATGACTAAAACTCTCATTTGCATAACACTTAGCTGGTTATATATTTACCATATTATTTTATTTATTGCTGCAATGCATTTATTTTGGCATGAGTTATGTCGTACCTTGCTATGTCCCCTGAGGACCTGGATCTGGATTATGTCCCCAGGGTTAGCAGAGGATATCTATCCTGAGGTGTACGGAACATGAGCACTTCTCGGAGTAGTACCAGGAACCGAGGACGAGGTGATAGCTGAGGATTTCTTCTGAGTATATGTACATTCTATACTCAGTTATTTCTATTATTAGACTCTCTATTTTCAGTTTATTGAGTTGATGTATCAAACTCATTGTCGGGTTGTTCCCCGACTTATGTTTTATTGGGACTTGGTATTTCTTTATATTCTGAGATTGTGTATTCATTTATGTGGATGAGATTAGTAGACCCTGATTGTTGTATTATAGCTTAAGTACATCCTAATGGGTCTATTAAATTGGGTTTGCCCATCGGTGTGTGCTGCTGGCCATTGCCACGTGACTAGTCCCTCGATATTTTGGAACTGGGGCGTGACAACTAGAAACTGTGATTTTTGCCCCTGAGTCCAAATTGGACTCAAGGATAGGCTTTTCTAGCTATTTGATATTTTTTGAATCTGATGGTAATGTTTATTACAGCTTTTGGAGGGATACCTGCAAATCATACTGAGACCAGAGCTACAGTTGGAGCCAGAACCCCAGGCAAGTGTACCTTGTCAACATTACAGTTCTTGTTATATATTTTCTTGACTTATTTATATATTGTTGTACATGTTTGACCTAGGACCGAGTGACTTTACTTAGCGTCCGATTAATAGTCAGGTGACAACACCGTACGCTGAGTTATGTAACGTCACATAGAGATGGATATCGTGACCCTTTATATTCTCGTACTTGCCTTATCAGGTATATCATAACCCAGGACACCTGACACGATGCATAAGACAGAATCTTTCTGAGATATTCATGGTGATTCTGTATAGGTTACAAGTTTCATGACATATTCTTTTGCTTAGATATTACATGACTGGTTGCATTAGTTATGATCCTGCGTGGCATGGACATGAGACATTGTGGACATGAGACGTATGATTACATTGGGTGGGGAGAGTCACACAGGCTACAGGTTGATTATATTATGCCGACGTCTTAGTCTCTCTCCGAGCTAGACAACCACATGATATCACTGCTACCGGCTCCCCGACACAGAGCTTGTGGTGGTCTCACCCTGAATTATAGTGCTGCTCTCATCTTGTATATCACTTAGCTGGTTATATAGTGTTACCCTATTGATTCATTTATTTTCTGTACTATATTATATATAGCTTGAGTTATTTTGTACCTTGCTATGTCCCCTAAGGACCTGGATCCGAATTATGTCCCCACGATTAGCAGACGAGATCAACCCCGAGATACACGAGACAGGAGCATTAGCAGGAGCAGGATCAGGAGCAGGCACTGGAGCAGTACCAGATCCAGTAGACGAGTGATCCCTGAGGGTATCTTCTGAGTATATACTGTTTTCATACTCAGTAATTGATGTGATTATCTTTATTTCTGTTTCTTGACTATTGTATCCGACTCATTATCGGGTTGTTCTCCGAGTTTATATTTTATTGAGATTGATCTTGCTTTATGATTCTGATATTATTGTATTCATTTCTGTGGATGAGATTAGTATATTAGACCTTTATTGTTGTACTACAGCTTAAGTACATCTCGATGGATCCATTAAATTGGGTTTGTCCATCGGTGTGTGCTGCTGGCCATTGCCACCTGGCTAGTCCCTCGATATTTTGGGATTGGGACGTGACAGATGCCAACCCCCTGTCGACCTCCGTGGCCATCGCCACCACCGTCGTGCCGCTGTAAGCCGGCCGAACGGCAACCGCAACCCCTCGCGCGCAACAGTAGGCGCAGTCTCGACCCTATTTTCCAGGTTCGATTTCTCCTTTACTTCTAGATTATTTTTTAATCCGATTTGTTCTATGTAATTACAACATAACTATCTAGGGCTTCGTTCAATTAGATTAATTTATAATATCCTGGATTGAGAGAGAAATTGACTTAAAGTTGAGAAAAAATCTACTTTAAACTAGTCCAAATCCCCTAGTTTATGGTTGTTTTTCTTCCAAAATAATTAGTATTTTAAAAATATAATTGAATAGTATTTTAGACAACATATCCAAGTTTAATTCTATTTTGTTTAGTTATTTTTATTTGCCTCCAATTTATATAAAATTGAGTTCCAAAACCAATAAAAACTTGTTTTAAAAAAAACCAAATTTTTTTGATACTGGGTGCGTCCCGCTAAACAAGGGGACTTCGTTGTGTATGGATTGTACCAAAAGACACGTATCGTAAATGCGGATATATAAAATTTTACGGAACTTGATTTGGACGTGCCTGTACGCCAAAATCAACATGTATCCGCCAAAAAATACCTTATCGACCTTTTTCAAATTTGTGTAACTACTTCGTGTGTTTCTCTCATTTCGTAGCGAAACTTAAGCTATCAGAATCAGAGCGTTACGTTGGTCCTATGACTCAAGTTTGGTTCAATTCTGAGAACGTTGACAAAATATCATTTTGTGTACCCCACGGTTCCACTTGACGGGTGATTTCGTGATCGGCTCACAGGAATCCAATTCTGGATATTCCGTTATATTTGTATCATCATTGTGGACTCGTAGACACTAAGTTTGATGAATTTGGAAAACTTTGTCTTCGATACATTTTTCGGTGCGAAGTAGGCTACAAGTGGATCCCGCTTTAACCCGAAACTGTAATTTTAGTCCATTTGTTCAAATTGGACTTATGGGTAGTCAATCCTAGATATTTCTTATATTCTAAAAATGTTGGTGATGTTTGTTTCAGTATTCGGAGACGTTCGTGCAAATTCTACCACTTTGGGAGTAGTTGACGTATCGAGCTCACCACCTGGACTTTGACATACCATCATCGTAAATCTAGGTAAGTATACATCGCCATGATGACTTTTATTTATATTTTGTACAGCATGTTGCATTTATATTATTTATTTACTTAGTTATTTTCTATAAAAAATGTGCGTCCAAGATAGACTTGGGTGCAACGGCGGATTGCGTCATCTTTATTTTATTCATTATGCATATTGACCTTGAGTTATGTGATCACCCTATAATTTTGAGATATTATCATATCTCCTAGACCTTGACAAGTATATTATATATACACAGATGTGTTATATGCATGAGAGGGCACAAACCATCGTATTAAGGTTACTCCCGATACGTAATGGACATGTGTAGGCCTAGTCATATTTAGTGTCTAGGTTCATTCATTGGACTTAGTGGTGAGGAACTGGATATGCCGTGTGAGGGATACGATTTTGCACAGTCGTTTGGGTGGAGAGGATATAAACGAGGCGCATGGGCTACTATACACTTTCCCTTTATAATACGTACCCTCCGTCGGAGATGCGTGGTGAGATGGCCCTTATATTATTTATAGAAGGCCTATGACGATCGAAAGACGTTATGCTTTGTAGGCCACTAATTCTCCGAAAGAATCACGCTAATCCTATTTTTAGTCAGACAGCCTATTCTTACAAAAGTTATCCTCAATTGTATTCACGTAGCTTGATTAGTTTACCCAGTACATATGTTTATATTCATTTTATGAGTGGCATACTTTTATGTATCTTGTTACCCGCTGAGGACCTGGTCCCTTGCCAGTTTTGCATCATAGACTGTTTTGGAGCCTTCTTGGAGTTGCAGATGGGTGTTTCTTGGTTATGCAGGCATTTGTACCAGGTGCTTATATCATTTCTCCCAAAGTTATGGTTATGTATTCTTATTGTTGATTCATCTGCTGATGTAGCCTAGTTTTTGTAGACTAATATTTCTTTCTTGAGTCTATTCGAGTTTGTGTGTTACTGGGCGGCCGACTTTAGCACATATAGCTCATTCTTGATATTATGTGTTATTGTGGATTGAGATATAGTTCTATTTCTTAGTAATATTTAGAGTAATACAGCGTACGTATGTCTTATCATTTTCATATATTGGTGTTGCCATATACATACGGCTAGCATGTTTACGTTTTCCTAGTTTTATATATTTTGGGACTGGGGTATGACACGGTTACATGGAGTGCCAGTCTCAATTGTGTCAGATAGGGATGGACGGTTCTTGTCTCGATTCTAAAAAATTCTTCAGGCGACAATGGGCACCAAGTTACATTTCAACTTGGCATACCATCCGTCGACTGATGGATAAACCGAGAGAGTAAACAGAATCTTAGAAGATATGTTGCGACTGTGCATGCTTGATTTGAAGGCAAGTTGGAATAGCTATCTATCGCTGGCGGAGTTCGCTTATATCAACAGTTATTAAGCAAGTATTCAGATGGCCCCATATGAAGCATTGTATGGACGCAAGTGTCGATCACCAATATGTTGGAAGGAAGTGGGTGAACGACAAGTACTCGGACCAGAACTTATTGATCAAGCCATCGAAAAAGTTTGCATGGTTCGAGAAAATCTTTGAGTCGCTTAAAGTCATCAAAAAAGCTACGCGGATGTACATAGACGACCTTTGGAATTCATAGAGGGTGATCATATTTTCCTAAAGGTGACACCTATGTGAGGTATGATGCGGTTCAGTATCAAAGGGAATCTGTGTCTATGGTTTGTCGGACCTTTCGAGATTCTATCTAGGGTAGCACCAGAAGCATATCGACTTGTACTACCTCCTACTTTCGCGAAATTGCACGATGTCTTCCATGTTTCCCAAATAAAGAGATAAGTGCATGACCCGAGTCACATAGTGAAATTTGATTACTTTGAGCCGATTGCCGATCTATCTTACTCGGAAGAACCTGTTCAAATACTAGACAGGAAAGAGAAGACCCTACGGAATCGATCGGTGGCTTTGGTCCGTGTGGTGGGGCAGAATCATGTAGTTGAGAAATTGACATAGGAGCTTGAGGATGAGATGCGGAAGCAGTACCCTTCCTTATTCGATAACCTAGAGGTAGAACCTTTGTTTTAAGTTTCGAAGATGAAACTTTTTCTTAGTGGTATATTATGTAATGCCCCGCTCCTAGCGGTACACTATATAAGGCTTGTGGCTCGATTGACTCATTCAAAATTGAGTATGGGAAAACTTTACGGCAGAATTAATCACGAAAAATGCAATGAATATTTCCAATTGATGGATCGACTTCTGCTGGAATGAGTTTGATAGTTTTTATTGGATTTTTTGTTGGCTTACTTGGATTTTTGCTGATTGGTTTTGATGAATGCATTTTCATGATTAATTTTCATTGGTTGATTGTTTAGCCCATTTTTATCGATTGTATGCATTCATTCTAGAGAACTTTGAGAGAAATAAAGATAGTAGTCTAACCAAATATTGGTGCCAATGCAGATAGATGCATGATTGGAGCCTGAGTGAGCAAGCATCCTTTTCTCTCGGCATTCTCTATTTGGTGATCAGTTTTGTCCCTTCTTTTCTACTCCTCCATGCTAATAATCAATAATGTTCTCCGGTAACCTTGCTAAAGTCCAATGATCGATAAAGCCACTAATGCCACAAGTTTTATACCACTGTTATAAATTAATGGAATTGTATTGATAAGAGGGAAGTTTAATTTTGTAAAACAGGGAAGGATATAATTATTGTGTCATGGTTTGGTGGCATGACATAGTGGTAAATTGGATCTACAGACTATCCCAATTTGTGTATTAATGAAATAAGAATAGGAAAATGTGCATTGCTTCTCTAAATATTTTAATACCTTACACTGCTAATTATGCTTATTATATAGTTGTAGATGCATTGTATGGTCGTGGACAACTTGTGCACAAGGTAGTAAAATTTTTTTAACAGAACCTGGGGCACTGGGGACCATTCGGCCCGGGGAAAATAGTAGCACTTTGGTAGCGTCGGATATAAGTGAGACATTCATTGAGACTTGATATATGCCTTGAATGGCGTATCGCACGCCCATCGAAGTCCTATACGACATATCCTTCGCGGTACTACGGCACAAATGATCCAGTAGGAACAAGTTGCATACAAATAATGTCTTATGCAGGGGTGGTAAGAACAATCCTATAAATTATACAGGAATGACTATTTACCGGAGTAAGTATTCCATATGTGAAAATATTATATATATCTCACTGCATGAACTGTTTCTTATGAACTGTTGCCTATTGAAATATCGCATATTTATAATATTGCCTATTAAACTGTTGCTTTAACTAAGAAGTGTTGGTTTAGGTGAGTGGGCCAGTTCTGCTCACCAGTACTAGTTAAGTACTGACCCATGTCTCTATAGGCAAACCAGGTAACCGAGATACCGAGAGCACTAAAGGGAGATAAAGCTTTCATTGCAGTCTTTTTAAACTTCTTCCTATTTCGAAGTATTTCAAAGATTCTAGTAGCGGCTTTCAAGTTTCTAAGAAGTAATAAAGGGGTATAATGTATGGGATAAGAACATTATTTCATATCAGCCTATCAGTCTTTCTTTTATGCAAATCTATATAAGTCGTTCAGGCATTTCTATTTCGGTGCTGAGAAAATTGTACTTCGTTGCAATGAATCAATAAAAGGAATTATTTTTTCCTATACAAATGTGTGCTTTATAATCTAGCACTTCCCTTCTTCTTCTGGCCTTCACCTCCCGCGCCCGGCCCAAAAATAGAACCCAGCCCCCCTTCTGATCCATTCATTTCTGCAAGCAGGCGGAATCCAGAGCTAAGCCATATTGTGTTATAGAACTATTTAAGAAATATTTTGACACAATGTGCACATTCTTGCCTTGTACAAGTGAAACTCTAGACTTGTACGGCATCATGCCCAGCGAGGACGATCTGTTCTGCAGAACCGAATGCGATGATAAATCATTTCTGCGAAACCGGGACGTGATAGGTATCCCGAGATCGTACATGTTAAGCCACCCTAAATTAGCTAGGAGTAAAGGCTGGCCACCACGGATACTGTATATCATCCGCACTAGTGGAGTATAGTATCTGATCTAATTATAAGACCGAGCCAGTATCTTTCCTATAAAAATCTTGGAACTGTTACTAATTGTTTATTAGTTCAGTGCCCTCGCTAGGGACTGGTGCATCTTATATATATATTCTTGCTCGTATATCATTGGTTCAGCCAGTCCTATTTTTTTGGAGCACGATATGAGGATACTTATGTGTTGCATTACTAGGATAACCCAGAGATCACATATCAAGCCGTAATACATGATTGGCCGTTTAAATTTCTTGTAATGCATGCCTAGCCAGGAAGGTGGGATATCGTGGCATGATGATTCAATCCATGTCATTGTTTGGTTGTTGGGTTGCATCATTATGTTACGATAATCCCTGGACTAAAGCTATATTATTTTCTCCTATGTAATATCTTTAATTATGTATTGTGCCTTCTATTAAGTGGAATTAGCGTCATAGGCTGTTGTAGCATAACGGTGCAACTTATGTACTTGTTTGGTTGTTGGGTTGCTTTATTGTAATATGATAGGCTGTGGACTAAAACTATGACACAAAGTTATTTCATCTTGACCATAATCAAGAGACGTATCCTGTAACGACCAGCTCCGCTCAACCCGGAGTACTGATTCAATCGAACCAAGTGTAGCGAATCGTCCTGCCTTGCTCAGTAAGAAGACTCGTTCGATGCAAAGGCATTCAGACTTGGACATTCAAATAGAGGTTTGACTTAGACTTTTCAGAAGCACGCTCGGAGTCTCACTTAGTCGATGTGATTTATCGCTAAGGTGGGTGGCTCCGATGAACCTGTCTCTGCTTAGCTGCACACTTAAGAAAAGGAATAATATATGCTAGTTTTTAAGCGATAACCTTTGTATGCTATTAAAAAGAGATGAATGCACATAGCTAAGGGAATAATCCAACCTTATCATATGTATAGAATATGGTAGGTCTGTCTTGCTACTGCGTAACTTAGAGTATCGATCTAAATACAGTAAGTTTCATATGTTATGCCACAAATAGTTCTTGTTTACGCCTTGAGGCACCGTATCGTACGGAATATGACACAGGATATAGTATAATCATATTGCATACATAGACGAGGAAGACAATCAAGTAGTCATTCTGAGTCAGGAGAATAAATAAAAAAAATTACTCAGGATAATCTAGATCACTGAGACAGTCTCTAATCAGGGAGCTGCGCAAAGAAGAAAGATACGAGTGTAGTCCTAGGCTAGATTAAACCTAGCTAAAGTCCTCGGATAAGAGAAACCGAGCAGGAAGTTCTCGACTAGGATTAGAAGTGGTAGAGTAGTTGCATGGTCACGGACAACTGGTTGTGTAGTACCCCGCTCCGCGTTGGTATTATGTACAAGAGATATCGATTTGCTGACTCAAAAAGGATATCTTCCTTAAGAGTTCCTTATTGAACCACGAGATGACTGATCTAGGTGAGTGGATAGAACATTATTCTCTGATTCTTGCATGCCTTAATAAAGAATCTGAGTTTTTGAATATTTGTTCTAAGAAGATAGTTTCATAAAAAGAATGATAGAACCTGACTCTGCATGCTTAATAAGAGAACTCACATAACTTTTCATTGAAACGAACTTGCCTGCTTAACTAGAGAACTTGAAATTTTTGTCTAAAGAGTAAGAGATTATTGAACATGTTTCCATATCGCTTGTATGTTGATAGAACCACTTCGTGCTTGAACTGTTTTAGAGAGGGAGGCTTGAGCGACTTGTAATCTCGGCCAAACACCCCCTGTAACACTTGTTCAATATCAATAAAGAGTTTGCTTTACTTCTATACTTGTGTTATTCAATGCTTCCGCTATTAACGACTCTGTGAACTTGTTACCAATCGCCTATGTATTTATTATTCCGGTACACTCGGTCAATCTATGCGACTCTGTGGCTTAGACCTCTTACCGCCAGCATAAACCATGGTCTTACACGGGTGCGGCTTACGCTTATGCAGCGTCATGCCCAAATGGGTCAAGCGATCGTCCCGCGGGAGTGCTGGCACGGTAATTCTCGCCTAGCGGGGATGGCCGATTAGCCTGTGGGAGATCGAAGAGTGACAGGTTACGCCCAGGTAGAGAATGAGTCCTCGACATGATTATTGAGGCATCCAAATCGTGTCATCCTGGAAGGACAATGCCAGTATAGTTCGGGTAATATGTTAGCTGAAGTACTAGTAGGCGAGTGTGGGACGTCCATTAAGGCTTGCTTCCAACCTGGAAAGACAATCGACTCATCGGATTATTCAGAACGCCCAATAAGGCTCGCAACCGAGCTGGAAAGACAGCCGTTCTATCCCAGATTATTTCCAATATGGCTAATAGAGCCAGTGACCTTCATATAGATAAGTCATGCATGCATAGAGGAAATTTGTATTCAGAAGAGGAGTAACATGAAAGAGTATAATTTACAGAATTTTGCACATTTAGAATGGATGCACGGTATATAACATAGTTAGAGTAAAATATGTACGAGGCAGAGACACAATCTTAACACTTAAAATTCATAGATGTTCTTCATAGTAGATTACTGATTATATTGCTGCGAATGACAGGAAAGGCCGAATGGTAAGAAAAAGGTAAGACAAACTCAGCTTTTCATAGTTCGACACTCTTGATTCAGACATGGATATTACTTTTATTATATTACCATGAAACTAATCCTAAGGCAAAGACTAGAAAGACAACATAATCAATCGGTGCACATAACTAATGAACGTACTTATTTTATGGTATGGGCGAAAGGCCTCCCTACCAGTGCATTCAATGTACTGATACCCAAGCAGATTGCATGCAGGGTGCAGGAAGAACTCACATGGATTCAAAGATTGCTTGACGCATCAAGGAGCTGGACCACACTTGGCGTCTTGGAGCGTGGCGCATGGACCTGGAGCTCACATATATGAGACTTAATGTATGGGAACATCATCATCCAGAGTATTTGATTCAGTTATAAGCCTAAGAGAATATTTATTATAATAAGAGAGAGAGCATGAGGGACTTATAATCTCAGCCTAGCGCCGCTTGTAACTCCTACTTCATATCAATAAAATTCTTGTTTTGGATTCAACATTTATATTTATTCTATGTTTTCGCTATGACGACTCTGTAAACTAGTCATCAATGGTAGTTTCGGTATTTGCCTCACGCGGGCGCAATTCTAGGCTCACTCGATATCACGTCTTGATGGGAATAATTGTCCCGTAGGAGCGTTGGCGAGGTGATCCGCATCCAGCGGGGGCGATCGATCTCGTGGTTGAATGGGGCATGACATATTAGTATCAGAGTACGGCTTTACGTCCTTGGAATTTATATTGATTCTCTCAGTTTTGAACATGTCCATTGATGATGTGATAGACGCTCTCTCTCGATGCTTTGATGAATGTTCCATACAATGAGTAAATATTTCAAAAATTTATACGGAGGATTATTGGACGAAGATCGTTATGCGATGGCCTTTATGACGAGTTGAGTCAGACCTATGTGAGCAGACTTGTGCTAGAGTTAGCAAGTTATATGAGAACCAGATTAGCTTTCCGTTGATGTTAGAAAATTGGTATATGAGACTTAGAATATTGTTCAAGATGGGATAGCTATGCACCCAGCCGTTCGACTAAGTTGTGTTGAGTATCGCGCACTTAGACCCTTAGGTGTGAGCAGGCCACAAGCGAGATTTGGGTATTTTTGAATAAGGGCAAAGTCAAACTTAAAATAGAAATCAATATAGACTTTATCGGAGTATCGCTAAGGCAAATAATGGAAATCATGTTTGAATTTTAAGATATAGTTCGGACGATTATTCGTAGCGATAAGTTATGACCGAAAACATAGATTGCGTGGATGACTAACGATAGAGGTATATGCAAGACTAACATTATCGAGGCAGCGAATAGGGATCGGGTTGGACTTCAAAGGAACGAATTGGATATACGAGTGAACGATGCTAATACGATTCAGGATTTAATAGGATGACTCAATTCCTGAGTGGTATATTCGATGGTCTCAGGAAAGAATAAGTAATTTAAGAATAGAGTAAGTTATAAAGATTCATAGTGTATAGCTCGAACCATGAGTGGTATATTGGTCGTCTTAGAAATATTTGAACAAATCATGGATTTCGGGATAACAAATGAGTCTAGCAGCAAATGACGTGATTGTGTGAAGCCTTAGTATAAGTAATGCCAAGAAAGTAAGAAAATTTGAAGAAATCGTGCGAGATTTGATACGAACGAGTTATAATTAGTTGAACAAATGATAAGGCTTATATCGGATAGGAAATCAGAGTGATAAAATTAATATATGGGTTGAGAAAACTTAGTAGATCGTATGAGTGATTTCAAATTAAGTCAAATGGATTAAAACTTGAATTTGAGATAGAATAATCGAGGATAGGATCAGTAATTAGCACGATGGAAGATAGCGCACATAAAAAATCAAGATCGAGTAAGATATTGCTCGATAGAATTTAGCTTGAGTACGGATGTTATGGTTTTGAATTTGGAAGACTTTATATAATATTGATAGTTAGAAGATAGCATAGATTGATGCAAGTTAGCAAATCTGTGACTTGATGATTGAAATAGTTGATAATGGACTTAATCTTGAATTTGAACGAACGATCTTCAATCGAGTGTCAAATATAACACTCGACATCAGGCCCAGATGAGAACGATTATTCTGCGGGAATGCTGGCATGATAATTTTGCTTCCAGCGGGATGATCAAACTCGCAGAAGATCAGGGCCTAACATGTTCGATGATTATGCAGACGAACTCGATAAAATAAAATGTAATGGAGGTGAATAGACTTTGACTTATGGATTTGAACTTGAATATTTTATGGAATGCTAAAAGTAGACTACAAAATGATAATGGTAACATTAAAGTTGGACGATTTGGTTAAGCAAATTATGATCACGACATGAACGGGTATTAGATGAACATGACTCGATAGATAAATATATAACTTGGATAAAACAAAATGTAAAGATAAGATACCTAGATCATTTCGATAAAAACCACAATGTTTGACATTCTTATCTTGTGTGAGTGCAAATCCTTGTGCACATATGCGTCACGCCCGGATTAGGACGATTATCCCGCAGGAGCGTTGGCATGGTGATCTCACGTCCAGCAGGGATAATCAAACTTTGTGGGATACTGGAGCATGATAATTAAAGGATCGTTTTAACTTGTAGTTCGATACGATAAGGCGAGTTTCAGGATACAAGTTAATCGAAAGTATTTTGGGGATGAGTTAGTCTAGAGCATGAAGTAAGACACTCGATGGTTTAGTGAACGGATACGTGAATTATGTTGATTGACTTTAAATTTGTGATTTAGATCAAAGAGTTAGAAATTGAATCGTGACTTGGTAATCTAGACTGAGGAAACATTGGATATGTAGATTTTATCAAAACAATATTCAATGCGATAGACTATGCGAGTCGTTAGGTTGGACATACGACATGGATATATCGTTAATTCGATTGAACGAACGTATCTTAGGAATGGCTTAGCTAACCGGACTCGGACCCGGTATAGTGAACGTGTTGATATGGATAGGATAATCTGTGCTCGATGTCTAGAAATTAGAGTAAAGCAAGCTTGGGTAGAATACCCCGTACAAACGAATAATGGTTTGACCTTAGAAATTTAGGGCGAGTGTCGTGTAAAGAATTTGCATGGGGATTCGAAAATATGAACTGTACTTATGATATTGTGAGCTAACCTAGTAGTTATGCAGACGACCAAATGCTGAAGTAAAGAACTTGTATAACCAACTTTAGAGTATGCTAGAGTAGACGATAGAACTGGGGAAAAAGACTTAGATTTAGGACTTGGAACTGGAAGTGTACGCTAGCGACGTCGGCGTTAAAAAGAATGCAACGGGTGATAGGACTTGGATGATAATTGATTGATTGGATATGTTATATGATAGAGAGGAACAAGACGGTATTGGAGAATTGTCGGACGTAACGCTTATAATTAGAATTGGTGATATTCAAGATAAGTCGGCATAATAAATTATATTATTACTTGAAAGATGTACATTATTAGTAATATAATACTTGGATTTGAGCGGGAGTAGGGTAGGCGATGATTAAACGAACCAGAGTTCGGTTAGTCGAGTAGCGAAATGATCGATGATTCGAAAGCTTTTCACGAGTAGCTTGTTCGACTTTGCTATTACTAAGCTTGGTTGAAATACACATATTTGGGAGATGCATTGAATATGGGTATGATCCAGACTTAGCGATATACATAACTCGATTGCAGCTGTAAGCGAAAATATTTAGATTCACATGGATGAGTATGGAAATTGGAGTAAGTTAGCCTCAGCCTAGACTTTCATAAACGAAAGATTATAATGTGCCCCGTGTGAATAAGATAGTTCTGCACTAAGGTGCAGTAAGAGACTGAGTCAGGGAACGCAATAATTGAATGATAGAGTCATTTAATAAATTGGTTAGACACACGTGTGAAACGGAATAAGAACATGAATAGGAAGTTATATTAGAACGGACCTAAGACGCGAAGGATTAGAACGTACCCCATGTTGGAAAAATTAGCTTTGCGCTAAAGCACAATAAAGACTGAGTCAGAAGACGTAGAAAATTCGATACGATGACTTTGGGTGATATTAAATTTACATAGCGAGAATGGGTGGTGGCTCGAGATAGATCTTGATGCAAGACGAGATTGAACGATTAACCGAGATTCAAACTTGAAGTCTTGAAGATTTTCTGGATAGGGTTTAGGCATAACACTGGGTTTCGTTAGGCAATGTCGAGTAATCGGTCGAATATGTTTTGGGTTTGCATGGATAGAGTATAACAATTGGGCAAGTTTGCCCTAAGCCCAAGTTTTTTAGTGCACGTTGAGTTATAGAATATCCCGTGATTGAGTAATACAGCCCTGCGCTAGGCACAGTAGAGTTTGAGTTAGGGAATTCAATGATTAAGTTGAGTAAGTTCGATAACATTAAATGATAGAGTTGTTTGAAGAGATTGGCTAAGCACGTGCGTAGCGCGGGGTAAGAAAAAAAATATGTAGTGTTTGAACAATCTTTGGAAGTTATGTGAGACATATATAGTTTGGTTTAGAAATTGGGCAATAATAGGAATTTCGCTGAGGAAGTCTCGATGACGAGACTATTCTGAATGGTGTATTATGTAAGGACCCGCTCCACTCAACCCGGAGGGCCGATTCAAATTGCAAAAGTGTAGTAAACCATCCAGCCTTGCTCAGCGAGAAGACTCGTTCGATGCAAAGGCATTCAGACTTGGACATTCAAATGGAGTTCAGACTTAGAATTTTCAGAGGTGCGCTCGGAGTCTCGTGCGGCCCATACGATTCATCGCTAAGGTGGCTGGCTCCGGTGAACTTGTCTCTTCTTAGCTGCACACTTAAGAAAAGGAATGATACATGCTAATTTCTAAGCGATACCTTTTGCATGATAATAAAAAGAGATGAAAGCACATAGCTAAGGGGATAATCCTACCTTATCATGTGTATAGAATATGGAAACTCTGCTTTGCTAGTGGGTAATTTAGAGTACCAATCTAAATGGAGTATGTTTCATATGTTATGCCATAAATAGTTCTTGTTTATGCCTTGAGATACCGCATCGCACGGAATATGACACGGGATAGAGTATAATCATATTGCATACATAGACGAGGAAGACTATCAAGTACTCATTTTGATTCAGGAGAAGAAAAGAAAAAAATTACTCGGGATATCCATATCACCTTGGCAGTCTCTAATCAGGGAGCTGTGCAAAGAAGAAAGATCTAAGTGCAGTCCTTCGCTAGATTGAACCGAGTTGAAGTCCTCAAATAAGAGAAACCGAGCAGGAAGTTCTCGGCTAGGATTGAAAGTAGTGGAGTAGTTGTATGGTCACGAACAACTGGTTGCACACCAATTAGAGAAAGAGTCCTCGACATGATTGCTGAACCATCCGAATCATGTCAGCCCGGAAGGCAATTCCAGTATAGTCCTAGTAATATACTAGCGGAAGTACTAGCAGGCGAGTGCGGGACATCCAACAATGCTATCTAACTACCTGGAAAGATAGCCGACTCATCGAATGGTTTGGGATGCCCAATAAGACTCACAATCGAGCTAGGAAGATAGTTATTCCATCCCAGATTATGTCCAATATGGCTAACAGAGCCAGTGACCTTCATATAGATAAGTTATGCATGTAAAACGGTTAAGAGGAGTAACATATAATAGTATAATACATGAAACTTTGCACATAAAGAGTGGATGCATGGTATATAACATAATTCGAGTAAAATATGTATGAGGCAGAGACACAATCCTAATACTTGAAATTAATAGATATTCTTTATTACTTAGTAGATTACCGATTATATTGCTATGAATGACAGGGAAGGCTGAATGGTAAAAAAAGTATAAGACAAACTCATCTAATTGTAGTACGACACTCTTGATTCAGATACGGGTATTACTTTCATCATATTGCCACAAAACTGATCCTAAGACAAAGACTAGAAAGACAACATAATCAGTCGGTGCACATAACTAATGAGCATCCTTGTTTTGTGGCATGGGCAAGAGGCTTCCCGACCAGTGCATTCAATATACTGATATCCAACCAAATTGCATGCAGGGTGCAGGAAGAACTTGCATGTATTTGGAGATCGCTTGACGCATCAAGACGCTGGACAACACTTGGCATCTTAGAGCATGGCTAACGGACCTAGAGTTCACATATATGAGACAGAATGTATATGAACATCATCATCCAGAGTATTTGATAGAGTTATAAGCCTAAGAAAATATTCATTGTAATGAGAGAGAGAGAGAGAGAGCAGGAGCGACTTATAATCTTATCCTAGCGCCGCTTGTATTCCTTACTTTATATCAATAAAGAGCTTGTTTTGGATTCAATACTTGTGTTTATTCTATGTTTTCGCTATGAGGAGTCTGTAAACTAGTTATCAACAGCCATTTTAGTATTTGCCTTGCACGGGCGCAACTCCAGCCTCGTGCAGTATCACGACTTGATGGGAATGATTATCCCGCGGGAGTATTGGTGCGGTGATCTGCGTCTAGCGTGGGTGATCGATCTTACGGGAGATCAGGATATGACATATTATATCTTGATGTGATAAGGCACTTTTTATTCTTGTTTGGTGAAGGGATGAGATGTCATGTCATGGATAGGACATATGTCATTGATTATTGGCTCGCGCATCTTTTACTATAGAATTGGTTTTGTTTCTTCATTTTGTGCTTCCTTTGTGGAACTTGCTATTTGGGGTCTAATTATTCTCTAGTTTTTATGGCCTGGTTTTGAGCCAGCACCCGAGGATCCAGCGTACTTTTCTCCGATTCAAGGCACGTACCAGGAACTTCGCCGCCGAGGATAACGAGTGGGTTTTCTTCTTCCATGCTAGTCATTGTATATTTTACTTCTTTTGGGTGTTTAGCCACCGTCACTTGTTAGCCGGTATGTCTGGATATTAATTCCTTTCCATGACTGTGCATAAACCAGACAGCAGCTATAATACTATTATATACTTTTGTTATTCCACCAGCTTCTTATTTTGTACAACTGGTCTCCAAAATATTTTGATAAAAGTATTTGGGATGCCTTATTGCTTTATCATATATACTATATGATTAATGTTTCTGGTTTAATTGATTGAGACATAGATGTACATATGATCCTAAGTGACCTAATTGTAGCATGCACCTCCTTGTCTAGTTACAGCCATGATCGTCGTACGACGTATATATTTGTAATTTAAATAAAAAAAGAACTAGAAGAACTGGATTTTATTAATAAACTAAAAAAAAGTACAAATAAGTCCTAGAAGATGATCTAAATACAAATTTATTTTTTAGGGTGACGATGGAGGGTTAGGAGTGTAGCAACTCATTTTAATCTGTGGACGATCCAATGCAGAAGCTCTTCTTTCTAGCTTGAGTGTAAATCTGCAGATAGCCAGCCTTTTTGTATGAGGGTAATACCCTATTATTTATAGTTGTTCAGTGGCCACATGAATTTTGGGCCGCATGGACGTTGGAAGTTGCCACATGTCTTCTCCTCACAGAAAGAAGTTACAACTGTGCACAAGAATCCGGGCTTCAGCTATCCTGTGAATATTTATTATGATTTTTTTATTGCTGAATATCTGGATGGTTTTTATCTGTTATAGGCATGACCTGGTTAAATGGACACGTTGCCGCTATTTGGTTGAAGAGAATCATTCAGTTGTGACAGCAAGATTTGGTCGATGTGGAATCTGGGACACATGTGGCCAAAGACGCACGGGACATATGGAGTCTAGAACATATGGGACCAGAGATCTATTGACCGTATGGAGTCTGGAATATATGTTCCAGAGTGCATGGGACGCATGGAGTCTAGGATGCGTGGGCCAAAGTAGCATGGCACACATGGAGTCTGGGACGCATGGGCAAGAGCCGCATGGGATCTTTTTTCGTATTGTACATGTGGCTCTGCACTATCCTTGGGACTTCAGCTCTTAATGTGTTCTCGTCCTTCGAGGCAATTAGAAAAATCTTTTTTGTCATGATTCTGTGTCAGGTGCCATCTTTGTTGTCAGGATGTCATGTCAGGTCGACCTGCGGCCCGTTGTCAGGACGCTCGTTTGGACTGCATGGGTGTCGCTTTTCTGGGACATATGGTGTCCATGCGGTCCAATATCTATTGAGTTTTATTTTGAAGCACATGGACGTCAGGCGCATGGATGCATATTTTCCATGCTTCTACAAGACCCCCTTCAAAGTTTTTAAAGTGACAAGTTTGCAATACTTTGAATAAGAAGCATGGACGGGGTACGTTCGGGCTCCATGGACATTGAGCCGTATCGACGAACGCAGCCAGGCTATCAATTAATCATTGTAGAAGCATAAAAAATACGCTGGGAAGAGCAACGCAGCCTCTTGATGCAGAGTAGCATAAACGGAGGCCTTCAGAGCCATCAAGCGTGCAACAGAGCTTTCTCCGCTAAAAAAAATGGCATGAAGTATAAAGCTCAAAGGACCATCCGCATAAGTGCACTACGTCCAGGCCGCTCCAGCGTAAAATAGAGTTCTTCATCGCCTCCATGGCGTAAAACTCAACCGCTCTCAAAGCAGCGTTAATGCATACGAGGAACGCTTCGTCTTCCCCGAAATGAACCTGTCAAGTCACGCAGTGAATCTGACCTCTGACTCCTGACAAAAAGTACTGCACGGCTACCCAGACGACGGCTGGAAACGATGGCAGACCCCTCGGGATGCGCCCCACAGTATGATGGAGGATCTCTACATTTAATGCAGAGGATTTGGTTAAAGCATCACCAAACCGTCGTTTACTGGAGTCCCCTCAGCATAAACCGCTCTTTCGCGTACAAGGAAATACGCTGCCCTGTTTAACATGAGCTGTTTTACGCTCCGCAGCAGGCAAACCGCCTGCCACGTCAAAAGCTGCACCTCGTACGGGACTCGAGGCACGTCTCCACGTCTAATTGCACAGAGCGGTGACAGTTTCTCTCAAGGCACGTCTCTGCGACGGGTGCACAGAAGGGCTGTAGACCTTCAAAATACGTCTCCACATTTAATGCATAAGATGGTGGCAAATCTCTGAGATTCGATTATATCTCCAAAAGCCATAATTCCGGCTAAGACGTCCACATCAGCACGGTACGCAGTGGCTTTTACGCCTATTCTAGCATAGTATGCAGCGGCTTCTACGCCCATTCAGGATCTGTGCTCATACGGCTTCTACGTCCACTCAGTCTCTACGACCATTCAGTCCTTACGACTACTCGGCTTCTATGCCTGCTCGGCTTCTATGCCTGTTCGGCTTCTATGCCTGCTCGGCTTCTATGCCTATTCGGCTTCTATGCCTACTTGGCTTCTATGCCATGGTGACAGACATTTGGCTTCTATGCCAACCTCTGCTACACAATGGATACCTACCTACGTGGCTTTTACGTCGTGATCTTAGTAGCAATTTGTACGCGTTGCGTCCCCTTAGTTGGATCCGCGTCACACGCTCATTCAAAAGATCATCTATACGTAGGCATTGGTTACTTTAACCGTTGTATAAAAGGGTGTTGTACTTTCCACTCCTCAGTTGTTACACCGATGGAGTGGTCACTGTCACCAAAACTCTATAAATAGAGACCCCTATCAATGGGGAACAAGGTGGACACTTTGGAAGATCGAACCAGGTCGAAGAATTGAAAGAGAGAGAGAGAGAGAGAGCACCCGGAGCTCAGGCAAAGAGTAGGGATCGACGACTTCAGCATCGTGCATCCACCCTCTCCTGCAACCATCCAAGCTGCTTCCTGTCTCCTACGGCACTTCTTCAACATCGTGTGGTCCAAGGGCTAAAGTGATCGACCGCAGATCAGACACCTATAGCAATATCTACCCAGATTAAATAAATTATACTCCTATATCCTCGTATAGGATTATATTGTACAAGTTTGTTTGTAAACAAAAGAAGGCGGGTTCCGTGTAAACCCCCACATCGAATACATTCCTATTCTTTTCGTTTAAATAACCACAAACAAGATGGCGACTCTGCTGGGGACATCTTTCTCTTCTGACGAGGAAGCAATTGCTCAACACGATGCGGTATCCATGGGATCCGTGAAGAAGACACTGGTCGTCCAGTTCGACCAGTCTGCCTACGAAGACATGCTTCGGACTGGGGGTGGCTCTCACTCTCTCTCCGTCCAAGGCAACAGGAAGCTGCGCAAGGTATGGATGCCCAAGACATCCTCTACCGTTCCTGTGGACTCTCCGATCTCTCCGATCTCTCCGATCTCTCCGACCAATGAGGTGGTAGCATCGCTCCCTCCGTGCCCTGCACGTAAAAATCAGTCTTCCGCTATGCGCGGTACAAACAAAACTTTGGGCAAAGCCTCAGCACTAACCCAAAAGTATCCACTGTGCTCTACGCGTAGGAATCAGTCTCCCGCTACGCGCGGTACAGACAAAACTTTCGATGGTGCCTCAACGCCAAATCGGAAGTATAGATCACGGTCCACGTGCAAAACAACATCTGACATCTACGGTAAACCAGATGAGCGCTGTGATCTCCGCGAGGGGAAGCAAACAGGCGAATACTCAACTTCTCGGCCTTTACGCCAGCAAGAGAACAATCTGCCTACTCTCCGGATTACGCGAGAAGCCGATGGCCGACTGAGGACCTCTTCAGCTTTACGCCAGACTGAGCGAATTTCCAGGTTACGCCAGATACACTCCCGCGACGTAAAACAAGCTCAGATTACGGAAAGATACCCTCCCAGGGGATTATCCGCCTCCCAGATGGCCAACCTGTTGTATAAAGGTGGTATAGGGAAAACTGGGGTGCCCAGTCTCTGCGTACCCGCTGATGGGAATAGAAGATACAAGCCTTCGTCTTCCTCTTCAGCAAATCCTCCTGACCTACGTACCCATCTCGCCCAAAAAGACAGGAGCCGTAAACAGGTTTTAGGACCCCTAACGATCAAACGGGGAGAGATCGTATGGGAAGATACATCAACATCCAATGTCATCATGATGTATGAACCATATGAAGATGATGCCTTTATTGTCCCTCCTACCGACGGCGATCAGCATCCAATAATCTTCAAACACAAGCAGAACGGTCCGGTTGAACAGGAAGAATTCCGCGAGCCTGAGAGTGGGAAAATGTAAATCCACAGGTATAGCCCACAAGCTTTGAAGATTATACAGAACATGGGTTATTATCTGAAATTAAAGCAAGGCCTCAACTATGGAAAGGGTAGACGAACACCGTTGCAGGGTAATTCTCGCCATCAACAAGCTCGTTTCGGATTGGGATATGCTGCTAATCCCAAAACTTCAAAGTCTAATCCTGTACGACCAGAGACAATTCCTGCTGAATTAGTTTCTACAACCAGGGACCACAGCGTGTCTGGGGGTAACTCGCCTCTACGAAACAAAGCAGCGTACAGGGCTAGGGGCAGAATGTCCACAGGATCTGAAGATGGCGCAACAACCGCTATCTTCCCGGAAGACCATGAAACTCAGACGTCAAAAGCCCTACGACCAAAAGGAACTTTCTCCTTCAAAGAAGATGACATAATTGAAATCTTCAATATATTAAGGAAGGAACGTAAGCTCCAGCTACCCGACATCAGACATCCTGAGAGAGCTGGCGACGTGGATCACCCAGATTATTGTCTCTTCCACCGATACACTCATCACCCCACAAAGGCATGCTATGTACTAAAAAGAAAAATTCAGGAGACGATCGATGCCAAGGTCATCACTTTGAATCTGTGAACAAGGGCACGGGCCGTACCAATTGGATTCACATTTCTTTCTTTCATAAAGATTTGGTCCCAACAAAAATTGCCATGTCCATATTACCTCTGAGCAGATATGCGCCACCCTCCCCAATGGAGTCACAATCACAAAGTTTGTCATGTTCATATTACCTCTGAATAAACTTTCGACCATCAATTATCATGTCCATATTACCTCTGATATCGATTGTCGTCTACACTTAACATTCGTACTTAAATTCTAAAGTACGCCAGTAATGTTAAGTCAACAAAAACTGCCATGTCTATATCACCTCTGAGCAAGTATATAATCCACGCCCCGTGACGAGGTAGGACCCATAGCACAAAAATTCTTGGAAGCTATAAACTCCTACCATCCATATGTCTGGGAAGCAGCGCCATCGTCCAACATCGTCACGACGTATGGACCCCATGAGGATTCTATCTTCGTTGTCCCGCCTAGCTGCAGCAGTCAGCGCCCCATATTCTTCGATCGCATGCGCAGTCAACCGGCCAGCCTGGAAGACCCTTTCAATGACGATACTTAGAAAATACAGATTCACCGATACAGCCCGCAGGTATTAAGGATCATGCAAAACATGGGCTACGACTTGAAACGAAAGCCAGGCCTCAACTACGGAAGAGGCAGACGAACGCCGCCACGCGGCGACCCCCGCTATCGTCAAACTCATTTCGGGTTAGGGTATGCCACCTCCCTTGCGACTTCCAAGTCGGATGAGGACATCTTTTTCTCCTCCCAGGACGGTCCGTCACCCCCCGACTCACCTGATGCTCTCGGACAAACGCTATCAGTAAATATGGTGGTGACAGATCCCTCAGAAGCAGATGAATAGGATTCTTAGCCGTTTGAGAATGACTCTTGGGCTCAACAAATGGATACGCAGTGGGAATTCCGCTTCGAGCAAAGAGAACCTCCCACCAAAGATGAAGTTATCCAAATCGATATTGGGGGTAAACTTTCGCCAAAACCAATATTTATCAGTGACAATATTCCCTCAGCTGAAAGGAAAGAAATCATACAGCTGATAAAGGAATACATCGACATCTTTGCATGGGATTATGGGGACATGCCAGGCCTTGAACCAAAGGTGGCTACTCATAAGCTCAATATATTGACCGATTCAAGGCCGATGAAGCAGCACCAATGCCGGTTCTGCTCGGACATGATGGACGCCATTGAAGCTAAAGTTAAGAAGCTGATAGCCTGTGGTTTTATTCGGGAAGAACAACATCCCGACTGGGTCGCCAATGTTGTCCCAGTCATGAAGAAAAATGGGAAGGTACGTATCTGCATTGATTACCGAGATCTGAATGCGGCCTGCTCCAAGGATGAATTCCCTCTTCCCATCACGGACATCATGATTGACAACACCTGCGGCTTTGAATGCATGTCTTTCATGGACGGGTTCTCAGGGTACAATCAGATCAAGATGCATCCTGAAGACGAGAAGCACACTGCCTTCCGCACCCCATTGGGAGTATATTGCTATACGGTCATGCCCTTCGGATTGAAGAACGTCGGGGCTACATACCAACGGGCTATGAGCAGCATATTCCATGAGCATTTACGCAAAACAGTATAATATTACGTGGACGACATAGCCGTCAAGAGCCGCCTCAAGGATGATCACATTCAAGACCTGAGGACGGTATTTGAGTTAATGCGCCAACATCAACTCAAGATGAACCCTACGAAGTCCTTCCTGGGTGTATCTAGTGGCAAATTCCTGGGAATTGTCATCACCGCCAAAGGCATCCAGGTGGACCCTGACAAAGTCCAGGCCATCGTAGAAATGCGACCGTCCCGCAATCTGAGGGAACTCCGAAGATTTCAAGGCCGTCTGGCTTATATCCGGAGGTTCATATCCAACCTCTCGGGAAGATGTCAGCCCTTTTCGCCTCTCATAAAGAAAGGTGTATCCTTCGTGTGGGACAAAACCTGTCAGCAAGCATTCGGGGATATCAAATGCAACCTCACCAGTCCGCCAGTTCTGGTGCCTCCCGTTATGGGAAAACCGTTCTTGCTATACGTCCGAGCAATGGATCATTCGCTAGGAGCTCTTCTCGCACAGAAGAACGATGTAGGACATGAACAGGCTATCTACTACCTCAGCAGGATGATGGTCGGAGCCGAACACCGGTACAACCCAGTGGAGAAAGAATGCTTGGCTCTGATGTTCGCTATCCAAAAGATGCGGCACTACGTCACCGGCCAGACTATCCATATCATCTCCAGGATTAACCCTCTTCGAGTACTGATGAGCAAGCCGAGCATTCTTAATTCCCGACTCGCAACTTGGGCGATGTGTTAACACCATATGACATGGTATACGTACCGCAGAAGTCCATTAAAGGCCAAGCGCTGGCCGACTTCCTAGCCGCTCATCCGATCCTGGAGACCTCCAAATTATACGAAGACATTCCCGACGAAGTTGTAGAATGTAATTCCGCAATGGAAGGTGATGCATGGCAACTGTTCTTCGACGGTGCCTCCAGAACCGGTCCTAAGGGAAACATCGTTTCAGGAGTCGGAGTCGTCCTAGTCGCCCCTGATCAGCTCGTCATCTACCGAGCATATTCTCTTAGCGAGCCCTGTTCCAACAATGTGGCAGATTACAACGCTCTACTAATAGGGCTCCAAGTTGCTAAAGAGCTGGGGGTAGAGTCCTTGGAAGCTTTTAGTGATTCTCTGCTTATCGTCAATCAAGTCAGAGGAATATATGAAGTCCGGAATCCAGACCTCATCCCCTATCACCAAGCGACGATCGAGATAGCCATGACATTCAAAGGATTCTTCCTAGAGCATGTCCCTCGATCCCAGAATCTGGAAGCTGACGCCCTAGCCAGTCTAGCAGCGGATTTAGCTACTCCTATAAGAAGGCAGAATTCGGTGATCCTTCTTAACAGAGATTTATTCTGCGTGAAGAACAACCTCCACATAGAACGCAGCCACGCTGTAAACACAGATCCCCCTAGAAGAGACTGGAGGAGTCCCTTCATAGATTTCGTCGCATACGGAATCTTGCCAGAAGACCCCAGAGAAACAGTATTCGTCAAGAGACGATCATTACGCTTCTACTTCGATGCATCTTCACAATGCCTATATCGTCGGACTTACGACGGATTGCTATTAAGATGTCTCTCAGACGATGAAGCACAGCAGGTTATCCGGGAAGCTCACGACGGCGTATGCGGAGCACATCAGCCCGGTCCTAAGCTACAGGATCGTATCAGGAGAATGGGCTATTACTGGCCCACTATGATCATAGACGCGATCAGCTATGCAAGATAATACAGAGCCTGACAGGTTCATGCAGACTTCATACACCAACCGTCTGAATATCTACATCCTACGGTTGCATCCTGGCCCTTCGAAGCATGGGGTATGGATATCATTGGTCCCATTCACCGATCTTCCTCCAGAGGCCATCGGTTCATACTGGCCATCACGGATTACTTCTCCAAATGGACAGAGGCGATCCCTCTGGCTGAGGTAAAGGCGTCTGACGTAATCAGCTTTATCAAACACCACGTTATTTATCGCTTCGGGGTACCCCGAAGGATAATTCACGATAATGGGCCTCAATTCATCAGCCAAGCGTTTCATCGATTTTGCGATAAAAATCGGATACACAATATTGCCTCTACGGTGTATTATCCAGCTGCTAATAGTTTGGCGGAAGCTTTCAAAAAAACTATTATCAAACTCCTGAAGAAATTCGTCTCTTCAAACAAAAGAGACTGGAACGAGAAGCTAGGCGAATGTCTCTGGGCATATCGCACAATGGTACGAACACCGACAGGTTGTACCCCATTTTCACTAGTCTACGGGAGCGAAGCAGTTCTTCCCATCGAAATCTAGATCCCGTCGCGCAGGATAGCCGTGACTAGTGAGCTGACTCGAGAAAAGAATGACCTGTTAAGGCTCCAAGAGCTGCAAGGATTAGACGAGAAATGCCTCCAAGCTTAACAGCGCATCGCGCTCTACCAAGCACGCATTTCCAAAGCTTTCAATCGCAAAGTAAAAGAAAGAGTGTTCAAAGTCGGCGAGCTAGTCCTAGCCGTAAGAAGGCCGATGATTCTTACTCACAGGAGTAAAGGCAAATTCCAGCCCAAGTGGGAAGGCCCTTATATGATCGAGACAACGTTCTCGAATGGCGCTTACAGGTTAGCCCAGCCTAATGGAGACCTATTAATGGCTCCTATCAACGGTAAATTCCTGAAGAGGTACTATGCTTAACCTCCTCTGCCCCAAAGTGGAATATAGCGGGAATCCCAATTCTAACAAAACTACTTCCACAACGAAGCCAGTTGGGTCATATCCTATCATGTTTGTACGACCTCTGAATAGATATGTCCTGCTAAGAAGTTTATCGAGAGTCTATCATGTCCATACTACCTCTGATATTACTCTTGCCTAAAAAACTGTCATTTACATTCCGAAATGACGGGTCCACAAAAGTCAGAAAAGATTCGCCTTTATTTATTCCCAAAAGGGAGGCAGAATTACATCTGGGCAAGCAAAAAGGGAAAGGATACATCATAATGGCGGAGTAGCCAGATTGTGAATCAGCCGCTCCAGTGCAGCTATTCTCTCATTCTTAAGAACCAAGGCGTCGGCGCAAGCCTGCTCAAGCCATGCCTCGGGAGTGTTCGTAAGGGTCAGATCAACCTTTGCCCGAAGACAGCCCGCACGAGCAGCTTCTGCACGGTCCAAATCCTGTCGCGCTGCGTTCAGACGACCAGCTGCTACCTCTAGACCCGCCAACGATTGAGAAGCCCATACCTCAGCCTGAGCGAGTTTTTCCTTCAGCTTAGAGGCCCTCGTCGTATTCCCTTCATGCTCGGTGCGACACTGCATCTCAACGGCAAGAGCCTCTTCCATGATAGCTATTCTTCTATCCATCTCCAGCTTATGCTTCTGGATGGAGTTGTCTAGGCTTTCCAGCTTTGTAGCAAGCCACACAGTCATGAGGTCAAACCGAGCCTGGACGTCAGCATCGAGGCTGCCCCGAGTCAGCTGCAAGTATTCGGTAATGGGTTGCTCTAACCCATTAACCACCGCCTCCAGAGCGTCAGCTGCCCCAGGATCGCCGAGCTCCCTGATGACCACGATCGAAGCAAGAGAAGTCTTCTTCAGGCGCTCAAAATCTAGACTCTTCGCTAACACTATTGATATCATCGTTTTCAAACCGGTGTAGAAAAGGCTGGTAGGTTGCTCGGTCAACGCAACTAGATCCGATTGGACGCCGGGATTGGCCGCAATATCAGCAAAACCGGGATAATTGCAGACGAGGTGGCCACAGCCGTCGCATCAGCGCATGGCATGACCGAAGAAGGTGCGACAACGGCAGTCGAAGTCATCGCTACACTCACAAGAGGCAGGGTCACGACGACGGGTTCATCCTCCTCTTGAGGTGACGAAACTACTCCCGGCGTACTGGCCCCCGAAGCTACTTCTCATCAAAGTCGAACGCCTCCGTATCATCGTCTGGAGCCCGAGCTGAGCCGGAATGCGCTTCAACGCTATACTCCCCGTGGGCGCTATCCCCTGAAAAGAGGACAAGAAAGTTAATATCAGTATGATGATAACCTTTCTAAAGAGAGACATGAGGATAATATTTACCCGGGGCCGACGGCATGTACGACGCATCTGCACCCGAGGTAGCTAAACCACGCCTTAATGACGCAATGCGAATCGTCATACCTGGAGAAGGAGGTGGGCCGACTGACATCGCCGAGAGTTCTGCCAAGCCCTCACCAAGACGCGGTCGAGGTTCATCAGCTGGAATCTCGCCAGGCACGCTAGCTGACACAACGGGAGTTTTACCCGTTGCTGACCTCGGGAAAGATTCTCTCATCTGCCTCGGCCACATAGGCAAACTCGCTCCGCTACCTGGAGCAGCAGCCCCGACAGCGACCTCTAGCGAGGATTCTCCGGCGCCGTCGGCCGGAACTGTAGAAGGTCCCTTTCTAGGCGAGGAACCTCCATCCAAAGAATCATCCCTGATATAGGAAGAGGCAGGCTCACTCCCGGGAGCCTCAACACCAAGAATGCGGAGAGGACGAGCGACCGTCTCCTTCCTTCTCTTACGAAGAGAAACTACCTTCGGAGCAGAAGCCCGTTGCTTCCCAGAAGAGACTACCAAAGCCCCCGCAGGCGGAGGCACTTTACACTTTGGCACCGACACCAGGGGCTCATCCGGAGTACCAGACTCCTCACCCTCGTCCGAAGAAACTGAGGGGACGTCAACTCTTCCCCCAGGCTTGGGAGAAGGCACCCTAAATCTTCCACGCGTGTCGAAATCATGATGAAAGGTGTTAATCGTCACGTAAAACTGGGCGTAAGAATGGAGAATGCGGAGCTCCGTGGAGGCTGTAACGACCGACACGATAAAGCTTGCCCCCGTACAGCCCGTGATGAAATATCGCCACCCTCTAGCTCCATCAATGAGTCCGCCCCTGGACCTGAAGCTGGTGACGGCATTGCCTACATGCAACTGATCGTACCCAAACTGCCTGGCGAACCGACTAGGCAAGTAGGGCTCGAAGAAGCAGTGATCTTCGCTTCTGTACAGCAGATGGGAGGGCCTAATACAGACCAACCAGTTAAAAGATTCCGGGGAAAGGTCGATCTTCTCTCCACCTGAATCCTCAAGCCGCACCCCTGATTGATTACGATGTACGGAGGGGACAATACAGAGGATCTTCCAGCCCTGGCTGAGGTTCAACACCAACCGACAGTCTAAGAATGTGTTCACATTCTAGGAGGAATCCTTGTAATTCAGCAAGAATATACCCCCCGAACTGCTACCGGAGCCAGGAGACATCACCCGGGGATTGTGGAGGATTAACCATCCCATCAAGTATAGATATGGTAATTCCACCCTGGGAAAACTCTCACGCCGAGCTTCGTCGGCAAGCAACCCATCAGTTATGGCTCTCCGGCCAGCCTGTATACGGCACACCATGGCAGGAAGCAAGCCCAGTCTTGCCCCGAACACCAGGTGCACTGCCGGCCACAGGATGTTCCGGTGAATACGGTCTGCGGACGCTGTGCCGGGAACTATTACTCGACGCAGCCATATGGAAAGGAAACCAGCCAACTGGGCTTCCTTAGACAGAGGCCGGCGATAGTGCCTCAAGTAACTACAGGTCTTAGTATCTTCGGGGTACTTTCCTACCCCCTCGACGAGAATCTGATCCGGAGCTGCGGCCTCCTCCATAAGACCCTCGACGACCTGGGCGCTAAGCACGCCCAAACAATTCACGGGCTCATTTTTGCCCCCCGAGGCTTTCTCCGACTTGGCAGCCCTAGCTCGGTGAATGAAGAGGTAGGACATCCATTTGGTGGTATGAGCCAAATCAGAAGGCTTATTATAAAAAGCGGTGCACGCGAAGTATTGACACATCAGCTCCTGATATACTTCCGCCGCCCGAGGGTCCAAATTCCCCAACTCCCGGTTGGTGGGAACGTACTCTTCATAGGGGGTATCCCCCATCGGCAGTCTCGAGACAACTGCCATCTCATGGAGGCCAATCCCAACTCCCCCAGTGGAGTGGCAAAGGTCCCAGTGAGCGGAATGTACCGCTACAAGTTAGGGTTCGGAGGCAACCCGACGCTCGTCGCACTCACAGCGGCATATAGTCCAATAACCTCCAGCTCTCTCCGGAATTGCTTCAAGGCCCAGTCAACCAGGCATGTCCATCGGGAGTTTGTTGGGGCAATCCACCCATTACACCAGGGATTCTCCTTGGGATATACTCCGCCTCGTCCCATGAAGTCATTGCAGAAGGTCGGCAATTGGACCGGCTGGATCACCGAGCTGTCTTCACTCGGGACACTACCCGGGCACAGTCTCCAGAACAACGTCACAAAGCCGGAAGGGTGACTGACAAACGACCCCCGGTCAGCTCCTTTGAGATGAAAGATCTTCCCGGCTTACCGTGAAGATCAGGAGTCAGCATCCACGATATCTTCCTGGGATGCGTCGCATGGAAGAAGGCCGAGATGGGATAATCTCTCGGCATCGTTGGCAAATACAAAACCAAATTCCCGGCAGGGAAAACCCAGGGCTCCCTCTTGGGCCTCGTCTGGGACTGTTTGTCAATCATGTCCCCAAAGAGGAAAGCCGGCTTTATGTACTGCTCCCCGTCTACGTAGGTCAGGGGCTCGCCATTAATCATGCTCAGCAGCGTCCGCTCGCCCTGAACCAATATCAGAAACCCCCTTCCCTCAGGATACTGGGGTCCGGAGATGGGAAATGCCACGTGGGACAGATCCTCCAGGTAGTTCGAGTGCAGCATCCCAGCAGCGGAGCCCATCACCTCGGCCAGTGGAGACTCACCCAAATCAACTGCAAAAGTGCAAGGAAAAGATGTCACTACAAGTCTTGCACGAACATACAGACCGAAGAAACGACAGTCTGTACTCTACGCAGGATTATGCAAATCTGGCTATTTTACGCCGGCAGTCCTCCCCACAAGCGTAAAACTCAAATTTTATGATATACACCAATTTTCGGTAGCCAGAGCTTTTACAAAACTACGAAAATGTGGAGTCTTTGCGCTGGCACATCAGAAATGTGGGCGTAAAAGATGAAAATGCCTTCGTGCATCAACTTCCTCCAAAGAGGCTATCAGCACAGAAGACGACCTAGCGCGGTCACGTTCAACGTGTGCGAAGGATTTTTTGTCGTTTTTGTCACCCCAAAGGCTCTACCTCTAAGGCCGGGTGCGCTACACGTCGGCGGGATACTTTGTTCGGAAGGAAATTTGCCTTGTCCGACCAGAGACTCCCTCGCTGGGGCAGAAGAATGAGAGGAAGAACCTATGCTCTTTTCCTTAGCGGAGGGGGTTTGTTTCGGCGCCATTTCTGAACACTCGAAGTGCTCAGAGAAGGAACGAAGAAAAAACTTGAACAGTCGAAAGCTCTCTTTCGCAGAAGACAGATAAAAAGTTTTTCTCTCAAAAAACTTGGGGTATATATAGTCCGGGTCGACTCCTTGAATCCTCGAACGAACTCCTCGAGACCCTAACCAAATCTCACAAATTAAATGAGGGGTTATGATTGGATGCTACGTCAGCATACTACCCTTGGAAGACGGACAGTCAGCGAATTCGAAACGTTTTTCGTGCAAAACGGTTCAGCGGGTTCTACGCTAAAGGAGCTTTCTACGCTCGACAGCTACGAATCTACGGTTTTTACGCTCGCAAGCTATAAGTCTATGGTTTTACGCCCGGATGCCTTTGTGCTTGATAGCTTTTATGCTCGAGAGGCCACAAACCTACGACTTTACGCTTAGCAGATACCAAATCGACGATCTCACGCTCGGTGGCGCTCAGTTTACGCTCAGAGGCAACAGATCCGCAAACTTCATGCTCGAAGAAATTTTCTTTTCAGGAGCTACAAATCAAACAGTTCTACGCTAAAGGAGCTTTCTACGCTCGACGGCTACGAATCTACAGCTTTACGTTCGATAGCTATAAGTCTACGGTTTTTGCCCGGATGCCTTTGTGCTCGGTAGCTTTTATGCTCGAGAGGCAACAAACCTACGACTTTACGCACAGGAACCACAAGTCTATGATTTCACGCTCGATGGTATTCTACGCTCACAGGCTACAGATCTCTAGTCCTACGCTAAAGGAGCTTTCTACGCTCGACGGCTACGAATCTACAGCTTTACGTTCGACAGCTATAAGTCTATGGTTTTATGCCCGGATGCCATTGTGCTCGGTAGCTTTTATGCTCGAGAGGCAACAAACCTACGACTTTACGCACAGGAACCACAAGTCTACGATTCTGCGCTCGATGGTGTTTTTCGCCCAGAGGTTATAGACTGATGATTTCGTGCTCCACGACTTTCCGCATATTCGAAATAGTCCCCAAGGCGGTCGATTGCAAAGAGTTCACACAGAAGATACTCGTTCTTAACCTAAAGCATCCCAAGTACTCGAAGCATACAAGATTTCAAACATTGAGAAATTACTCTTCTCGGGTCAATTGGAGGTTCATCCAGACTCCAGTCTGAATGTCTCGTCTACCAAGATGGCAAACTCAGTTTTGACAGCCATTCCTCGACCCTGTCCTAAGAGATTTTCGAGAAGTCACTCTTGAAGACGAAGTCTGAATAAAAATTCTGTTCATCAGAAGTTCAGAGCTCTACGCGGTTCCTCAGTCCTAGCAACAGGACAGTTCTAAAATGTTCAAAATGCTCTACAGCGTTCTATGGACTATTCGTTATGCGTAAAGGACAGGACCTAGCACTCTTTCTACAGAGTCGGCGTAAAGATTCAGACGTGTTGAAGCTACACATATTCAGACTTCACAGTAACGTATGGCAAGATGATCATATGAAGAAGCAAGACGATTTTATTAAAAGATCAAAGTCATGATTACATATGAGGGAAATCCAATCTACAAGGGTTTTCTTTTTATTTTTTATGATTACATATGAGGGAAACTCCGTCTACAAAGGGCTTCCTCAGCATCGTCGTCGAAAGATTACCCCCAGGATCCGTTCTACCGGGTTCTCGCATCGGTGCGGGTCTTCCTCTTCTTCGAAGGAGATGATCAGTGGCGAGAAAACGACAGAGTTGGGGCTCGCATAAATTATGCAGATCCCATGCTCCGTGGGCCATGGCAGATTGGGTTGAGGTATTAAACCCAACTCAGTCCGGGGAGACGGCTGTTACAGCTTGTCTTCTCTCTCATCACAGAGAGTATAACAGAAGAAGACACCGCTTGCAAGCAGTGTGGTCAAATACGACCCTTCCTCTCTCCTGGGACAACGCCATACAAAGTTGTTGATTATCCCGAGCAAGGGAGGCTAAGATATCCTTCCATGATCCATCGTTGCAGTGGACATTTGCTCGAAGACGCCATCTTTTTCGGCTCCCTACATGCTGGAAGAACATGATCTCCTTCTTCCTCAGGTCGACCCGACGAACTTCGGCGATCATCTCTGCATGGTGATGGAAATATGGTAAGAACGGGTTCACCCCCCAGCCTTTTTATAGGCAAAAGAGATCACAGCGGTCCCCAATAAATCTGCCATAAAGTCAGCATCGACCATTTTAGTGCTCCATTCAGAAACGTTTCAATTTACGAGGGGCCGTTCATGCTTCATTCAAAGCATTTCAAATTCCGAGGAATTTAAAAGCTTTGAAGGGGGTCTTGTAGAAGCATGAAAAATAAGCTGGGAAGAGCTACGCAGCCTCTTGATACAGAGCAGCATAAACGGAGGCCATCAGAGCCCTCAAGCGTGCAACAGAGCTTTCTCCGCTAAAAAAAAAGGCATGAAGTATAAAGCTCAAAGGACCATCCGCGTAAGTGCAGTACGTCCAGGCCGCTCCAGCGTAAAATAAAGTTCTTCATCGCCTCCATGGCGTAAAACTCAACGCTCTCAAAGCAGCGTTAATGCGTACGAGGAACGCTTCGTCTTCCCCGAAATGAACCTGTCAAGTCACGCAGTGAATCTGACCTCTGACACCTGACAAAAAGTACTGCACGGCTACCCAGACGATGGCTAGAAATGATGGCAGACCCCTCGGGATGCGCCCCACAGTATGATGGCGGATCTCTGTATTTAATGCAGAGGATTTGGTTAAAGCATCACCAAACCGTCGTTTACTGGAGTCCCCTCAGCATAAACTGCTCTTTCGCATACAAGAGAATACGCTGCCCTATTTTACACAGGAAAACATGAGCTGTTTTACGCTCCGCAGCAGGCAAACCGCCTGCCACGTCAAAAGCTGCACCTCGTACGGAACTCGAGGCACATCTCCACGTCTAATTGCACAGAGCGGTGACAGTTTCTCTCAAGGTACGTCTCTGCGACGGGTGCACAGAAGGGCTGCAGACCTTCAAAACACGCCTCCACATTTAATGCATAAGATGGTGGCAAATCTCTGATATTCGATTATATCTCCAAAAGCTATAATTCTGGCTAAGATGTCCACATCAACACGGTACGCAGCGGCTTCTACGCCCATTCTAGCACAGTATGTAGCGGCTTCTACGCCCATTCAGGATCTGTGCTCATACGGCTTCTACGCCCACTCAGTCTCTACGACCATTCAGTCTCTACGACTACTCGGCTTCTATGCCTGCTCGGCTTCTATGCCTATTTGGCTTCTATGCCTACTTGGCTTCTATGCCATGGTGACAGACATTTGGCTTCTATGCCAACCTCTGCTACACAATGGATACCTACCTATGTGGCTTTTATGCCGTGATCTTAGTAGCAATTTGTACGCATTGTGTCCCCTTAGTTGGACCCGCGTCACACGCTCATTCAAAAGATCATCTATACGTAGACATTGGTTACTTTAACCGTTGTGTAAAAGGGTGTTGTACTTTCCACTCCTCGGTTGTTACACCGATGGAGTGGTCACTGTCACCAAAACTCTATAAATAGAGACCCCTATCAATGGGGAACAAGGTCGACAATTTAGAAGATCGAACCAGGTCAGAGAATTAAAAGAGAGAGAGAGAGAGAGAGAGAGAGAGCACCCGGAGCTCAGGCAAAGAGTAGGGATCGACGACTTCAGCATCGTGCATCCACCCTCTCATGCAACCTTCGAAGCTGCTTCCTGTCTCCTACGGCACTTCTTCAACATCGTGTGGTCCAAGGGCTAAAGTGATCGACCGCAGATCAGACACCTATAGCAATATCTACCCAGATTAAATAAATTATACTCCCACATCCTCGTATAGGATTATATTGTACAAGTTTTTTTATAAACAAAATAAGGCGGGTTCCGTGTAAACCCCCACATCGAATACATTCCTATTCTTTTCGTTTAAATAACCACAAACAATCATTAACTGCCAGATTTGCCTTGACCCTTAAGTGGATTCTATTTGGATTTTGAGCCACCCTTTCACACGAATCCCAGTACTCATGGCTATAGGAGAGAGCCCAACTGAGCGTAGCTGTTATTGGATGAGGGTGGATTTCAAAGGGTCTATCATCGTCTTTTAGTGGCCTATAAATAAGGGTTTGAGAAGAAGAGAGAGAACTTCTTGCTTCTGCTGAGTTCTGTTTTTCTATATCGTCTTCGTCTTTTCTTTCTCCGTGCCCGGTCATCTTCTTAGAGTGTCTGCCATGGCCCCTAAGGTCTTATCTTCTTCCTCAAGGGCCAAGAATGTCGTCGTCAAGGGGAAACGTCCTGCCTCATGATCTAAAGCTGAGGACGAGGCCTCATTCTTCCATCCTGACGTTCATCCGCCCATCCATAGTAAGGATCAGAGGAGGAGAACTCTGGACACACGGGCATTTTGAATCCGGCCTATTATACAGATCCTCGTTTATGACCATGTCGCATGCTTTATGCTCGGGTCTCCCTTTGGCTTTGTGCAAAAGTCTTGACGCGGCCGTACGCTGCTATGAGTTTCCCGCTTTAAGGTTTTGCCATGAGTTGGCCGCATGTCTCTTTTCGTAACTTGGCCGCATGGAAGTCCTGTCATGACTTAGTTGTATAGAACTTTCATAACTTGGCCGCATGCCATCTTGATGTCTCCAATTCTTACTTTTTATTTTTTAGTGACTTTGCCCATGGCTCCGTCAGGAGAGGTGCTGATTGGGCAAGCTTAGGCTACCTTGGACATTAGGCTCGATCATATAGTGGCCAATGTCCAGGCTTAGATATACAAGGATTAGCCCAAAGCGAGGCTAAAGTTGATAACTAGCCAATCCTGGTTCTATTTTCTTAGCCAACTGAACTCCGGGAGGATCGATGACTCTCATTTGAAGCTAATCTTCCTGCTTAGGGATGCCCTTACCATCTCAGACCCAAAGGTAGTGAAGATTAAGGAGACCTAGGATTTCTCCTCTGGTGGAACGAAGGTGCATATACCTACGATGGAGCACCATTTGCCCTATCAGCTTTCAATATGGTACCCCTTCAAAGAAAGACGCAGGGCAACCTAACCCCGGACCAGAATGGAACCCGGGTTGGCCACATCAATTTCATCTCTGAACTAAAGGGAGTAGCAACGAGCAAGGAATCATTTTCTTATTTCTTTCGCGGACTAGTACCTGGCACTTTCTCTAACAAGATGGGACCGAATGTCCGATATTACGAAGCGGATACCTTTTTTAACTAGCTTGTAACCAAGGAAACTTATCCTAAGGAAAGAGTGTATTTGCTCAACTAGATGCGTCACTGGCCCTCTTGGGTTGGCTTGACGCAGTGGGTATTTGAGAAGTATGAGCAGACCTAGAAGACGGTTGACCTCTACTACGCCATACGAGATTTTTGTTATGGTTTGGATAAGAACCCGCCATTGTTTGTGGCTTTGGCTGAGATGTATAACCGCCGCACCGAAACCTTCTTTGCTCTCGGCGGAGAGATGGGGCTCTCTCTCCATGAGATGTATGATGTCTCGCGGTTGCCCTGGGGTGGAAAACCATATAAAAAGTACACCCTGACTAGTAAAGAATTTGAGGAGTTGGAATAACAACATCCAGGGTTTCTTGCTGTGTATCGAGAGGTGTTAGGCCACTGTAGCACTTGCCAGCAACTTTCGAAGAAGAAAGACAAGAGCTCGGAGGGGAATCTTCCCCACATTAAAGCCTGGACCAGTCACCTCTTCTCCATTGATGCTTTGGGTCATGTCACAGTTCGAAGCCCTCACACTCGGAGAGGTGTTGATGACCAAATTTATGGCACCAAGAGGACAGTCGCCACTGGTGAAGGATTTGGTGGTTCTTGTGACTGTTTTATTTATTTTTACCAGGATACCCAACCATTTTCTGACAAAGCCACCTTGGTTGGATTCTTGATGATATGGTTGCAGACATGTGTAGTCTCAGAAGGCTATGGGTCGATTGAGAGGGTTAGCCGCAACCTCATCCTCCCTGCTATGAAGCTGGTCTTCGGACATAAGCTCGCCTTACTCCCAGCAATGGTCTATAGCATTTATCGTGGGCTTCATGCTTTCACAAGCAAGGTGATGGCCCGTGATTCTGAAGGAGATTTTAATCGGGTCGAGATGCCTTATCACTATTTAATGGGTTGGCTGTTGATGCATTACCCATCTTTGATACGTCGTATGCTAAGGGGACTGCCACGGAGACTGACGCTTTTATTTACCGATATGGTGGGATGCCCTGGGCTCATACTAAGGATCCCACTTGTCGGTAAGAGCTCGACCGAGTGGCTGACTATTCCTGCTTTATTTCAGTCCCGAAGTTCACGGAAGATGAGGTGAATCGGGTTCATTGTGATGGTGGTGCAGATAATCAGGTTTTATCCCCGAAGGTCTTCCACTGGTTGCTTTCTATCCAGCATTCCCACTTGGTGTATCAGAACCAGAACCTCGTCTTCCTGTAACCCTACCTACCGAGTAGGTTTTTTCGATAATTTGGATACATCCAGCTCTTTTTGGGCAACCCAAGCTCATGTCTCAGTTTCAAGGGTAGCATTTTCAATGGAGCCCGAGCCTGGGACTATTTCTTTGTGACCAGCACCCAGGTCCAGTTGACTCTGCCGGATAGCAAAGTTCTATGTCTTATCATCCATGTAGTAGCTGTTTTCCATATTGCCATGAATACACCTCCCCCTGGCTTCGATCGAGATACCAGCTTCATTGTTGGTACTAAGCTAGGTACCCAGAGAAGGGAACTGCAGAAAAGTCGGGGGAAAGACAAAGAAAAGGCTGTTGTTGAGGACTCTGACTCTGTTATAAGGAAAGAGGATGCTTCTGACAACCCTTTGTCTCCCGCGAACTATCTGACGAAGCACGGGACTTCCCTAATACGGAGCCCTCCTCCTAAGAGGAGACGACAGGGATATAGGAAGCAGGTTACTAGGAAGTCCCCGAAGCAGGCTGGGAAAAAAGAAGGAGAGAAAGAAAAAGAGGAGGTAAGACCCTCCATGGTGGATTCTGAAGCAGTCCCCACTTTGGATGCTGAGGCGGTAATTATAGACACTCTCAGTTTAATTCTTCTTGCTCCCTTATAAAAATATCTCGGTACTGATCTGCTTGACAATTTGAAGACACAGGAGGAGAGGGACGATCTACAATGGGCGGCTGTCCCGACAGTCTCTCACCAGGAACCAGGGGAGGTAATTTCCCCTGGGTATGACGCGGATGCCTCGGAGCCTGCACCTGAGACTTCGAGGTTCCAAGAGGTGAATGCAAGCATGTACAGAACCTTCATTTGAAATGTCTGGGGTCCAAGAGACGGGTGCAGGTGTGGTGGAGCCCTTTACTTAGTTTGAGCATGTCTCTGTGGATAATGTGGAGGCCGTTGGGAGAGCTATGAATACACTGAGTGAACCGTAACCTCCTCTGCCTCCTTCCGGTATATTCTTCCGTCTGTTTACCCATGAAGGGGTGTTCTGGCTTCAACTTTATATTCTTCGGACAAAGCTGATAACTGGTTATTCTGGGTCTACAGGGTAAGCCTCTCCTTTGGTAAGGGTAAACATGGCAGCTGAGGAGGATATGGAAGAAGGAGTTGGCGGACTTGTCGCGAGGACGCCGAATCATTTTTTCAGTACATCAGGGGAAAATGACACTTCTGCGGATCCTACTGCTGACCCCACTCGGGTGATAACCCATTCTCCTGGGGTTGTTATGGGTTCTTCCAGCGCGGCGACCGTTCACCCAACTATTGACGCTGGGGATTCTGATGTCGTGGCCTCTCTGGCTATCGGGATAATAAGAGGTTATGGGGAAGTCAATCCCGATGTTCCCAGTGTAGTGGCAGCTGGATCATCACCTAGGACTGGTGTGTCGTAGTCTGGGGATAGTGTGCAGGCAGGTGATGCAGCAGCAGGGCGCTCTGGTATTTCTGCCCTATGTCGCCCCTTCAGCCCACTCTTTCTTTCTCAGCTGCCAGGTATCCTTTTATTTTAGAAGGCTATGAAGGACATAAACGTGAATAGTACAACTGGTCGCTCCTCTGCTACCGCTTTATCTTTATGGTCGTTGGGTGATGTGGCTGTGCAGCTTGCTGCGCCCGTGGGTTCTTCCTCTTACCAGCCGCCTTGGACTCCGGCAACATCGGAGGAGATTAATAAACATGTCCAGATCTTTATTTGGAGTTTCTACATATTTTTGAAGCAAGGTTTCCAGGGTATATTGGAGCGTAATAGATCCTTTTACTGGGCAAGATGCTTTACCGAAGGCCAGGCCAACTCCTTAAAGGGCATTTTCGGTTTGGAAGAGATGGTGGCCCATCTGGACCTAAAGCTTACGGAGGTGGAGCGATGCCTGATGGAGCTATGGCAACATCAGCAAGCCGATATAGAGGTACTGATAGCCCATGAATACGAGAAATTCTCGGCTGGGCTCGGTTCAGAGAAAGGACTCATTACTTCTCTAGGTAGGCTTGCGGAATGACCTCCAAAAGCTACGAAAAGAGTGTGATCGGCTGGGTAAACTTAGGGAGAATTGCCTTGCCAAATAAAAGAACTTAACCGAGGAGATCAGACAGTTCTAGGCTAAGCTTGGTATGCTGGAGAATCACCTTCGAGAGGCCCAACAGAAAGCGGAGGCCATCCGAACCGAAGCGAGTCGGGCAGCGAAGAATACATCTGTCGTTGAAGTTATGGTGCAGAAGCTGGATGATCGATATGAGGCCTACATCCCCTTCGAGGATCCTAAGGTCCTGGATAAAGAGGTCGAACGTCGGGTTACAGCGCGCCTAGATGGCCATATTGTCCATCTCCACGGATGGATAGTGGATTTCTGCTCCTACGATGAGTAGCAGTAGTTTGTGTTTCCTTTTGTAAGACTACTTTTTATTCTTATTTTTAAGTTAGTTTGTTTTTGAGGTCGAGACGTGGTCCCTAAATATAGTTTGTTCCTTTTAGTTCTATAAAATAAAACTTTTATTTTCTGTCGCGATTGTCTAGCTGACTTAATTTGTACCCTGATAGAGAAATGACCACTTCTCGTGCTGATGTGCACCTGACATGTTCATACCGCTGTGTCAGTCTGGGTCACTGAGAGGATCATACAAAATCTTGGCAATCACAGCTTAGGTTGCGTAGGTATGAATTGTCGTGTCTCACGAAGGAGATTATTATGATTCACCAGAAAAGCCGTCGATTCTTTGCCTATAAATAGTGAGCGATCTGCAGGCTGCTTGAATAAATTTGTATTTTTTGCCTGATGGCTTCTGGAAATGCTCCGAAGGAAACCAACACATCTCTTCCCACGGCCCTGGTTGACTATGATTCCTACATGCCTGAGAAACATCTGTCACTCGAGTGCAGAAGACCGATATCTTCCAAGAACTCCTTGAGTCCCCTGCCAATTCGGAGGAGCGGGCTTTTGTAGACGCTCTCGTCAATTATTTGCATCCCCAGACGCTTACTTCTTTTATTTTCTGGAAATGTACATCAATGATTTGGAGGACTCTGATTCCTCTTCTGCTTGACATTTGTATTCTTTCCTTCTTTTTATTTTAATGAAAGGAGAAATTACTTTTATCGCTGTTATAATATTTGGGGTGCTAGTACTAAAGGTGAGATAGTTATAGCACAATATTTTTAGTTAGTGTGGACATCCTACTGGGGGTCTTAGCGGACCTATTACCCTTTTGCGTACTTGGGGTGCAAGTAATAGATTCAAAACAAACCCTATCAGAGGTAATATGAACGTGATAGGTTTTGTGGATAGTAAGGACACCCCGTTGCAGGATTTTGGTAGACCTATTACCCTTTTGTGCTCTTGGGGTGTGAGTAATAGATTCGAAACAAACCCTATCAGAGATAATATGGACGTGATAGATTTTGTGGACTTAGCACCGCAGAGATACTCTAGATTAGGTACGGGTGATAAATTGAAAGACAATCGATATCAGAGGTAATATGGATATGACGATCGATGGTCAAAGCCAAAAAGTTTGCTCAGAGGTAATATAAAAATGGCAGACTCCGCCAGAGTATTGTATTAGAGCGACAGTCTAGAGGTGATATGGGTATAAACCGGCACCCAGGAAGATACGATATAGTTTGCTAATAGAGGAGTACCAGTCTAATTTAGACGTAGTACTTTTTGAGGAACTTGTCGTTGATAGGCAAGTCGCCGTTAGGTTTTGCTAGCTGGTATACGCTATTGGAAAACACAATTTCCATAATGAATGGGCCCTCCCATTTAGGTTAGAATTTGTCGGCCGTCTTGCGAGTCACAACCATCGATCATCTAATTGTTAAGACGAGGTCACCTACTTGAAACGTTCTCTATTTTACCCGTTTGTTGAAGGCTCCAGAGAGACGCACTTGATACAACTATATGTGTTGTTGAGCTAAGAGTCATTTCTTGTTGAGTGCTTCCAACTCCTGTAACCATCGGCGGTAGTTGTCATCCGTGGTTAGTTGGTTAGAGACAGCTACTCATAGTGAAAGGATTTGGATCTCAAGCGGGAGTACCACCTCACTTTCGTACGCCAAAGAAAATGGCATGTTCCCAGTAGCTGTCCGGACTGTTGTGCGGTAGGCCCAGAGACATTCACCCAGCTTCTCGTTCCAATCCGTTTGTTGGAAGACAGGAATTTCTTAAGGAGCTTGATGATGATTTTGTTGAACGATTTTGCCAGACCATTTGTTGTGGGGTTGTATGGCGTGGAGGCTATATTTTGGATTCGATTCTTGTCACAAAACTGATAGTAGGCGTAACTTACAAACTGTGGACCATTATCGTGGATGATCCTACACGGTAAGCCAAAATGATATATGACGTGATGCTCGATGAAGTTTATCATGTTTGATGTTATGACTTCAGCGAAAGGAACAACTTTTGACCATTTGGAGATGTAGTCGATGATCGCCATGATGAAAAGTTATCCTTTTGATGAAGGCGGAATGATTGGCCCGATGATATTCATTCCCTATGCCTCGAACAACCAAGATATTATCGTTGGGTATAGAAAATCAGATGGCTAGTGGATAAACTCTGTATGGATTTGGCATGCTTGGCACTTCCTTGCATAATCAACAATATCTGCTACCATCGTCGGCCACTAGTAGTCCATTCTCCGAAGACGATATTGTTGCTTTGGACCGGGTTGATGTGTCCCATAGATATCGTCGTGATCTTTATAGAGGGCTTATTTTTCCTCTGCGTTCGACAAGCATCAGAGCAGAAGGCTGTCATAGGACCGAAGGTACAATATTTTGGTCTCCGTATCATAATTGAATCAGAAGGAGCGTCTTCTGATTGAAGTAGCTCCCTTTGGGTGTTTAGGAGAATTATATAGACTATGTAGTCGATGAATGGAAGCCTCCAATCTTGACTATCGGTGTCGACCTCCGCTACATAGCTGAGGCATAAGCATAGGTTACTTTTAGGACAGACCAACTCTTGATCGATCATTAGGATTAGCTGATGGGTGTTATCTGGGACTGTCAAGGTAACAACGAGGCCGGCTAAAGCATCCACCTTAATGTTTTATAACCGAGGGACATGCTCAATAAAGAATATCTGGAAGGTCACAATAATGCTAAGTACAGCTTGGTGGTAGGGGATCAAGTCTTTGTTTCAGACTTCATATGCTCCCAGGACTCTATTGACAATTAGCTGAGAATCACCATAGGCCTCTAAGTACTCTACTCTGACTTGCTTGGCAAAATGGAGCCGATGATTAGGCCGTTGTACTCTACCATATTATTAGAGCATAGCTCCGTGAGAGAGTATGCACGATTGATGACAAGGCCGCATGGGGAGATCAACACTACCCCGACCACAGCAATGATGTTACTTTTGGGCCCCACTCTTGAAGCACCGTCAAAGATCATTCGCCAAACAACTTTGTGTGAAGTAACGTTGGCGTCCGCTACATCATCTGGAATCTCTTCATAGAGCTTTGAGCTTTCTAACTCTGGATGGGCTGCCAGAAAGTTGGCCAATGCTTGACCCTTGACAGCCTTCTGTGGGATGAATATCATATTATATGGAGATAATAGTATTGCCCAGGTTGCCAAGCGAGATCTGAGTACCCCACATTTGGTCATGAGGACCATGAAGGGGTTGACTCGCGAGATTACATGAATGGTCTGTCCAGTCACGTAGTGTCGAGTTTTCTGGATAGCAAATACCAGTGCAAGGGACACCTTCTCGACGGCGGTATACCTATGCTCTGGGCCAACCATCGTTTGACTGAGATAGTATATGGCCTTCTTGTGGCCTGAATCCCTATTCTGGGCTAACATGGTACCGAGAGAACAATCTATCGAGCGTACATAGAGCAGGAATAACTTTCCCATGACCGGGGCCACCAGTACAGAAGGGTTTAATATGTATTCTTAGATATTGTCAAACTCTCGTTGGCACTCTTCATTCCAAATAAAGATACCTTTCTTCATGAATTGTATGAATGGCAGGCAACATCCTGAGAGGTTTGATATGAAACTCCGGATGTATGCCAACCTCCCTTGGAGGCTGCAGAGTTTCCTGATGTTCCTTGGCGGATGCATCTCTAGGATGTCCCTGGTCTTATCGGGGTCTATGTGAATACCCCGGGAGGTGATGACGAAACCAAGAAATTTGCCGCTGGAGACTCCCAGGAAGGACTTGGTAGGGTTCATCTTAAGGCGGTATGCGCACATTAAGTCGAATACCGTCTTGAGGTCTCGGAGGGGATCATCTTTAGAGCGACTCTTGATGGCGATATCGTTGACGTAGTATTCCACCGTCTTGTACTGAAGTTCATAAAAAATGGTGCTCATTGTTCGCTGATATGTAGCACATACGTTCTTCAGACTGAAAGGCATGACCGTGTAGCAGTATATGTTTATCGGGGTCCAGAATAATGTATATTTCTTATTGTCGGGAAATATCTTGATTTGGTTGTAGCCTGAGAAGCCATCCATGAAGGACATACGCTTAAATCCATAAGTGTTGTCGATCATTACGTCGATAATTGAAAGAGGGAATTCGTATTTAGGATATGCCGCATCTAGATCACGAAAATCGATATAGATTTGGATCTTTCCATTCTTCTTAACGACAGGCATAATATTGGCTACCCAGTCGGGGTATTGTTCCTCACGGATGAAGCCACTAGCTATCAGCTTATTGACTTCAGCTTCGATAGAATCCATCACGTCTGACCAGAACCGTCGTTGTTGTTGCTTGACTGGTTTGGCATTTGGCAGAATATTGAGTTTGTGGACCACGATTTAGGATCCAGTCCTGGCATATCTTCGTAACTCCAGGTAATTACATAGATGTATTCCCTAACGAGTTGAAATAGAGATTCCCGGTCTTCGTCGGACAGACTTTTGCTGACGAAGATAGGCTTTGGGGAGGTCTCCTCACCTAGATTGACTTGTACAACTTCGTCCTCAGTGGAAGGTTCTTGCTACTCAAATTGCATCTTCCATTGTGAACTAAGGTGTTTGGCCCAAGGTTCCATCTCAAAGATCTCGAGTGGATCCTCGTTATCTTCCTCAAGGTCGGCAGACACCGTGTTGTAGGACAGTGTTTGCCTGAGCATGTCCCCAACTCTAACGTCGGAGTCCATGGCTGAAGATTCTAAAGAGGGTGAGCAGTCTTTATCTTCTTTATCTGATTCCTCAGGGGTTGTAGGAGGTGTTACATATCCTAAGCCATGCTTAGTCTTATGATAGTAATCCTCGGGCTTGCCCGCAGGGCAGGAAATTCGTAAAGGCGACCTTCGACCTTTGCCATAGTTCAATCCTTCAGTGTCCTTCAGGTTATATCCCATCTTTTGGATAAGATGTAGGGCTTGTGAACTATACCAGTAGAGTGGCATTCTTCCAATATCGGATTCTGGTTCTATTGCCTTTGGGATGAAGGACCGGGGGCATTCCACTCTGCCGAAGATGATGAGCTTATCTCCCTTCTTCCTGTGTGGGACTAAGAAATAAGAATCCTGACTAGAGTGAAGCAGGTGCACGGTATAGGTAGTGGTCACTTATGTATGCAGATGAAGGCCCATATCATATTCCGGGGAGTAAAGTGTACTTATATGCATATGCTTCTAGTAGTTCAAAGATAGTCCTTTATTGAGAATATAAGGTATCTTTTCTAGCGGGATTACATCGTCAGGCGAAGGAATATTGACATTAGCGGATATATACTCCTCCAGCTCATCCTTCTTCTTGGCTACCCTCAGCACAAGCGAATGCTTTGGTAGTTTTCTGTATAATTTTACCACCAAAGGTCCGGAAGCTGCAGCCACGATCGGGTCTTCCTTTGGTGGTCGACTCGGCCTGTGAAGGCGAACGACCATAGGTTCGGACGGCATAGATAGGCCAGGATCTTCATTTGGTGGTCGATTCAGCCTACGAAGGCAGATGACCATTGGTTCTGACAATGCTAAAGATACCGGAGATTCAGGTGCCTTCCCGCACAATTTGACGATGAGGGGTGCGGTCGTATCGCGAGTGCGAGCCTTGAGGTAGATTCTCCTGGGCTCATCGGGTACTGTTGTGGCCTCGACTTCATTGTCGGTCTCATTTTAACCATCATCTTATCGAACTTTCTTATAGAGGATCGAGTCAGAGTAATAAATCATGATTCCCTTACACGAATTAACATCAGCGAACTCCGTTTTGACGAAACCGTGTTCGTCTACATATTTTAGGCATTGGTGGAGGGTGGATGGCACGATCCTGTGTTCAAGTATCCAAGGATTCCCCAACAAGATGATGTAGGACGTATCTACATCTATGACATAGCGGGTGAGTTCTATTTTTAAGTCGTCGATCTGATATTTTAGGCAAATTTTGCCAAGAGGGCAGCAACTTCCCTTGTTGAAGCCACTGATGGCGGTATTGGTGGCCGCCAGGCGATGCATCGGGATTGAAGAAAAATTCTCAAGATAATGTTGATCGATGATCTGGGGTCAATATGCATTCGGTCCACCTTGACATCGCCAATATATCATGTGTAGTACAAGGGTCGATCGTACCTATTATTTTTGAGCGAAATATCCTATTGTGAGAAGGTGATATTGGATATCGCATCCATGGCATTGATGCAATGTGGACAAAAAGCAGAATCTTTAGTTGGTGGCTTGATTTGTGCCAGATAGATATCGGCATTCTATCGTACCTCACTCAGGGCAGCCCGAGTGTCTTTAGAGAACCGCAAAAGCTCAAATAGCGATAATTTTTCAGAGTGTTGGCCAATTATGCTATGATATCGAAGTTATAGGGCCTTTCCAGCCCTTGTGGTGCATCCCTGCGTAACGCTTTATTGAAGCGCGTCTCCTTCTGTTTAGACTTGTCCGCTGGCGAGGGCTGAGATGGCCCAGGACTAGTGGTGGTAGGAGCGACAACCGAGGGCATATTTTTGTGTAGGAGCGACAACCGAGGGCGTATTTTTGTGCATCGGTTGGTATATTATGCCTGACCTTATTGTACCTGTTGCCAGCTCTTCATCCTAGGAGAAAACTCTGTAACAGGATTTAGATTTCCTGCCCTTGCACTTGGCGGTAGAGGATGTCGCCAGCTGCATCAAGTCTGGCACGGGGTCAAGATGGACCCACATGACCTCCCTACGTGGAGTGGTAAGAGGTATTAGCCCGGCCGTCTGGTCTCGAGTGGGTGTAAGGTTGACCACCTCCATAGTTGCCTTTGGGACTGGGACCACTCTGTCTTGGGCTTCAGTTGGGGAATGTTTCCAAACTGGAGGGATACCATGTTGGTGACGACCATCAACTGGTCGAAGTTTAGGAAAAGAGACTTGGTATCTATCTGGCGTTGGATGTACTGCTTTAGAGTATAGCACTCCTGCGTCGGGTGATGGACAAGCAGTAGAAGTGACAATACTTTTGGTTGGCCATTTATGCAGTCTCAGGTTGACGTCCGACGTCGGGGAGCCAAATTTTGCCTCCCTGCATCAGCATGTCAAAGATTGGTTTGACATCAATATCTTCGAAAGAGTAAGTCTCCTTTGATTTTGGAGACTCTGTCGGCTTTTGCTCATGCTTCTTGGTCAAGGTAGCGACTATAGCCGGTTTTGCCTTTCCATCGCGGTTGTTATTGCCGCTATTACTGTTGTTGTTGTTGTTGCTGGGATGCTTGCCCTTTTCATCAGCAGTAGGGATATGGATCCCCAAGTGTCGATCGTCCTTGAGCTTCTTCTCAGCCTTGACAGCACTTACAATGAATGTTGTCCATTCTTTGAACAGGCTCTCGCTCATCTAGAGGCTGACTGTCGAAAGCATATTTTTTGGCACATCTCTATTAGTGTGGCCTCGAGATTGCCAGGTGGCAACCTTATCAGGGCCTGTCAGAACCGCTAGATATAATTTTATGTTACTTTCTTTTGACCTTAGGCGACGTCCATCAGAGAAGACATTATCATATCATTTCTCGCCTCATAGAATCTGTTAGAGAACAAACGCTGAGATCACCAAATGATGAGATGCAGTTATCTTCGAGGCTGCAGAACTAACTGAAAGCTACCCCCGCCAATGACCCGACGAAGAGCCTGGTAAGGATAGCGTCCCTACGGGGTAAGTGTCCCATTATAATCTCGAAGTAGCTCATAAAGAGGCGAGGGGTGGACTTCCTGTCAAATGTGTTTATGTTAAAGGACTTGTATTTGGGTGGATACGGTATATCCCTTCACTCTATCGGGTATAGTTGTTGTACCCCGAGATCACGGAGTGAGTCCTGATTGCTCATAGAATCTAGGCGAGCCCGAAGTTCTCAGACCTCCCTCCTTGCTTCCTTAGCTTTATCTTCTGCCGAAGGTGCAGACGAGCCAGGAAAGAGAGGATTACTGCCCGTGGGTGGAACGATCGTGTTTGAATCCTCGTTGGTCGCGGGGTCCAAGTTTGCTTGCCCAGAGGCCCTTGCTAGCTTGGAGGCCATATTTGCCTTGATTTTTAGCATTTTCTATGTCATAGCTTATATTGATGCACTCATTGTATGCATCATGGCCTCGAGAACCTTGATTTGCTGCCAGTTACTGGGGCCTTCATGGTTGTCTCTATCCATGTATATCGTCCTCACATGGGGAGAAATAGAGGGGGTAGTGGATGCCGTACTCCCGGTCTCATACCAATATAGTGAGTAGTCTTTAAGGAGGGAGGGTAATATTTTGTCCTCCTTGGATTTGGAGGGGATACTACCCCCAACATAGAAGATTGTGTCATTTCGGTGGGAGTAGCTAACCTCTGGGATCTCGGAGTCCGTTCCTTGGGAATCGTTGTCTTCTTAGAATACCGGATTGTTACGTACGTCCAGGGGGACACCACCCCCATCTTGGGCTACCCCCAGTGGTTCTGAGGAAGAAATATCCTCAGGGGCTGACAGCTTCTTCCTTGAACGGGAGCCCTGGAAGACGCCTTCCGCAGGTGTCGTTGGCTGCCCTCCGGGTAGTCGCCTTCGTGATGCAGTGGTAGAGAGCGACGGACTGGTGGTATTTGACTTCTTTCTTCCCTTGTTGGTTAAAAGCTTTCCAGTTGAGTATCAAGAGGCGAATGGAAACTCCTCCTCCATTGGTACTTGCACCTGATCTCCGAGTTATTGTCGGGAAGGTACTTCCTATTGCAGTCACTTTATTGCAGCAGTAGTTGATAATGATGTTGGCGCAGCAGTGCCTTAGAGAGGGAACGTCATACGCCGTAGTTATTTCCCTTGCTTTGCACTTGTGAGTAATCACGTCACAAAAATTATGCGAAGGATGCGCAGGTGCTGTATTTGCTCCCTGGCCTGGGGTTCGTTCACGAACTTGTCCCGAGGTACCAGTGTAAGACTTTTAAAATAGACTATGTGCATTATTCCCTGTAGGATGGACGCATGGGTCAGTCCTGTACAACTTTTCGTCAGAGACTTGCGTAATAGTTAGCGATGCCTATTGGCGATCGGTCGTATGAGCAGTTTCTTGAGCTTGACGGGCTCGTACTGCCCTAGACTTCATCAGCTTAGTAACCGCAGGCACGTAGTATGAATAGTCCAGATTTGGGTTTTCACCATTCTCAGTGGGTCGCATAGGATCTGCGTCACATGAGATACGGTCAAAAATAGAGGTTCTGTTACGATCAGGGGCGCATGCGACCGTCTGTCTGAGGCTGTGAGTTGATGCCGCATGGATAGTCTTATGTGGCCTTCTCCTTGGCTACATAGAATCAGCCTAAGCCCCAGAACATCTGGCATCGTAGAATTTTTTCTTTGCCAGAGTCTCGGTGCTGAACAGATTCTGCGTCAGCCTGGGATGCCGCATAGACATGGACGTTCTGGATGTTCGTCCGACGACCGTCATTGGTAACAAACTGAGAGGCTGAAAGCGTCAGCTCCATAGCTGGGTGGTACACAGCAGCCTTGGCTACCCACGTTCTACGGGTCTTCTTAGGCTTGGCTATCCTGGCGAAGGATTAGTACTTTTTTCTGAAAGCATTTTCTCAAATATTTGCTGGTCGAAGCGGACCACCATTATCTTTTGCATCGAGCCGATGTCCTTGAAGACGATCTAAGTACAAATTTATTTTCTGGGGGGTGACGATAGAGGGTTAGGAGTGTAGCAACTTTCTTTACTCCGTGGGCAACCGGATGTAGAATATCTTCTTTCTCGTTTGAGTATAAATTAGCAGATAGCCAGCCATTTTGTATGAGGGTAATACCCTGTTATTTATAGTTGTTAAGTGGCCACACGAATTTTGTGTTGCATAGACGTTGGAAGTTGCTACGTGTCTTCTCCTAACAGAAAGGAGTTACAACTGTGCACAAGAATCTGGGCTTCAGTTGTTATGTAGATATTTGTTAAGATTTTCTTGTTACTGAATATCAGGATGGTACTCATCTGTTGTAAGTGTGACTTGGTCAAATGGACACGTGGCCGCTATTTGGTTTGAGAGAATCACACAGTTGTGACAGCAAGATTTGATCGATGTGGAATCTGTTACACATGTGGCCAAAGACGCACGGGACATATGGAGTTTGGAATACATAGGGCCAGAGACACATGGACCGCATGGAGTCTGGAAGCATGGGCCAGAGACGCATGGGATGAATGGAGTCTAGGACGCATAGGCCAGAGCCGCATGGGACGCACGGAGTCTGGGACGTATGGGCCAGAGCCAGATGCAAACTTTTGTTATATTGTACATGTAGCTCTGAACTATCCTGGGACTTCTGTCTCTTAATGTCTTCTTGTCCTTCGAGGTGATCAGGAAAATCGTTTTTGTCAGGATTCTATGTGAGGCGTCATATTTGTTGTCAGGACGTCATGTCAGGTCGACATGCGGCCAGTTATCAGGACGCTCATTTAGACCGCGTGGGTGTCGCTTTTATGGGCTGCATGGTGTCTATGCGAGCCAATATATGTTGAGTTTTATTGTGGGACATATAGACATCGGGCGCATGGATGGACATTTTTTATGCTTCTACAGTATAGTACCTTATACGTGATAGCTAGTCTTATCCATCTTTGTATTATGGTACTAGGGCGTGACATCACCCAAAGGAACCCAAACCTATGACAATGACGTTGGTTGAAACTCATTAAAGATTATGACCTGACGATCGATTATATGCCAGGCAAGGAAAATATTGAAGCGGACGCCTTGAGTCGGAAGTTTATGGAATCCCTGGCCCTTGACGGTAGGATAGTGGAAGATTTGAAGAGAATGGGTATCTATCTCCGAATTCAATATCATGGGCCATAATTGGGTCGATTGTAAAATGAGTCGAGCTTGATAGTGTAAACACCTTGATTTTTAGAATTTAATTTAAAAAAATTATTAATTATTATTGTAGAAAAATTTTATTATTTTTTAGTTAATTATAATAAATGTTCCTTCATGGATTTATATTTTTGTGTATTAAATTAATTATTAAAATAGTGCAAAAAATATATTTTTGTGTGTATAATTAATAATAGAATATTATATAATTTTTATAGAATTTATTAAAGTCCAAAACTATTTTTAATGGCCATATATGCATATATATATTTATTATTTTTATAAACCAACCCAAACCAACCTAAACCAACCTAAACCGAACCAACCCAAACCAAACTAACAGAACCTGGATCCCATACCCGAACTCCCAACCCGAAACCCACAAACCTAAACCCATAAACCCTTTTCCCTACTGTAACTGCTGATCGAACCCTTCCGTCCCCAAAATCAATGGCCGAACCCCACCCTTCCCTCCTTGTAACTCCCTCCCATCACCCCTATTTAAATCCTAGCCTAGACCACCCTCACCACCATCATCTTCTCTTCAAATCTAGATGAGCCCCAACCGCCAATGACCACCGGACAATCGCTGCCGCACGTTGCCTCCGCACAATCGCCCAAAATCTCGAGCAGTAGCAAGCATCGAGGTACCCATCTTCCCACCCCTTATCTCACTGCACAGTAATCAAAATATTGATACGTTGAATCCTATACGAAGACCACATGACCCTCTTGAACCCAGTATAATTAGTTTGATGTATCGTGTCCTGTGTCGGTCATAATTCACGACGCAAAACAGAAAAGTGACCCAATTTGTTGTTCAAAAACTGTTACAACCACCCATGTTCATGTCTATTTTTTATCCAACCTAGTTAATATTTTTAAATTCCACTTAAACAGTAATTTAGACAACATAACTGAGATTTGATCTCTTCAATAAGTTTATTTTAATTCATTGTATGCTGTAATTTATTCGCTGTTGAATTTTACCAAAAACTTGGTTTTCTAAACCCAAAATTTCTTGAAATGGGATGCGTTCTGCTAAACGAGTTGACTTCATCGTGTGCAAATTGTACCAAAAGATGCATATCCTCAACACAGATGTGTGAAATTTTGTGAAAGTTGATTTGGATGTGCTTGCACACCGAAATCAACGCATATCTGTCGAAAAGCCCCATATCGACCTGTTCTAACACTCGGCATAATTTTGTGTGTGCTTGTGGTTTTGCAATGAAACTTGCTCCATCGGATTCACAGTATTACGATGGTCCTGTGAACCAAGTTTGATTCAATTCTTAGAACGTTGACAAAATACCGTTTTGCGGTCCCCACGCTTCCCCTTGACGGGCAATTTCGTGATCGGCTCATCAAAATCCAATTCTAGACGTTCTGTTGGGTTTGTATCATCATTCTTGACTTATAGACCCTAAGTTTGACAAATTTGGAGAACTTTGTCTCTGACACATTTTTTGGGGCGAAGTGGGCTACATGTGGACCCCGCTTTGACTAGAAACTATCAATTTTGCCCATGTGTCCAAATTGGACTTATGGGTAGTCAATCCTAGCTATTTCAAGTATTCTGAAAATAGTGGTGATATTTGTTTCAGCATTCGAAGGTGTACCTGGAGATTCTACTTATATTGGAACAACTGACGGAGCTCATAACACAGGAAAGTGTACCTTGCCAACTTGCAGTAGATCCTGTAATATTATTTTCTTGTAATCTTTCTATATATTTCTATTTTGTACATGTCTAAACTAGGACCATGAGACATTTCTTAGTGTTCGAACAAGATTTTGGTGTCAATGCCGTATGCGGAGTCGTGTAACATCAATTAGAGAGTTGATACCACGATCATATATATTTTTACGTGCTTGCTTTACCAAGTACGTCATACCGTAGGATACTTGATACTATTCATATAACATAATCTTTCTTGAGTTATTTATGGCAATTATGTATAGGCTTACAGGATTCGACATGAGACTTGCATATACATAGATATCATTATGACTCATTGTACTAGTTAAAGGTCATGATCTTGCGTGTTATAGACATGAGACGTGTGATTACATTGGGTGGGGAGAGACACACAGGCTACAAGCTGTTTATATTTTTTTTTTATTATTGAGGTGCTTTAGTCTTTGTTTCAGAGCTTGGCCCATTACATCATATTACTGCTACCAGCTCCCCGACATAGATCTTGTAGTGGTTTCAGCCTGAGTACTAGTGATGCTCTCATTTGTATTTTACTTAGTTGGTTACATAGCTTGCCCTGAGGATCTATTTTTATTTACTGCATTTTATTTGGATTGAGTTATTCTTGTACCTTGCTACATCCCCTGAGGACCTGGATCTGAATTATGTCCCTAGGTACAGTAGAGGAGGAATACTCTGAGTTATACGGGACAGGAGCTGACATTGGAGCAGTACTGGCACCAGAAGACGAGGTTGTGACAGAGGATTTCTTCTGAGTATTTTGTTACATACTTAGTCATTTATGCTTACAGTTCTTTCATATCTTGACTCATGGACTTATGTATTGACTTATTTTAGCGGGTTGTTCCCCGAGACACTACAAATGGTTACTTAATGATGGACTATTTTCTTTTTCTATTATCTTGATTAGTCTATCATATTTAGTTATGTTTTTTTCTGTGGATGAGACTAAAATTATTCTGTGATAGATGGTGTAGACTGTATTTATATTTATTATAACTTAAGTACACTCTAAAAGGTCCATTAAATTGGGTTTGCCCATTGGAGTTGTGTTGTTGGCCATTTCCACGTGGCTAGACCCTCGGTATTTTGGGACTGGGGCGTGACAGATAGAAAAGGTCAAGTTTGCTCAAAAGGATTACCTATTCCTGAAGAATATGCACGAACAAATATCAGCCAAAAAGGCAACTGACTTTGCAGAAGACGAGAGCAGAACGTTGCGGGTAAAAAGAATATTGTGCATCGCTATTGATGCATAACTCAGAAAGAAAATCCTTATGGAAGCCCGTTATGTTGGATATGTAGTGCATCCTAGCAGCACAAAAATGTATAAATATCTTCGCATGACTTTTATGTGGCATGGCATAAAAAAAGATGTGGCACTCTTCGTGTCGTAATGCATGGCATGTCAGAGGGTAAAAGTTGAACACAATTCACCAATCGTGACAACTGGCTAGTATATGCCATATATGCCCCCATACCAGGGCGATATAATATAATAACGTCCATACCGCTCCGAAGAATGGGGAATCTACATAGTATAACGTCCATACCGCTCCGAAGAACGGGGAATCTTTATAGTATAACATCCATACCGTTCCGTCAAACGGGAAATCTGAATTAAGGAAGTAGGTGTCCCATACGCCTACTAGTAGTCCTCCCCGCCCAATGATCTATGCATGTTGTATCCACAATACGCCTTAGCTACTACACCGAGGCATTGTAACTCTGGCTCATACTCTATCGCTAGAATAATAGCCCAACCTTACAACCAAACAAGGACAAGGATTGGACCATCGTACCACGATAGTCTATGCTCCGCCTACTAATAACTGCTAAGTCTTCTATCATGCATCGCTAATAGCAGTTATTCCCTATCCGTCGTACGCCTACACGTACAGGTGGCCAACCACATACACAAGTTCGTACCCTACATGAGACTCACAACACATGTAAAAAATATGTCAAGGCCTGGGGAGTCATACCAATAACTCCACAACTTTAGGTGGGTCTACTAGACACTAGGTCAGACATAAGTCCTAACGTCAACGCATTCGTTGACTGCACCATAATCTCTCTCGGACTCGCACAGTTATATAATCTAAAATAATAAACATGCAACTAATATATATAACTGAATTTAAAACGTACAATACGGCAAGGTATACTTGTCTGGCAAGAGAGCTGTATAGTGTAATGTCCAGATGTCAACCACCAAGAGTCAGAAACTACGGCCTCAGAATAAATATCTTTGGATGCTGAAATAAATATCACCAATATTCCCAGAATAAGCAAAATAGCTAGAAAACACTACCCCTTTCGTCTAATTTGGATACAGGGGCAAAACGGTAATTTCGGGTCAAAATGGGCTCCATTTGTGGACCACTTTGTACCGAAAAGCGTGCCAGGGTAAAGGTCTCTAAAAGGGATAAATTATAGGTCAAACAAACTCTAAATGTCAGTACAAACTCAACGGTATGTCCAATTGTGGATTCCGGTGAGCCAAACACAATTTCGTCCAAAAAGTCAACGGTGGGGCCTGCCAATAGGCGACTTGGTCAACTGTTTCAAAATTGCGTGAAACTTGGGTCACAGGACCAGCGCGATACCACGAGTCCAGTGGCGCAAGTTTTGTCGCATTCTGACGAGCGTGCATTAAATGCGTAGGACTTTTGCAAAAGTTACGACCTGGAGAATTTCCGCGGATACGGATTGATTTTGACGCGCACACGCGTCCAAATCAGTTTCTGCGAAACCACATGGAAAGGGATACTGTTTGCACCTTTTGGTACACTTGGTACACGACTGGGCAGTCCCGTTTGGTGGGGCGCTCTCCGTATCACAATTTTTGAAAGTCTGGAAAAAGTAGGTTTTTGGGGTTGTCTAACTTGTTTAATTCTACATACAGTAGTTAATAAATTATTATATTTGATAAAAAATAAACTAAGATAATTTATCTTCATATAGCAAGAAGAAAAACTAAATTCGGATCTCTGTGGTGGGAGATACGAGACCGTGAACATTGGTAGTTATCGTAGTTTTCTGCGATACCCAAAAGTTGTCGTTTTTTGCCAACTTGGTCGCTATTTTCGCCTAGGGTTATGCGCTGTTCGAGGTCAACTACTATACAGGTATGGAAGGAGGATAGGTGAGGATTATACCGGTGAAGACGGGGTCGAGTTTGGTCGAGCAGGGGCGCTAGAATAGAGACAAGAACACAGGTACGCTGTAGTCAAATCTGTCGTGCGCAGGGTCGTGGATGTGCGGTCGGCCGGGGTTCTCCGCCAGTGAACGGCATCTTCGGGCGGCGGTCTGGCTGGCGGCGATCGCATGGAGGAGATAGGGAGGATTAGGGTTAGGGTTCGGGGTTAAGGTAATATATATATAGATATATATAGGGAGATGGAGGAAGAGAAGCTGGGGGGCACTGAAGTCGCGCGGGTGTTAGGGGGTTGATGGGGTTGTAGCTATTGTTGTATTATACTTAAGGGTGCGATTTGAAAACTAATGGGTTTAGGGCTTAGGATCCCTTATGAATTCTCTTTTATATTCTTTTTCTTTCTTTCTCTTTTTATTTGTATTTTCTTTTCTTTTATAATCCTTTTCTATTTAATTATATATGTATGTATATATATATATATATATATATATATATATATATATATATATATATATATATATATATATATATATATATATATATACACACATATATATACATAAAAATTCTAGAAACTATATTAGTGCACACTATTAAGCTGTCAACTGTCCAAAGGGTCTCCTATATGGAATAAATTAAGAAAAATTCATCATGGCTCCATAAAATCCCTAAATGCACAAACACCTAAAATAAAAATTAAATAAATTCTATTTTCTCTAATTAGCTATTAATTACTATAAATAAATTAAATAAAAAAAAGATTAATACGATTTTTAGAATTAGGGGTTTTATAAGTACATACTTATAATATGATCACTTGAGTAGGTAGACAATGATATCGGGTTATGCTGAATAGGTACATTCCATTCATGTTGTCTTGAAATGCTTCATTTGATAACATAGTTTTAGACGTCACATGGTAACGAAAAACTTGTGCACAAGATTTATGGTTCCTACGAACGGCCTCCTGGGCACTAGTATAAATTCATCACAGGCGAAACTCAAATAGTTTTGCTAGAAAACTATCACGGGTAAGGCATGTGTTTGTAGTAGAGCTCGTTACCCACGCTGCAAGGATCGCCGTCTACCCAGACTATATATTCCATGATGGCATATGGTGCTAGTTGTTTGTGGTATTAAACGAAAGAACGAAATGTATATGATACGAGGTTTGCACGAAACCCACCTTTTTTGGTTTACAAACAAACTTATACAATTTGATCCTATACGAGGATGTGGGAGTACAATTTATTTAATCTGGGTAGATCATTGCTATAGGTGTCTGATCTGCAGTCGATCACTTTAGCCCTTGGACTACACGATGGTGAAGAAGTATTGTGGAAGACGGAAAGCAGCTTCGGAGGTTGCGAAAGAGGATGGATGCACGATGCCAATATCGTCGATCGCTACCCTTTGCCTGAGCTCTGGATGCTTCTTTCTCTCTCTCAAAGACTCTTCGACCTCTCCTCAATCTCTAATGTTTCGACCCGTGGTTCGATCTTCTTTCAAAGTTTTGACCTTGTTCGATTTTTAAAGTCTCGACATGTTCCTCTGTTGATAGAGGTCTCTATTTATAGAGTTTTGGTGACAGTGACCACTCAATCGATATGGAAACCGAGTAGTGGAAAGTACAGCACCCTTTTACACAATGGTTAAAATAACCAAAGCCTGCGTATAGATGACCTTTTGCATGAGCGTGTGACGCGGGTCCAACTAAGGGACAAAACGCATATAATTGCTACGAAGATCACGGCGTAGAAGCCACGTAGGTAGGTATCCCTCGTGTAGAAGAGGTTGGCGTAGAAGCCAATGTCTGTCACCATGGCGTAGAAGCCAGTTTCTGCTACTGCTTTAGGTAGTGGAACAAAGTCGCCTTCGAGGCTGGTTATAAGATTCTATATACCTTTGTCCGGATCAGCATTGGGAGAGGCCCCTGCCGTGCCCGTCAGCGCTTTTAGCGAGATTCCAGTTGATGAGCCTCAAGTGGATCTCGGCGAAGACCTGGAAGAGTATTTGCCAGTATCAGTTAGCAGGCCCTTGTCTCCAGGTCTGACAGCTTACCTAGCATCACTGTCATCTTTTCGTGCCTCTTTTTTAGGAAAATTAATATCGTGTGGACATTAACTTCCTCTTGTCTTCTTCTCAGGGGACGACCTCTTCGGGAAGGGCAATGTATATGCGCCCTTCGGCTCCGTGTCAGGTCCTGGCGTTGATACGGAGGTGCCTGGTTTTGAAGAGGAAGCATCTTCGGGTGCCGGCTCGCCTGCCGATGAGGCTTCGATACCTCAAGAGGATGACCCTGTCGTTGCGACAACGCCTCCTTCGAGTATGCTGGTTACTTCGTCTGGTGTTGGCACTTCCTCTTTTGTCGCACCCCTTGTCGAGACGAGGACTGTGGCCATGTCGATTACGGTTGCTTCTGGAGCGAGGTTCGACAATATTGCAGCCACTCCTAGCGTGCATTCGGGCCTAGCTGCGCTGACCGAGCAGTATACCAGTATCTTCTACAATACTTTAAAAATGCTAATATCAATGGTGTTGGAGAAGAATCTGAACTTTGAGCGCCTGAAGAGGTCCTCTCGATTTTCGATAGAGGCGATCAGGGACCTTGGCGATACTGGTATAGCTGACGCCCTGGCGGAGGTAGTTAATGGTTTGGAGCAACCCATTAACGAATACTCGCAGCTATCCCAAGGCAGTGTTGACGATCTGGTCCAGGCTAGACACGACTCCTTGACTGCACAACTTGTTGAAAAGGTGGAAGACCTGAATAAAATCCTCCAGACAAATCAGCGGGAGATGGATGAAGGAAAAGTCGTCTTGGAGGAGGCTATTGCTCTTCAGACGAAGTGCAAGGCTGAGCATGACGGGAATGTAGCGAGGGTCCTTAAACTGGAGACAAAGCTTGCTCAGGCAAGGGAATAGGTTTCTCAGTCGTCAGAAGGTCTCGATGTAGTGAATGGCCGACTGGTCATAGCAAAACAGAACTTGGCGAGGAAGGATGTCGCCCGCGCTGGTTTCCTTCGAGCTAGAGCCGAGCTATCCCTCTTGATTAATGACGAGGTACGGCTGGAGCGGGCCCGCGCTGATGTCTTGGATTCCAGGAATGAGAAGATGGCCAGAATGGCGCAGCAGATTCACGATTTGGCCGCTCCCCCTTCATGATGTACTTTTGCTTTTGCTTTTCAATGTACTTCCGCTCTTTTTGGGAAATAATAAAGAGGCTTTTCATCTGACTTTGTGGATCCATCGTTTCGGAATATAAATGACGGGTTTGGGTGAGAGTGATATCAAAGGTAGTATGGACATGATATACTCTCGGTAAACTTTAGCAGGGCGCATCTATTCAGGGGTCATATGGACATGATAGAGTACGACCCAACTAGTTTTATTTTGGAAGTAGTTTTGTCAGAATAAGATTTTTGCCTTTATTCTACTTGAGCAAAGGAGGTTAAGCATAGTACCTTTTCAGGAATTTGCCATTGATAGGAGCCATCAGTAGGTCTCCATTAGGCTAGGCTAACATATAAAGTGCCGTTTGAGAACGTTGTCTCGATCACGTAAGGGCCTTCCCATTTGGGCTGAAATTTGCCTTTGCTCCTGTGAGTGAGAATCATTGGCCTTCTTACAGCTAAGACTAGCTCGCCAACTTTGAACACTCTTTCCTTTACTTTTTGATTAAAAGCTCTAGAAATACACGCTTGATAGAACGCGATGCTCTGTTGAGCTTGAAGGCGTTTCTCGTCTAATCCTTCTAGCTCCTGAAGCCTTAAAAGGTCATTATTTTTCCGAGTTAACTCATTGGCGACTGCTATCCTGAGTGACGGGATTTGAATTTCAATGGGCAGAACTGCTTCACTCCCGTAGACCAATGAGAACGGGGTGCAACCTGTCGGTGCTCGGACTGTTGTGCGGTACGCCCAGAGACATTCTCCCAGCTTCTCGTTCCAGTCTCGCTTGTTCGAGGAGACAAACTTCTTCAAGAGTTTGATAATGGTTTTGTTGAAGGCTTCCGCCAAACCATTAGCAGCTGGATAATACGCCGTAGAGGCGATATTTTGTATCCGATTTTTATCGCAAAATCGATGAAACGCTTGGCTGATGAACTGAGGCCCATTATCATGGATTATCCTTCGGGGAATCCTAAAGCGATAAATGACGTGATGCTTGATGAAGCTGATCACATTAGATGTTTTTACCTCAGCGAGAGGGATCGTCTCTGCCCATTTGGAGAAGTAATCCGTGATAGCCAGTATGAACTGGTGACCTCTGGAAGAAGACGGGTGAATAGGACCAATGATATCCATACCCCATGCTTCGAAAGGCCAGGATGCAACCGTAGGATGTAGATATTCAGACGGCTGATGTATAAAGTCTGCATAAACCTGATAGGCCTTACATCGTTTGGCATACTTGATTGCGTCTGCGATGATAGTGGGCCAGTAATAGCCCATTCTCCTGATACGATCCTGTAGCTTAGGACCGGGTTGATGTGCCCCGCATACGCCATCGTGAGCTTCGCGGATGATCTGTTGTGCTTTGTCATTAGAGAGACATCTCAATAGCAGTCCGTCGTAGGTCCGGCGATATAGGCATTATGAAGATGCATCGAAGTAGAAGCGTAATGATCGTCTTTTGACGGATGCTGCTTCTTTAGGGTCCTTCGGAAAGATTTCGTATGCCACAAAATCTACAAAGGGACTTCTCCAATCTCTCGTAAGAGGATCGATGTTCACAGCGTAGCTGTGTTTGATGTGAGAGTTGTTCTTCACACAAAATAGATCTCTGTTAAGAAGGATTACCGAATTCTACCTTCTTATAGGAGTAGCTAAATCTGCAGCTAGACTGGCTAGGGCATCGGCTTCCAGATTCTGAGATCGAGGTACATGCTCTAGGAAGAACCCCTTGAATGTCACGGCTATCTCGACCGTTGCTTGGTGATAGGGGATGAGGTCTGGATTATGGACTTCATATATTCCTCTGACTTGATTGACGATAAGCAGAGAATCACCAAAAGCTTCCAGAGATTCGACCCCCAGCTCTTTAGCGACTTGGAGCCCAATTAGTAGAGCGTTGTACTCTGCCACATTGTTGGAACAGGGCTCGTTTAGAGAGTATGCTCGATAGATGATGAGTTTATCGGGAGTAACCAGGATAATTCCTACCCCTGAAACCACGTTTCCCTTGGGACCAGTCCTGGAGGCGCCATCGAAGAACAGTTGCCATGCGTCACTTTCTTCATGAGGCAAGAAAAAGGCTGATACCTTCCAGAGAGGTTGGATATGAATCTCCGGATATAGGCCAGACGACCTTAAAATCCCCTGAGTTCCCTCAGATTGCGGGGTGGTCACATTTCCAAGATGGCCTTGACTTTATCAGGGTCCACTTGAATGCCTTTGGCGGTAATAACAAATCCCAGAAATTTGCCTCTAGATATACCCAGAAAGGACTTTGTAGGATTCATTTTGAGTTGATGTTGGCGCATCAGCTCAAATATCGTCTTCAAGTCTTGGATGTGATTGACACTGAGGCAGCTTTTGACAGCTATATCGTCTACATAACATTCTACTATTTTGCGTAGATGCTTGTAGAATATTTTACTCATAGCCCGTTGGTAAGTAGCTCCGGCATTCTTCAACCCGAAGGGCATGACCGTATAGCAATATACCCCCAGTGGTATTCGAAAGGCAGTATGCTTCTCGTCTTCAGGATGCATCTTGATTTAATTGTATCCTAAGAATCCGTCTATGAAAGACATACGTTCGAAACCACAGGTATTATCAATTATGACGTCTGTGATGGGAAGAGAAAACTCGTCCTTGGGACAGGCTGCGTTCAGATCTCGGTAATCGATGCAGACTCGTACTTTCCCATTCTTCTTCATGACTGGGACAACATTGGTGACCCAGTCGGCGTGTTGTTCCTCCCAGATGAAACCGCAGGATATCAACTTCTTAACTTCAGCTTCAATGACGTCCATCATATCCGGGCGGGACCGGCGTTGGTGCTGCTTTACAGGCTTTGAATCGGGCAATATATTAAGTTTATGAGTAGCCACCTTTGGATCAAGTCCTGGCATATCCTCATAATTCCACGCAAAGATGTTGATGTATTCTTTTATCAGTTGAATGACTTCTTCCCTTTCGGCTGGGGAAAGATTGTTACTGATAAATATCGGCTTTGGTGAAAGTTCATCCCCAACATCAATCTGGATAACTTCATCTTTGGTGGGAGGTTCTCTCTGCTCGAAGTAGAATTCCCACTGAGTATCCATTTGCTGAGCCCAAGCGTCATTCTCAAATAGTTCGGATTCTTGTTCGTCTGATTCGAAGGGATCCGTTACCACCATATTTACTGGTAATGTTTGCTCGAGAGCACGAGATGAGTTGGAGAGCGACGAGCCGTCTTGAAAAGGGAAAAGGATATCCTCATCTGACTTGGAAGTCGTAAGGGAGGTGGCATACCCTAACCCGAAGCGGGTTTGTTGATAGTGGGGATTTCCGTACGGCGGTATTCGTCTGCCTTTCCCATAGTTGAGACCTGGCTTCAGCTTCAAGTTGTAACCCATGTTTTGCATGATCTTTAAGGCTTACGGGCTGTACCTGTGAACTTGTATTTCACCAGCATCATCATCGAAGGAATCTTCTTGTATAGTCGATTCGTTGTGCGTGCGGCCGAAGACTATTGAATGCTGATTGTTACGGGCGGGCTGAACAATGAAGATAAAGTCCTCATGTGGTCCATATATCGTGACGACATTGGATGATGACGCTACTTTCCATATGTACGGATGATAGGAATCTATAGCTTCCAAGAATTTTTGCGCTATAGGTTCTATATCGTCATGGGGAAAGGATTCCTGATTTGGAATCCGAGCGTCGATATACTGGAAAAGAGGATGTTTATTATCATCTGGAACTTCGTCCCTGTTGCATTTACATCAGTCGACTGCTTGTTGTGCCAAAGGTTGATGACCAAGGGTGGAGGCTTATATCTGCTCAGAGGTAATATGGACATGGCAATTTTTTTTGGACTTAACACTACTGGCATACTTATGACTAAGTACGGGCGTTAAGTGTAGATGGCAACCTATATCAGAAGATAGTCGATAGCCGAAAGTTTTATTCAGAGGTAATATGAACATGACAAACTTTTGATCGTGACTCCTTTGGAGATGGAGGTACACGTCTGCTCAGAGGTAATATGGACATGGCAGTTTTTTGTGGACTTAACACTACTGGCGTACTTATGACTAAGTACGGGCGTTAAGTGTAGATGGCAACCTATATCAGAAGATAGTCGATAGCTAAAAGTTTATTCAGAGGTAATATGAACATGACAAACTTTTGATCGTGACTCCTTTGGAGATGGAGGTACACGTCTGCTCAGAGGTAACATGGATATGGCAGTTTTTTGTGGACTTAACACTACTGGCGTACTTATGACTAAGTACGGGCGTTAAGTGTAGATGGCAACCTATATCAGAAGATAGTCGATAGCCAAAAGTTTATTCAGAGGTAATATAAATATGACAAACTTTTGATCGTGACTCCTTTGGAGATGGAGGTACACGTCTGCTCAGAGGTAATATGGACATGGCAGTTTTTTGTAGACTTAACACTACTGGCGTACTTATGACTAAGTACGGGTGTTAAGTGTAGATGACAACCTATATCAGAAGATAGTCGATAGCCGAATTTAGGAAGGTTTGTTCAGAGGTAATATGAACATGACAAACTCCCTGGGTTGTGACTCTATCGGGGATAGAGGCATACATCTGCTCAGAGGTAATATGGATATGGCAGTTTTTGTGGACTCAACACCACTGGCGTACTTAGAGTTAAGTACGGGTGTTAAGTTGAGATGATAATCGATATCAGAGGTAATATGGACGTGATAATCGATTAGCCGAATTTAGGAAAGTTTGTTCAGAGGTAATATGAATATGACAAACTCCCTGGGTTGGACCTAAAGAATCTACTGGGGAAACTTTTTAGAGATTCATCATCTGGTATTTTCTTGAGGGAGCAGATTGTCACGTTAAAGTAAAACCAATTTGCAGTTATCGTCTCCTCGTTTATTGATGCAAAGTGATGACCTTGGCATCGATCAACTCCTGAATTCTCCTTTTTAGTACATAGCACACCTTTGTAGGATGATGAATGTACTGATGAAAGAGATAATAATCTGGGTCATCGTCTTTGCCAGCCCTCTCAGGGTATCTGATGTTGGGTAGCTGAAGTTTGTTTTCCTTCATCAATGTATTGAAGTTTTCACTGATGTCATCTTCATTAAAGGAGAAAGTCCCCTTCGGCCTTCGGCTCCCGATACCTGAGTTTTACGATCTTTCGGGAAGATCGTCATCGTTGCATCATCTTCAGACTTAGAGAGGATTCTACCCCCAGCTTTGGATATTGTCCGGTTTTGTCGAGGGAGACTACCCCCAGACTTGTCGTTGCATTCGTCCACCGAAGTTGCTTTAAAAGGTCGTGCTTCTGGTTGTACAGGATCAGACTCTCGAGGTTATGAGTTTGCAAGAGATGCAGTATACCCCAACCCAAAATAAGCTTGTTGATGGTGAGAAATACCACACAACGGTGTTCGTCTACCTTTTCCATAGTTGATGCCTTGTTTCAGCTTCAAATCATAACCCATGCTTTGCATAATATTTAATGCTTGTGGACTATATCTGTGGGTTTGTATCCTGCCAGTTTCAGACTCGCGAAAGTCTTCCTGTATGACCGGGGTGTTCTGCCTGTGACCGAAGATTATTGGACACTGATTGTCGCGAGTTGGTGGAATAATAAAGATAGAATCTTCATGTGGTCCACCTGTTATGACGATATTAGATGTTGACGTATCTTCCCATAAGATCTCCCCGTGTTTGACCGTTAGGGGAACTGAAGTCCGTTCATGACTCTTGTCTTTGCATTTCTGGATTAGATAATCCCGCAGGTCAGGAGAAGTTGTAGAAGAAGAAGATGATGGCTTGTTCCTCTTGTTCCCATTGGTAGGCATGAGGATGATGGGGACCATAGTCTTCTTTGTGCCACCCGCATATAACAGATTGGCCATCTGGGTGGCGGATAATCTCCGAGGAGCGTGTCTTTCCGTCAATCGAGCCTTCTGTACGCTTAGGGACTTTGCCTGGCGTAACTCGGAGCTTTGCTCTGGTTGGCGTAAGGCTGAGGATGTCCTCAGGCGGCCATCAGCTTCTCACGTAATTTGGAGGGCGGGTAGATTGTTTCCTTGCTGGCGTAAATGCCGAGAAGTTAAGTAGCTTGCCGCTTGCTTTCCCTTGCGAAGATCACAGGGGTCATCTGGTTCCCCGTAGAGGTCAGATATTGTCTTACGCGCGGAGCGTGCTTTGTACTTCCGATTTGGCGCTGAGACATCATCAGAAGTTTTGTCTATTCCGCCACGGACGGGAGACTGGTTTCTACGCGTAGAGCGCAGTGGGTACCTCTGGGTTAGTGCTAAGGCTTTGCCCAAAGTTTCGTCTGTACCGTGCATAGCGGGAGACTGGTTTCTATGCGTAGAGCGCAGTGGATACTTCTGGGTTAGCGCTGAGGCTTTGCCCGAAGTTTCGTCTGTACTGCACGTAGCGGGAGACTGGTTTCTATGCGTAGAGCATAGTGGATACTTCTGGGTTAGCGCTGAGGCTTTGCCCGAAATTTCGTCTGTACCGCGCGTAGCGGAAGACTGAATTTTACGTGCAGGGCACGGAGGGAGCAATGCTACAACCTCATTGGTCGAAGAGATCGGAGAGGTCGGAGAGATTGGAGAGTCCACAGGAATGGTAGAGGATGTCTTGGGCATCCAGACCTTGTGCAGCTTCCTGTTGTTTTGTACAGAGAGAGAGTGAGAGCTACCCCCCGTCTGAAGCATGTCTTCGTTGGCAGACTGGTCGAACTGGACGACCAGTGTCTTCTTCACGGATCCCACGGATTCCTCATCATGTTGAGCAATCGCTTCCTCATCAGAAGAGAAAGATGTCCCCAGCAGGGTCATCATTTTGTTTGTGGTATTAAACGAAAGAACGAAATGTATATGATACGAGGTTTGCACGAAACCCGCCTTCTTTGGTTTACAAATAAACTTGTACAATTTGATCCTATATGAGGATGTGGGAGTACAATTTATTTAATCTGGATAGATGATTGTTATAGGTGTCTGATCTGCAGTCGATCACTTTAGCCCTTGGACTACACGATGGTGAAGAAGTGCCATGGAAGACGGAAAGCAGGTTCGGAGGTTGCGAAAGAGGATGGATGCACGATGTCAATATCGTCGATCGCTACCCTTTGCCTGAGCTCTGGATGCTTCTCTCTCTCTCTCTCAAAGACTCTTCGACCTCTCCTCAATCTCTAATGTTTCAACCCGTGGTTCGATCTTCTTTCAAAGTTTCAACCTTGTTCGATTTTTAAAGTCTCGACCTGTTCCTTTGTTGATAGAGGTCTCTATTTATAGAGTTTTGGTGACAGTGACCACTCAATCGGTGTAAAAACCGAGTAGTAGAAAGTACAGCACCCTTTTACACAACGGTTAAAATAACCAAAGCCTACGTATAGATGACCTTTTGAATAAGCGTGTGACGCGGGTCCAACTAAGGGACAAAACGCGTATAATCGCTACGAAGATCACGGCGTAGAAGCCACGTAGGTAGGTATCCCTCGTGTAGAAGAGGTTAGCGTAGAAGCCAATGTCTGTCACCATGGCGTAGAAGCCAAGTAGGCATGAAGCCGAGTAGGGGTAGAAGCCTGATGGCATAGAAGCCGAATAAGCACAGAAGGCCGAATGAGCATAGAAGCCGAACGAGCATAAAAGCTGACGAGGCATAGAATCTGAGCGGGCACAGAAGCTGAATGGGCGTAGAAGCCATTGCGTAACGTGCCAGAGTGGTCGTAGAGGCCGAGTAGTCATAAAAGCTGAATAGACGTAGAAGCCGAGGTGATGTGGACATCTTTTGTCGAAATCACGGCTCTTGGAGATATAATCAAATCTCTCGCATAAAATGCCGAGATCCGCCATCATCATTAATTGCAGAGACGTGTTCTGAAGGCCTGCCACCGTTCTGAGTATTAGGTGCAGAGGCGTGCCTTGAGCCTTGTTCAAAGAGCAACTTTTGACGTGGCAGTCTGTTTATCTTCCGCGGAGCGTAAACAGTTCACGTCTGCCTGTGTAAAACAAGGCAGCGTATCCCCTTGTACGCGTAAAAGCAGTCTCCGCTGAGGGGATATCAGTAAACGACGGTTTGGTGATATTTAATCAAATCTTCTGCATTAAATGCAGAGATCCGCCATCATACTGTGGGGCACGTCCCGAGTGGTCTGCCATCTTTCCAGCCGACGTCTGGGTAGCCGTGCAGCACTTTTTGTCAGGAGTCAGACCTCAGGTTCACTGCATGACTTGACAGGTTCATTTCGGGAAAGACGAAGTGTTCCTCGTACGCTTTAACGCTGCTTTGAAAGCGAATGAGTTTTATGCCATGGAGGCGATGAAGCACCCCGTCTACGCTGAAGCAGCCTGGACATACTGTATTTACTCGGACGGTCCCATCATATTTTACGCCGTGCTCAGCGGAAAAGCTCCGTTGCACTCTTGATGGCCTTGAGGTCCCCTACTTACGCTGTCCTGCATCACCATATTGCGTAGAGCTATCCAGCATTTTTTTCATGCTTCTACACCAGTGACCCTCTATCTTTGCTTAACCTATTTAAGATAACAATGTCTTCTGGGCAGGAAAGAAGATGGTAAGTTTTGTGTAGGTGGATACATCGACCGCAGGTAAATGTCACTGAACGGTGACACGCTTATTTCGGTCATTTCATTTTCTATCACATGATTGTAACTTGGACTAAGACAAGATAGAAAGATCACATAATAATAATTTTGTATACTTTACATGACCACCGTGTCAATTTGGTGAGTTGGGTTAGCTCGCCCACAGTAGTATATTTCGATGTACTGACCTACGTTGCAATAAGTTCTCTAAGCCAAGACGACATTGCGAGGAGATGAAGCCTTCCCCAACCAGTCCATCAAGAAGACGCGCATCGTGTTCATGTTTTGAAGCTTGTGTACAAATTTTTGGAGCTCGTGCACTTATCCTATGTAGCTCCGTGGCAAGGCGAAGACTCATCCGGAAGGTCTTTTGTGTTTTAATTTTAGTAAAGGGTTGTAATATATGGAACGACTATCTCATTTTGCATCCATCTTTTAAGCCCGTGCGACAACCATCTACTTCTGTTCAAGAGTCTGTAAATAATATTCATTATCAATAAAGAGACATTTTCTTCCGTGCAACTGTCATTTAATAATTCTACATACTCTGGGTTGTGCTTGTTGTATCATAATGCCTTTACATTGTGCAAGCGTAACTTAGGCTCGCACGATATCATGCCCGGGAGACGACTAAGATTCTACAGAATCGAGGCGTAATACACTCACTCTTTTCCTGTCCTTTCCTCTCCATTTCTTTCTTCCCCAAGCTTTGGAATCTCAACCCTAGAAGCAAGGTTTTGGAATCTAGAGTGTGATTCTGAATTTTCCTTGAAGGTGGAGTAGAAGACTACGCTTGGATTGCTATCCCCAGACAAGTACATCTTGCCCAATGGAGAAATCATGATTTCTGTATATTTCATTTTCTTTGATTTTCTTGCATATTTTTAGTCTATAATATCTATCTTGTGATCCTCTACAACTTTAGTATTTGACATTTTTAATTTTGATGAACGGTTTAGTGTAGATCTAAGTTTTAAATTGTGTATTTAGGAAGTTTCGTGGGAATGAACTTTTAAAACTTATCATTTCTGAAAACTAATTATCCCATATTGTAGAAAATTTCATTTTGTGCGATCTTGACTTTTGAAACGTGGAATTTTGATTTGAAATAAAGATTTTATGGTTAAAACAGTTTTTGAATTTTTCCTTGCCCTAAATGTGTCATCGGAAAGAAGAACACTATTTTGCGCAAAAAAATTATGCAGAATCCCTCATTTTCTGCAGATTTGCGCATAAACTCTGTTTTGCACAAAAAATTGCACAGAATATGTCCTTTGTGAGCAAATTTGTGTAAAAGCCTATTTTTGCGCACTTTTTGCGCAGAAATTACTATTTGTGCATAGTTTTGCACAGAACACCTGTTTTGTATGCAAAAATGTATAAAGACACCTGTTTTTCGTAGATTTTGCACAAAAAATCTATTTTTTGCTTGTTTAGGCTGATTTTGTGCACAATGACTATTTTTTGCCTGTTTTGTCTATTTTCTATCGTTTTTGCTTCTTTCATCGTCTGTTTTGATTTCTTACCTTAATATTATGATTTTATATAGCTTTGGGAAATTATTTTTACCATATGCTTGACACGTGTCCAAGTTCTTCTCTATACTGTGGAATATTTTTGGTATGTTTAATCTATTGAATCTTAGCATTGGATAGTCGAGTCTGAGTATTATCCAATGTATAGCGTGTCATAATTTATAAGAATATTAGATAGTAATAACTCATGAATTACTCGTACCCACAGCTCTCCATTCTAGGACAATTATCGAGTGTCCACGACTTAAGAATTGTAAATAAATTGATAAGATAATTGACTAGTAAACTCACATAGATCGTTGGGAGAGGGGATACTTCGTGCTACCCGTGAATCGTGTCGCTATGGACTCCACAGTGGCAGGGATAACCCCAATTGGCGTGGGCCCCTAACCACTCTAGCTAGCCCCTGCATATGCAAACTGATGAGACAAGCTTTATATTTTGAGATGTTCTTCAGTAGGGAGATATTTTTTTTGTTTCTATTTTGTGCTGTAAGTTGTTCTTCATGGTTGTTCGTGATCATTTACAAGTCATTGTCTCCATGGCTACACAAGTATCTGCAGCATAGGTGGTAGCGAAGTTCCTCAAATTGCATATGTTAGTAACTAGGACTTGTGATAACCCTAGCTAGTTAATTTGTGCCGTTGGAAATGCTTGGTCATGCTCTTTTTTTTTAGTGTTATTTATATGCTCGTGCTCTGTCTTATGTGCTATAGAGTGGTTAGAAGCTAAGTTTTGCTCTAGAAAAGATTTGCAACCCTGGTCCTTGTTTGATTTCAGAATTGCTGCTCCAATTTTGAGTAGTTCCTAAGATCCCTTGTCGCTTATCGACTTATTTTTCTCTATATCTATTTGTTCATCTTTTATTCAGTCTTTTTTATTTTTGAGATGTGTGCATTGGTACCGCACGAGTCTCGATACACATTTATTTATTGTCATTGTTGTTTTTTGTGGGTTTGTTGTTCACCTTGGGCTTTTTTGTGGTATTTGTTATTTGGAATTTTGACACAATTGGTTATATTTGGCCAGATTTACCGTTGGAGAATGAGGATTCTCCCTACCTTTCACTGGATGACCCACACTCATAGTTTAGCGGTTCTACCTTACGAGTGGGTTTTCTTTTTCTTAATACTAGTTATCTACTTCATTTTGGTGGTGTTTAGCTAGGGCTAGTATTATCCCTTTATTTTAAGACTCTTTCTCTGACTTCAGTCAACATGATATATATATTAGACCATGGCTGGTTTATTGATCATGTATATTTGTACTTTGTTAGTGCAATATTTTGTATTAACTATCTTTATGATCATATATGATATATATTTTGGGATGTCTCTTTACTTTCATGTATGATATACTATTGTTATTTATTGTCGCTGGATTGAGATAATATAAAATGTTGGACTTAGAACTAACGTCATAGCATGTTTGAGTCCTTCAACTTGTCTTTAAGACAGCAATGACTGTATCATGGGGTACTAATATACTTTGATATAAGTAGCTGGCTTTGTCTTCCCCAGCTCTTTGGTATTCTGGTTCTGGGACGTGACAAGGTCTTAGTAGTGGCCCATGCAGGTATAATTTTCAAACTTGTGGGGGATTCATCCTGTTAGAATCTCAATCCCAAGATTTTTCTTCAGCTGATTTCCTCTTGCTTATCGTATTTCCCGACACCCTTGAACTGTAAACCTGCTTAACATATTCTTGCTCTGTTCCTATCTATTATTGATATCTCGTGTCCATTTCCTTGTAATCCCGATTTTTAAAAATTTCAAAATTTTAGATTTAAATTTAAAATATTTAACTTAACTTTCCAAAATAATTTTTAGAAAAATAATTTATTTTCAAAATTTAATTTATGAAATTATATTTTTTAGTTTGATAGTACTTTAAAAAGAATTCAAAATTTCTATGAAAGAATTTTATTACTATAAAATATTATAAGTTCCGTTTTAAAATTGAAAGGATGTTTAATTGATTATAAAAGTATTTTAGAAAGTATTTTAGCTACAAACTAATAAGCCAACGATCTAAATTAGATCTTCATATAGAATTTTAGATTAGTTATTATTTTGACAAAATTTGGATTAAGTTAAATTTAACTAGTTTAGGAATCAATTAGGGTTTAAATTAATTAATTGTTGAGGTGAGAACCTTATAGAAGGATCCTTGGTCCTCATCCTTTTGAGCATTTATATTAGTGCCCCCCTCCTTGGTTGGGGAGCACGCTCAACCCATCATTTTAAGGAGTCATTTCCTTGCATTCCTATCCAAACAAATTTCTAAAACCAATTCCACAAACAAATACCACAACCATCACCATCACCACATAATCCACGTGTCAAAATTTGTGTCCGTGTCCACCACCAATAACTTTGTGTTAGCCATGTGTCTGACCTCGGGTCCGACCCAGGATGTCGTATCCACTATTTTGAGTCCATAAAACCATCAGTACAACTATTCTATGTCAGTACCGACACAATCACACAACCCTTTCCTTGTGTCAATACGACAACCCGACATAGACGACACCAACACCAAATTACAACAATAAGAAAACCCTAACCCTAACCTCTCGAACCGTCGGAGAACCTCTTCACTAGTGGTTTCCTCCAGTTGTCGTATCCCACAGTTAGACACCGGCAACGACAAGATCTTGTCTCATCTCTAGTAGTCGACCTCCTTCCGGTTGTGTCCATCGTACCTTACGAGCCCAATCTCCGGCTGAATCAGACTGGATCCTCACCTCTACGTCATCTCCTTAGCCTCAACACCATTCTCCCTCTGGCTGACTGAACAACGGCACCCACGTCCACCAACGATGCTTTATTGTTGGCCACGTACTCCAGTAGAATCTTCCACTCCACTGATAGAGACACTCCATAAGTGTTGTTCGTCATTAAAGTAAGTTTGGGAAACTTTTGTTCAATAACAAACAAAAAAAGTACAAAAAAATCCTAGAAAGAAAATCAAAGTACAATATTTTTTGATCTGGGAATGTGACGGTGGAGATCGAGTACTGTAGCGACTTCTTTACTCTGTTGACGTTCTGACGAGGGAATGAGAATGCTATCTTCTCTCTTCTCTCTCCTGAGCTTTTCTGCACATACGTAGCTCACCTGGAGGAGTATTGTCTCTAGAGCAGAAAAACTAGCCCTTTAGAATGTCCTATTTATAGTCATTATGCTGATGGGCAATAGGTGCCACGTATGCTTATTTTTAGTGGCTACAAAGGGGCTTTTTTAACATAATGCGGTTTCAATTATAGTCGCATATGGGCACGATACTACGCGGCTTCAGTTGGGATATGTTGTTTAAAAGATCTTGGGATTATTTTTAACTCCCTCGTATGTGTGACTCGGTCAGCAGGATACATAGCCCTCATTTAGTTGGAGAGAATTACTTTAGTTGCAACAAAAAGATTTTGTCACAGGGAACCATGCCACGTTGGATGCACGAAGTCTAGGACGCATGGAACACTTGGAGTCTAGAACACATGGGTCCAGAGATGCATGGAACGCATGGAATATGGAATGTATGGGGTGCATGGAGCCTTTACTGTGTTGTACATGTGGCACTGCAAACCCGTCAGGAGTAATGTTTATGCTGATGTGAGGTTCTTTCGTTTAGCATGATCACGTCTTTCGAGGCATTCAAAAAATTATTTTTGTCAGAATTATGTGTCAGACATAATCTTTGTGTCAGGCCTTTATGTGCCTAATATCGAGGTGCATGGATGCTCCTTTTTCTTGGCCGTATGGTCATTTTATGATCTAATTATTTTTTGAGTCGATCTTGGGGCACATGTTTGTTTGGCGCATAGATCTCGATTTTCACGCTTCTATAAGACCCCCTTCAAAGTTTCTAAAATGATAAGTTTTGAATACTTTGAATAAGAGGTATGGAGAAGAGGACCTTGGGTCGCATAAATGGTGGGTCGCATGGACGAGTCTTTGCCAGGCAGTCAGATCTCTTCGTTAAAGGCCAAGATGGCCGATGACAAGGGGAAGCGCCCTATGACCTCGTATAAGGCCATGGATGAGGCCCGGTCACGCCCCTGTCCCAAAATATGTGGGACCAAACACGTGGCAATGGCTAACTGGTACGACTCCGTAGGGCTTTCCAATTTAATGGATCCGATGAAGTACACTTAGCTGTCAACGGTCAAGTGATCATGCTATAAATATCTAGCTCTAACATCCAATAACTAAACTAAATCTTAATCCACGATAAATAAATCTCAAGAAGGAACGGTACGCATAATTAGTCTATAGCCAATAATATATTTGTTCGAGTAGGCCAAAAGAATAATATAAGCCTATAAATACTAGGCTATAATAGAAGAATCATAATGGATGGTAGAACATAATTGTAATAAATGAAAGATATAAAGATACCTGCAAAGATCTCCAACACACCACTAGAACAAGCATCATGCAACCTGCTCAAATAACCTGGAAGGGAACCAGGTCCTCAGAGGGACGTAAAAGATATAAAAAATATATACCATAAAGTAAATACTGAGTAAAGTAAATCAGGGTGAGCTATTCTTCTAAGTATATGCAATCTGAGGACAACCTTAGTACGTATGGATAGGTGTAGGCATAACGTCCAATACTCCGAAGAGTGTGGTATCTGCAAATGTAATTCCCATAACGCTTCGAAGAACACGGGATATGCATATATATACGTCCTTATCGCCCCGAAGAACGTGGTATCTGCATAAATATATACGTATGTATCGCTCCGAAGAACGCAATATCCGCATAAAGAAGGTCATCAGTTCCATAGCTCCTCTGGACACTATGGATAGCAATGTGTATATCCCATGGGCCTACCAGTTGTCCTTTCCGCCCATGCCAAAGTACAAGTCTCAAGTATGACATGGACATCTCGTAACTATAATGCAAGTCACATACAACTATGCTAAGTATCGTCACACGTGCTACTCGCACTGATGGCGAGTCAAGTGCGTAAGCCCATTTCCTATCATGAACTATCTCTGTGACATAAAATAATATGTTTCAAGGCCTCACAGTTATAATGATAACTCCACAAATTTAGGTACGTCCACTAGAAAATATGACACAAACAAGTCCTAATGTCAACGCCTTCGTCGAATGCACCTGAGTCATTCTCAGACATGCACAGTTATATAATATTTAAAGCACAAAATGTATGAATAATATTAACTAAATTTAAAAATAATACAAGAAGGCAAGGTATACATGCCCGAAAGCCAGACGAAGATTCGAACACGAACTCGCAAAGGAAGTAGGAACACAAGAAGGGAACTAGAGTAGATGTCTCCGAATGTTGTCACAAATATCACCAACAGTCCCAAAATGAGTATGATACTTAGAAAAGCATATACAAACATATAATTTGGACACAGGGGCAAAAAGACAGTTTTTAGAAAATACAGGATCCATAGGTGGGCCCGTCTTGCACTGAAAATGTGCTAGGAACAAAGGTCTATAAACTTAGCATATTATAGGTCAAATACGTTCTAAACGACGATACGAACTCAAGGCATGTCCAGATTTGGATTCCGATGGGCCAATCACAAAAATATCTCTTGGAACAAATAATTGGACCCACAAAACGGTGATCCGGTCATCTCAGAATCAGACGAAACCTGGGTCACAGGACAAGTCGAACACTGCGAGTCCAATATCAAAAGTTTTGTCATGATACGATGAGCGTGCCCAAAGGAATTGGATAATTACAAAAAGTCACAATACGGGGAATTTTAAAGGATACGGGTTCGTTTTGTCGCGCAAACGCGTTCGAATTAGATTTCGTCAAAGCTCACACGTCGAGAAATATTGTACGCACCTTTCAGTACAATCGATATGCGACGAAATTGTCCGGTTTAAGAGAACCAACTCCGTATCGAAGATTTTTAAGTTTTATAAAACTATTTTTTTCTATTTTGGAACTTAAATTACTAAAAATATAAAGTAAACTAAATTATTCTAATTGAAGGAATTGAAAGAGGGTTATGTGGAGAGTATACCAGAGAAAATGGTTCGATAATCGGTTGAGCGAGGAGGGAGATATCGCAGTGTGAAGTGAGGTAGTTGGTTTGTTCTATTCTGGACTGTGCTCGGTTAGTGGTAGTTTGCTCTTGGTTTGGGGGGTGCTACTCGGTTGTTTGGCGGCCGTCGGTGGTCTCGGACGCCGTGGGAGGGGTTGTCGATCGTCGAGGTTTGTCGGAGGGGGTCGGGAAAGGCAGAAACAGTAGCAAAAAAATAGTAGTAGCAGTAGTATATGTAGTAGCGGCAGTAACATTACAAATAGCAGCAGTAGCGCCAGCAAGGGAGAGGGAAGGGGAGGTGGTCATGAGGTGGTGGTGGTGGTGGTGGTGGTTGAGGAGTGGTAGAGGTGGTCGTGGAGTGTTGCGGTGATGATGTTGGTGCTAGGTGATGGTGGTGGTGTTCATGGTGGTGGAGGGAGGAGGTCATGGAGGTGGTGAATGGTGGCGGTGGTATTGATTGCCATGGTGATGGAGGTGGCCGGAGATGGGTGGCAATGGTGGTGGAGTGGTGGAGGTGGTGTTGGTGGTCGGGTGGAAAAGAGGATGAAGATGGTAATGATGTTGGTGGTCATGGGGGTAAATGGTGGTGGTTGGAGTAGAAGAGAAGGTCGGAGATGTGGTAAGGTCGGGATGGTGATGGTGGTGGTGTTTGGCTGCTAGTTAAGGAAGAGAGTGGATTGGATGGAGAGGTGGCCAAATGTTTGAAGGAGGGAGGGAGAGAGATGTGTAATAAATTAAGAAGGAGCGGAGGATGTTGGGATTAGGGCCGGTTCCCTTCCCTATTTTTAGAGAAGTGTGGGGGTTAGTCATGAAAGAATAAGTGGTGATGATGGTTTAAAGTTTAAATAGAGGGCTATGATTGATTGTTATGGGTGATGTTGCATAGAACCTTGCAAAAAGAAATAGGTGAGGGGCGTGTGACCGGTAAAGTCATGGCCATGGGTTTTCTTCATTTGTTCCAACCAATAGGAAGTGGACACCTTCCTATCTATTTGCATATGAGTCCCTAAAGTTTAGAATTTGCACAACAAGGGGAATTTTGGATTGGGCGAGGGTAGAATCCATGGTTGATGTGTTGTAATGGAGAAAATTGGTGTGTGGTATTTTATATGAGCCATGAGGGTGTGAGTGTGGGTTTGGATTGGTGTTTGGTCATGTTTTGGTTTAGGTTGAGTCGGTTTCCCCAAAATAAATATAAATTGTATCCTATATGTTCTTTAAAAAATTAGAAGTGCATGGGGTCTAAATTAGGGGTGACACAAGTGTCATGGACGTAGTAGACTCGGAATAGATTATCATCATATATTAGGTTGCAAGAAACGGATCAATTGTGTGTCTCCAATTTTGATTGGAACGGACATAGGTATAAAATTTGGGTTTAAAATTAGAAAATTGTGACAAATATTGTGCGATTAAAATAAAGTACAAGAGAGTATAATTATGAGCGACATAAATATCAGAATTGAAGATTGGCTTGTCTAGGTCAAGGGTATAAATTTTGTGGAAGACAAAAGCTAGTGTAGTGCTCCAAATATTTAAACAACGGTAAGGTACAACAATTGAATAAAAAATCAAAGAGGTGAATAATAACTCCAATTATTATTCCATAATAATTCTAAATTAATCTCTAAACCTAGATTTTGGGTCAGAGGGTTTACAATCTATCCACCTTAGAAAATTGTCCTCAAAATTCAAAATACATCTCCCCAACAACGAACTCAACGTATCTCTATATATATAAACACAACTTGGTACTTAGTCCTAGTCAACTCTCTATAAAGAAGATAATATCATGCATTCACTCCCGAAGGGGTATATGGGTTAGGCACTAAAATCCAAAAAGCACAAATTCTCAAGGCCACCTACATAGTAGCTAAATTTCTTGTTCTGTAGCTAAGATAGTTACTATCTTATCATTCTTTCCTAGGTTCAATGCCATCAACTTATAGTATCCACAATAAAATTCTGCAATCTAACTTCTTATAGTAGCTCTTAGCAGCAACAAGTCTAATCTAGCCAGTCAACTGTAACTAGTCTAGAAGCTCAACTCAATTCAATTCCTAGAAGAACTACAAGTAATAAAGTACAATATAAACCTCTATTCAAATACATAGCAATAAATATGTAGTAATAATTATCATTCAATCATTCAAAATATCCTAGATAAAAATATAACCAATAATAATAAGAATATTATTCCTAAATCTAAAAATCCATCGGCTAGGGTAAATTGAAAACAGGTTCCCATATAATCATCTGCTACTAAGGATTTGGTCCAACAAGCTCATATCATATTAGTCAAAAAATCTAATCCCTGGCCCTAGACAGTTTATGTGTAATCTTCAATAACCAGCTATCATTCCTATGAGACTTCCATCTTCCCTTTACACTCTCCTACATATATGTCAATATATAATCCAAAGGTCGTGTGGTAATCCTCTACAGGATGACCAATGAGTCAGTATGTGATCTAAACCCGTGTTTAGTTCCTTAAAATTTACGTTACCTAAAGGCTGATCAACAATTTTCACTCGCACTAAATCTTCAAAATTCCAAAATTATTACAATTCATAAATACTAACATTATTATCCCTCAAGTCCATATCAAAATTCCTCCTCCTTGGGTTACGTAACCCTAATATCTTTCCCTTATAATTTGTTTCCTATACACCTTCATATCCTCCCAATATATTAATCTTATTTTCAAATATAACTATTCTAATCATGGTTCAGTACCTTCAACTTCAAGGTATAGATTTTTTTTTTGCAACTACCGAGTAATAAAAAAATTCAGTCCTTCCTAGATCCTTCTCTTAATTTAAAATGCTCAAGTTCAGGTACTCCTCATATTGGTGTTATCCTATATTCTTTACCTCGCATATCAGGTTCCTTCTAGTTTTGTTTATCCTATGAACACTCCTTATCCAAGACTTAGTTACACCTTGATAAAAATTATCGTCTATTAGAGACAATTTACTATATCTAATTCAAGTCTATTACATCTATCAGTACCCTTGTCCTTCGATCATATTGCTCTATCTTATATACTAGCCTAACTACCTAAGTTATCAATCATGAAAACCCCGAGTCAAATTAACATTGGCAATTCCATAACTAACTCTTGCACAAGGTGTATTTTTGTTCATTAATAGACACTATGCATTGCCAAACCATTAGAGGGCATAATAGACATTGTGCATTGCCAAACCTAACCCTAACCCTATGAATAATGGCCGGCCACCTATCTTATTTAAACTCTCTATTTAGTTCATTAATAGCCTCTCTCTTTCACTTTTACTCATCCCCAAATATTCCTCCAATTTGAGAAGAAGCCTAAACTTCTTTCATTACCAAATCAATTCCCAGCCCTCTCAAATTCTAATCCCAAGGAGAATAGGCGGTTGAAATAGGAAGGAGGAAGCATTGGAAGGAAGCTAGCTTGAGGGAGGTGTCATTAATTGTATTTGTGTCATCTTGGTGTGTGTTACATTAGGAATCCATCTCCCAATAGGTAAAACTCTAATCCCTCTTTTTATTTTAATTTTAAATAATGTATTGGACCATTAGGAACCTACCCAGGGCTATAGACTAACCATAGAAAGAAGAACTAGGTTTATATGAGGCCTATTGTAAACGTTATATTGACTTTTGTGGCCAAATTAGAGAAAATCCGAATTTGGACCACTAGGTATTTATAGGAATCTCTCTTTAATGATTTTAGAGTGAGGTGCATGATTTTATAGGGTTTGGTTGTGTCTGTATACAGACCTGATATGGAGATGGCAGCAAATGTGAAGGTATAGATTGGCTAGGGTTTTGTTGAGTTGAGGAAGTTGTATCATAGTGTTAAGGATGAGTGGTGTGTTGTTTCCATGGGGTACCAGTGCTTATTGGGGTGTCGGGCATGATGTAAATAGTGGGTAGTAGCAACAGTCTAGTGCAGTACACATGTATACTTTTGTGCTCGATCAGAAGCTTGGGGGGACACCTACAGCAGCTAAGCAACAGATGGAGGGAAAAAATAGGAAAGTCCAGTCGTGCATGTGCTTCTTAGATTATCTTCCTGCAAGTTTGTAGGCCAGGTATGGTAGAAGCAGTATTTTGTAATGTGGCAGTGCATAAAATTCACTTGGGACTGTGCACAGTAAGGGGAATATCATGGGGTTACACAGCAACAGCAACAGCAACAGCAATAGCATCAATATTGAGGCAGAAGCAGCAGTAGAGATAATGAGTTAAGTGAGGTGTTAGGTGTAGGTAGCGGTTGTGGTAGAGGGTGAGGTAGTATAGATAGATTAGTTGTAGTATATATGTGAGCATTTTCGGTATCACTGAATTGTGTATCAGTATTAGAGTAGAGTGAGGGTATAGTAGTAGGTAGTTGGTGTGGGTGAGTGTGTGTGTGTCCAAGCATATATGTATGTGTGGGTACACACAGTTAAGTGTGGGTATCCTAGTATATCAGTTAGGGTGTGTGTGTATGTGTTTGCATGTGTGGTAGTGTAAGTGTGAAGGGTTGTTTAAACACCCTGATTTTTCAGAATATTTTAATATAATTTTTCCAATTTTTTGATAATTTTCTGGAATTAAAACTAAAGAATTTTGTGATTAAAAGATTTTTAAATGATGTTAATTAATATTAAAATATTATAAAAATAATATTTTATGGTGTAAAATGAAAAACCGGATATAGGATAATTTTCTGCGAATTTATTGGACTCCGGAATCATTTTTAAAGCCCTAAAAACCAATATAGAATTAACCCTAAATAAACCCTACCTGAACACGGTTTAATTTGAATTAAACCAAACCAAACTGACTCTAACCGAACCAAGCCAACCCAGACCTAACGGGTCGGGTCGGGTCAGATCCGAATCAAACCTGACCCGGACCCGAAACCCTAACCGAACCCTAATCGTATCTCCGCCAGATTTACTATTCATCCCTATAAAAACCCCTCGACTTCTGTGCCCCGCCGCCGAAAACCCCCTCTCTCTTCTCTTCTCTCCTCACCACCGCAGCCGACGACCCCTCGCCTGAACCCTAGGCAGCCCCGCCTCCTCCTTCTTCTTCCACCCGTCCCTCGACCAGTCGACCGATTCCCGCCTGTCACTGCCTCCACGACTCCACTCCGTCGCTCCCCCATCGCACCCCTCGCCTCGTCGTCCCTCTCCAGCCGTCGACCACCACCCGCAGCGCCGCTTCCCCTGCCTTGACCATCACCACCACCACTCCCCGCTCCGCCGCATTTATCCAGAGCTCCCCGACCCCATCCTTTCAGCCGACGACCTCCGCTCCTCTCCGCACAGCCCGCTCGACGCCGCCGACCAGCACCCCGGACGCCCTAGGCCGAGCCACCCTCCGCCGGCGAGTCCACCCAGAATCCCGGACACAGCCCTAGCACGGACACAGCCCTAGCACGGACACAGACCCTGTGCAAAGACGACGCAGCGGACACGGTGACCAGGACACGATCCAGCATCCCGGACACGAGATTTCTCGGTTCACGGAGCCCTGTTCAGGTAACCCGTTCTCTCTCCTCGTGATTCTATTTTATGTTCCATCAGTTGTGTCGTGTAGACTGTGTAACCCTCTCGATGTCCGTGCAACCCGCTCGGTGCGTCACGTCCTGTGGTGATCGCAAACCGCGATCCAAAAATAGGAAAACCAACGCCCTATTTCATCCCGGAACTGAGTGTGCCCCGCCAAATGGGACGACTTGGTCGCACGCGGTCTTTACCAAAACGTGTGCGTTGTTGATACGGACGTGCGGGATTTCGCAGAAGTTGATTTGGATGTGCATGCACACCGAAATCAACGCATATCCGCCGACAATGCCTCGTATCTGCCTGTTCTGGAACACGTTATAACTTTGAGTGCACACGTCGAATCGAGACAAAACTTGCACCATCGGACTCGTAGCAATACGCTGGTCCTGTGACCCAAGTTTGGTTCGATTCTGAGAACATTGACAAAATCGCGTATCGTGGGCCCCACAGGCTCCACTTGACGGACGATTTTGTGATCGGCTCACCGGAATCCAATTCTGGAAGTTTCGTTGGGTTTATATCATCGTTCCTGACTGGTTGACACTAAGTTTGACAAAATTGGAGACCTTTGACCCTGACACATTTTTTGGTGCAAAGTTGCCCACAAATGGACCCCACACGGAACTGTCATTTTTGCCCCTGTGTCCAAATTGGACTTAAGGACAGGCGTTTCTAGCTATTTAATATTTTCTGAGACTGTTGGTGATATTTATTTCAGCTTTTGGAAGAGTACCTACAGGATCCACTGATATAGGGATAACTATTGGTATTCAAGCCCCAAGCAAGTGTACCTTACCAAACTTTGCAGTCTTGTTACATATTTTCCTTGCTTCATTATATTGCTGTGCATGCTTGACCTAGGACCGTGTGACTTACTTAGCATCCGATTATTAGTCTGGTGCCAACTCTGCACGCAAAGTTGTGTATTGTCATCTAGAGATGGACATTCGTGACCCCTTCACATTCTCGTACTGGTCTTACCAAGTACACTATAACCCAGGACACTTAACACTTTACATGAGACAGGATCTTCCTGAGATATTCATGGTAATTCTGTATAGGATACAGGATTTGACAGAGATACTATATTCATAGATACTATATGACTTGTTGTATTAGCTATGATCTTGCGTGACATGTACATGAGACGTTATGGACATGAGACGTGTGGTTATATTGGGTGGGGAGAGACACACAAGCTACAGGCTGATCATACATATATATCCCCTATGATTGTGAGGCGCAAGACTCTAAAACCCGAGCTTGGCCTATTACTCATTATTACTGCTACCGGCTCCCTGACACAGAGCTTGTAGTGGTTTCAGCCTGAGTTCTAGTGCTGCTCTCATCTTGCAAATCATTTAGCTGGTTATTTAGTGTTCCCTTATTATTTTATTTATTGCTGGAGGGACACACAGGCTACAGGTTGACTATATTATGTCGGCGTCTCAGTCTCTCGCTGAGCTAGACAACCACATGATATCACTGCTACCGGCTCCCCGACACAGAGCTTGTAGTTGTTTCAGCCTGAGTACTAGTGATGCTCTCTCTTGCATTTTACACAGATGGTTACATACTTACCCTATTTATTTCATTATTTGCTGTACCGCATTTATTTTGGCTTGTATTATCCTGTACCTTGCTATGTCCCCTGAGGACCTGGATCCGGATTATGTTCCCAGGATTTGCAGACGAGATCTATCCCGAGGTATACGGGACCGCAGCAGGAGCTGATGCAGGAGCTGTACCGACACCCGAGGACGAGGTGTTAGCTGAAGACTTTTCCTGAGCATCCATGTTTCATGCTCAGTATTTACTTTATTCAGTCATTTATATTTTGGTCTGTTGAACCATTGTATCAAATTTTTATCGGGTTGTTCCCCGAAGCACTTTGTTAAGACTAGTTGATGATTTATATTTCTTATATCTTTGGATCATATTTTATCTTGTGTGGATGAGATTAGTTGTGTCATGTTGTCGTAGACTTTATTTTACAGCTTAAGTATGCCCTGATGGATCCATTAAATTAGGTTTGTCCATCAATGTGTGCTGCTGGCCATTGCCACGTGTCTAGTCCCTCGGTATTTTGGGACTGGGGCGTGACATAGTTTTTGTGGTGGCCCATGCAGGTCTACGACTAAATCGTTCTGTTTCAACTTAGAGACCGAACAAGCCTGCCCTAAGGATAGGATAAGTTATAGGATCTCATCCATTATTTGAACCATTTTTGAACTCTATATCGAACTTGAATTAATTACTTGATTTGCATCCTGTGTTGATTCCTCTGAGCGTTCTTACAGTTTATCTTTTGGTTATAGAGTAATGGATCCAAGGAACGGAGATGAGAATCCCTTGGATACGCCACACGATGTTGTGGTTACTTATATGGACGGAGTGACACCGGGGAATGGAGGACAAATATCATAAAGCAATCAAACCGGCTAGCCTAATCCAAGGTTCCGGCGTGATAATATCCTACCTCCGCCACAGTTCACTCCACATATGCCAGTTTTCCCGCCAGGGCAAGCCATGGATGGGCAACAGATGTTTCAGATGATGTATGCCATGATGCAAGCCCAGCAGCAGGTTCAGCAAGGGGCTCAGCGTCATGAGGCAGAGTATTTGAAAACCAGCCTAGTATCAGCAATGGAGCAGGCAAACCCACCAGCGAGACGATCAGCGATGGGATCTATCATCGATTTTTGTCAGCTCAAGCCTCGTACCTTTTCTGGCAAAGAGGGGCCAACTGAAGTTCACGAATGGCTCACGAACATACAGCACCAGTTGGAAGCAGCTGAACTTCCAAGGGAAAAATGGATGACTGCGGTCAGGATGCAGTTAACTGAAAATGCACATCATTGGTGGTTATCAGAAGAGAGGAGGCTCGGATAGGACCGAGTCACTTGGAAAGAGTTCTCCAAACTCTTCCAAGAGATGTATATTCCAGCAGTTGCACGGTCGGAGCTCAGAGACAAGTTCAACCGCCTTATCCAAGGCAATATGTCAGTGGAAGAATATAACGTAGAATTTATTCGTCTAAGTCTCTTCGCCCCAACCTTGATTTCGACAGAGGAAGAGAAAGCTGAGAAGTTCTTTGACGGACTGAAGTTCGAGCTCCAGAGGTTGATTGGATCGGTTGCACCTACATCATATACCGACGTCCTTGCAGCAGCACAACGCATAGAGCGCGTCACTAGAAGGGAGTCAAATCTGAAGAGGCCAATCACATCAGCACTATCCAGGACATCACATGGGGATTCTGCAAAACGTTCCCAGAGGAGTATGCCAGAGAGAGCAGCGCACAGGGCCATATCTCTCCCTACTTGTCACCACTGCGATAAGGTAGGACACATTGAGAGAGAATGCAGACGCAAGTTGGGACTATGCCTGGCTTGCGGATCCAACCAGCATTAAACCAGAGACTGCACTGAGCGGAGAGAGGGAGCACCAAGACTAGCTTTACCTGCACCACGACCAGCTTATCCAGCAGTAGGAGCACCGCAGAAAGGAGTTGGAGGAGTCAGACCACCAGCTCCAGGAGGATATCAGCAGAGACCACCACTGGCACCATAGGCAGCTCTATTTCAGCGGGCTCAGCAGCAGCAGAGAGGTCCAGCTCAGGGACGAGGATAGGCATTTACATTGGCTGTTGAGGAGGAAGCTACTACAGGAGAGGTTATCGCAGGTACTATTTTAGTAGCTTCATTACCAGCTGTAGCTTTATTTGATTCTGGAGCATCGCATTCATTTATAGCAGCTAGCTTTGTAGCCACCCATAGAGTAGCTACCGCACCCCTTCCGAAGATTAAGAGAATTCTTATCGGAGGTAGAATTATTTCGGTTAGTGACGTCTGTAGATCATGTTCTGTAGTAGTCTGTGGAAGAGAGATGCGTGCTTAATTTTTGATCGCTCAATATTTGATCTTTTCCATGCCAGATTATGATGTTGTACTTGGTATGGACTGGTTAAGTCAGTACCATACGACTCTTGATTGCCGACTTGGACGGGTTATATTTAGACCGCCTGGACATCCAAAATTTGAGTTTCTTCGGAGAGCTGTAGAGCAAGGAGTTCAGCCTACTCTTAGGGTACTATCTGTAGAAGGGGAGACAGGTTACCCAAGAGTCATATCAGAGTTTGTGGATGTATTTCCTGATGATCTTCCAGGTTTACCGCCTGATCAGAAAATAGAATTCACAATAGACTTAACTCCAGGAGCAGAGCCTATCACTTCATCAGTATATCGGCTAGCACCTAAGGAGTTAGTGGAGTTGAAGGAACAAGTTGATGATCTTCTGGAGAAGGGTTTTATTCGGCCCAATGTTTCACCTTGGGGAGCACCCATATTATTTGTACCGAAGAAGGATGGAACAGTACGGTTGTGCATTGACTACAGGACATTGAATGCTGTGACCATCAAGAACAGGTATCCCTTACCATGCATTGATGATCTATTCGATCAATTGAGTAGTGCTAGGATATTCTCGAAGATTGACCTTAGATCCGGCTATCATCAGATTAAAGTAAGGAAGGAGGATATCCCGAAGACAGCCTTCAGGACCAAGTATGGACATTATGAGTTCTTGGTAATGTCGTTTGGTTTAACCAACGCGTCAGTTGTATTCATGAGTTTGATGAACAGATTTTTCCATCAGTACTTGGACAAATTTATGGTTGTATTTATTAATGATATTCTAGTATATTCCAAGAGCCATGAAGAGCACGAGGAGCTTCTCAGAATTATGCTAGAGACATTGAGACAGGAGAAGTTGTATGCCAAACTCAGTAAGTGTGAGTTTTGTATGGATAAAGTGCCTTTCCTGGGACATATTATCTCAGGAGAAGGACTTTCAGTTGATCCGGAGAAGGTTGCTGCAATAGAAACTTGGCCTACGCCTACATCAGTTGCAGAAGTGAGAAGTTTTCTCGAACTTGCTGGATATTACCAAAGGTTCGTAGAAAATATCTCAAGGATTGCGGAGCCTATGACAAAGTTGACATATAAGGACCAGGAGTTTATAGCGACAGAAGACTGCCAGAAGGCCTTTGAAGAATTGAAGAGAAGATTAACAACAACACCTGTCTTGACTCCAACACCTGTCTTGACTCTTTCTTCAGGGTCATGAGGTTTTGTTGTTTACAGTGATGCGTCTGGTAGTGGACTAGGATGTGTTTTGATGCAACATGGCAAATTTATTGCTTATGCATCGAGACAGTTGAAGGTCCATGAGAAGAACTACCCAACGCACGATCTGGAGCTAGCAGCAGTTATATTTGCACTGATGATTTGGTGGCACTATCTTTATAGAGAGAAGGTAGACATCTTTACTGATCACAAGAGTCTAAAGTATGTATATACTCAGAAGGAGCTCAACATGAGACAGAGACGTTGGCTTGAATTGATGGTAGACTTTGATATAGATCTGCAGTATCATCCGGGAAAGGTGAATGTCGTAGTAGACGCACTCAGCAGGAAGCCTACGACTTATTTCTTGACGATGCAGCCTGAGTTATTGAAAGATCTACAGGAGCTCCAGATAGAGGTTGTTTTACCAGGACAGAGTGGCTTGCTGGCTAATCTCGAAGTTAAGTCATCACTTGTGGAGAGAATTAAAGAGGCATTGTCCACCGATGCTAGATTTTGAAGACTTAAAGAGAAGACAGAAGCAGGCATGCAGACAGGACTTCGCATACATGAAGATGGGACATTGAGGTATGGAAATCGCCTGTATGTTCCAAATGGAGAATTGAGACAGGAGTTAATGACTGAAGCACATAGATCTATGTACTCTGTTCACCCAGGAGGAACCAAGATGTACCGAGACTTGAGGCAGTATTATTGGTGGCATGGAATGAAAAGGGAGATTGTACGATTTGTGGCTAAATGTTTAGTATATCAGCAAGTAAAGGCCGAGCATCAGAGGACTGCAAGTATGTTACAGCCGCTTCCTATACCAGAATGGAAGTGGGAACATATCACGATGGATTTTGTCACAGGATTTCCAAGGAGCCCCAGCGGAAAAGATGCGGTATGGGTTATCGTGGATCGACTCACTAAATCGGCATATTTCTTGCCGTTTAGAGTTGGACAGTCCACAGAGGTACTAGCCGACATGTATATGCGACAAATCGTAAGATTATATGGAGTGCCGGTTAGTATTGTATCGGATCAAGATTCGAGATTTACATCTCATTTCTGACGAAGCATGCAAGAGAGTCTTGGCACCAGACTCAAATTCAGCACAGCTTACCATCCACAGACAGATGGTCAATCGGAGCGCACGATTCAGATCTTGGAGGATATGTTGCGATTGTGTATGCTAGACTTCGAAGGATCTTGGGAAGATCATTTACACTTGGTGGAGTTTTCCTACAACAACAGTTATCATGCCAGCATTCAGATGGCACCATTCGAGGCATTATACGATAGGAAGTGCAGATCGCCGATATGTTGGAGTGACGTTGGTGAACGTCAAATATTGGGTCCAGAATTGGTAATACAGACAGTGGAGAAGGTAAAATAGATTCAGAATCATCTTCGAGCAGCTCAGGACAGATAGAAGCATTGGGCTGATACACACAGACGTCCCCTAGAGTTCAAAGAAGGAGAGCACATATTCTTGAGGATTTTGCCCACTCGAGGTACTATTAGATTTGGGAGCAGAGGCAAGTTGAGCCCCAGGTATATCGGGCCATTTGATATTCTAGAGCGCATTGGTGAGGTGGCGTATCGTCTTGCATTACCTCCATCCTTAGAGGGAGTGCATGACGTATTCCACGTCTCACAGCTGAGAAGGTACGTGACCGACCCAAGTCACGTAGTCGATCATTCAGAGATCGCAGTAGGCCCTAGTTTGAGATATGAAGAACAACCAGTTGGCATCCTCGACATCAGTGAGAAGACATTGCGAGGACAGACAATTAGACTGGTCCGTGTAGCTTGGAAACATCATTCTCCCGACGAATCGACCTGGGATCGGGAGGATAGTATGCGCCAGCGTTATCCTCACTTATTCGCGGATGCAGTTATAACCTAAGCATTCTTGTAATTTCCATAGTTCTTCCTTTAGTAGTTTATTCTTTAATTGCGAGGACGCAATCCTCTTAAGGGTGGTAGATTGTAAACACCCTAATTTTTTAAAATATTTTAATATAATTTTTTCCAATTTTTCGGTAATTTTCTAGAATTAAAACTAAGGAATTTTGTGATTAAAAGATTTTTAAATAATTTTAATTAATATTAAAATATTATGAAAATAATATTTTATGGTGTAAAATGGAAAACCGGACATAGGATAATTTTTTGCGAATTTATTGGACTCCGAAATCATTTTTAAAGCCCTAAAAACCAATATAGAATTAACCCTAAATAAACCCTGCCTGAACCCGGTTTAATTTGAATTAAACCAACCCAAACTGACTCTAACCGAACCAAGCCAACCCAGACCTAACGGGTCGGGTCGGGTCGGGTCGGGTCGGATCCGAATCAAACCCGACCCGGACCCGAAACCCTAACCGAACCCTAATCGTATCTCCACCGGATTTACTATTCATCCCTATAAAAAAAACCTAGACTTCTGTGCCCCGTCGCCGGAAACCCCCTCTCTCTTCTCTCCTCTCCTCACCGCCGTAGCCGACGACCCCTCGCCTGAACCCTAGGCAGCCCTGCCTCCTCCTTCTTCTTCCACCCATCCCCCGACCAGTCGACCGATTCTCGCCTGTCACCGCCTCCACGACTCCACTCCGTCGCTCCCCCATCGCACCCCTCGCCTCGCCGTCCCTCTCCAGCCGTCGACCACCACCCGCAGCGCCGCTTTCCCCGCCTCGACCATCACCACCACCACTCCCCGCTCCGCCTCATTCATCCAGAGCTCCCCGACCCCATCCTCTCAGCCGACGACCTCCGCTCCTCTCCGCACAGCCCGCTCGACGCCGACGACCAGCACCCCGGATGCCCTAGGCCGAGCCACCCTCCGCCGGCGAGTCCACCCAGCATCCCGGACACAGCCCTAGCACGGACACAGACCCTGTGCAGAGCCGACGCAGCGGACACGGTTACCAGAACACGATCCAGCATTTTGACACGAGAATTCTCGGTTCACGAAGCCCTATTCAGGTAACTCGTTCTCTCTCATCGTGATTTCGTTTTCCGTTCCGTCAGTTGTGTCGTGTAGACTGTGTAACCCTCTCGATGTTCGTGCAACCAGCTCGGTGCGTCGCGTCCTGTGGTGATCGTAAACCGTAATCCAAAAACAGGAAAACCAACGCCCTGTTTTACCTCAGAACTGAGTGCGCCCCACCAAACGGGACGACCTGGTCGCACGTGGTCTTTACCGAAACGTGCACGCTGTTGATACGGACGTGCAGAATTCGCAGAAGTTGATTTGGATGTGCGTGCACACCGGAATCAACGCGTATCCGCCGACAACGCCCCTTATCCGCCTGTTCTGGAACACGTTGTAACTTTGTGTACACACGTCGGATCAAGACAAAACTTGTGCCATCGAACTCGTAGCAATACGCTGGTCCTGTGACCCAAGTTTGGTTCGATTCTGAGAATATTGACAAAATCGCGTATCGTGGGCCCCACAGGCTCCACTTGACGGGCAATTTTGTGATCGGCTCATCGGAATCCAATTTTGGAAGTTTCGTTGGATTCGTATCATCGTTCCTGACTGGTTGACACTAAGTTTGACAAAATTAGAGACCTTTGACCCTGATACGTTTTTCGGTGCAAAGTAGCCCACATGTGGATCCCGCTTTAACCCGGAACTGTCATTTTTGTCGCTGTGTCCAAATTGGACTTAAGGACAGGCATTTCTAGCTATTTGATATTTTTTGAGACTGTTGGTGATGTTTATTTCAGCTTTTGGAGGAGTACCTACAGGATCTACTGATACAGGGACAACTGTTGGTATTCAAACCCCCAGGCAAGTGTACCTTGCCAAACTTTGCAGTCTTGTTACATATTTTTCTTGCTTTATTATATTGTTGTGTATGCTTGACCTAGGACCTTGTGACTTACTTAGCGTCCGATTATTAGTCGGGTGCCAACTCTGTACGCAGAGTTGTGTATTGTCATCTAGAGATGGACATTCGTGACCCCTTTACATTCTCATACTGGTCTTACCAAGTACACTATAACCTAGGACACTTGACACTTTACATGAGACAGGATCTTCCTGAGATATTTATGATAATTCTGTATAGGATACAGGATTTGACAGAGATACTATATTCATAGATACTATATGACTTGTTGTATTAGCTATGATCTTGCGTGACATGTACATGAGACGTTATGGACATGAGACGTGTGGTTACATTGGGTGGGGAGAGACACACAGGCTACAGGCTGATCATACATATATATCCCCTATTATTGTGAGGCGTAAGACTCTGAAACCCGAGCTTGGCCCATTACTCATTATTACTGCTACCGGCTCCCCGACACAGAGCTTGTAGTGGTTTCAGCCTGAGTTCTAATGCTGCTCTCATCTTGCATATCACTTAGCTGATTATTTAGTGTTCCCCTATTATTTTATTTATTGCTGGAGGGACACACAGGGTACAGGTTGACTATATTATGCCGATATCTCATTCTCTCACTGAGCTAGACAACCACATGATATCACTGCTACCGGCTCTCCGACACAGAGCTTGTAGTTGTTTCAGCCTGAGTACTAGTGATGCTCTCTCTTGTATTTCACACAGATGGTTACATACTTACCCTATTTATTTCATTATTTGCTACACCGCATTTATTTTGGCTTGTATTATCCTGTACCTTGCTATGTCCCCTGAGGACCTGGATCCGGATTATGTCCCCAGGATTTGCAGACGAGATCTATCCCGAGGTATACGGGACCGCAGCCGGAGCTGATTCAGGAGCTGTACCGACACCCGAGGATGAGGTGTTAGCTGAAGACTTTTCCTGAGCATCCATGTTTCATGCTCAGTATTTACTTTATTCAGTCATTTATATTTTGGTCTGTTAAACCATTGTATCATATCTTTATCGAATTATTCCCCGAAGCACTTTTTTGAGACTGGTTGATGATTTACATTTCTTATATCTGTGGATCATATTTTATCTTGTGTGGATGAGATTAGTTGTGCCATGTTGTCGTAGACTTTATTTTACAGCTTAAGTACGTCCTGATGGATCCATTAAATTGGGTTTGTCCATCAGTGTGTGTTGCTGGCCATTGCCACGTGTCTAGTCCCTCGGTATTTTGGGACTGGGACGTGACAGGTTGGGTACCCATGGTGTATCAATGTTATATGTAGGTATGTGGGGGATGGGAAGTGATGTTCAGAGATTAAGTAGCAGTATTAGCATCATAACAGTTACTAAGGTTGGTGTAGGTAAGTTGGATTGGTGTTGAATGAGGAATTGGGTACTGCAGCAACTGTACAGACATGAGCATGGTATGTGTGTGCTTGAGTATCCACAACTGGTTCAGCATATGGTTGTGTGTAAGTGTCCATGTGGTTAGGGTAATAAGTGAAGAGTGTCTAGTAGAGACATGGACCAGTGGGGGTTCAAGTCCCAGAGTGGGTGTGTGTGTTATAGTGTGTAAGTGTGAGGGGGTACACTAGAGTTGTCTAGTTGTTGGGTTATATGGTTAAGTGTGAGATAGTTATGTGGATCAGTGGGGGTATCATATGAGGCCTAGTGAGTCTCAAGTTAGCTAGGTAAAGGGGCATCTTAGAGTATCAGTACCTTGGGGTAGTGTTAAGGTATTGGTAGGGTATTAGTGTGGAGTTGTAATACTAAATAGTTAATTAAAGTATTAAGTATTGTTATAGGTATTAGAGTCAAGGTATTAATAAGTTTGGGGTTATGAACTAAGGCATCATGAGTAATAACCAAAGGTTTGAGTTGGGTAAGGGAAAGGTATTAAGATACACTAACGAAATATTAAATATTATATAATACTAGTATATTTATAAGTTATATATATATATATATATATATATATATACTTAGTAATATTAGTTAGTATAGCTAATACCTTCAAGGTAAGGACCTAGAAACATATGTATAGTCTAGTGTCACCTAGTATTAGCTAATTTAGCCTTGTAATTAACTAAGAAACTAGTTTTGAACCTAGAATCAAGAAATCGACCTAGTTTGACCTAACTAGCATGACCTTGTTTTGACCTAGAAATCACATTTTTCTTATTTTAAGCAAGCTTATTACTCCAATACACCAATTGACATGGAATTTTATATATAAGGCAGTGCGATACCTGTTCGGACATTGTTTCGCATTCCTTGCTCAGAACCACAGGCGAGTACATTCTCTGATAGTTTCTATTATTTGATAATTACTATAATACAAGTATTTCGTAATATTTTACCTGATTTTTGACACGATGGTACATGGATTGGTATACTTGGATCCTCGTCTTGAGATGTTACTCTTTTGTGATTGCCTTGATATTGCTCATGATTATATAGATTGTGATCATCGTGCTTGTATTTTAGACCTTGCATAATGATTATCGTGTCGTGATGTATCGTGATATTGATCTATTGTACTAGTCGGGACAGGAGAATGCTCGATAGATCAAATCCTTAAATATTGTATTGTATCATGTAGACAACAACCAATCATACACCTCACTTATATTGTGTTTCTTCGTAGAAAACAGTCAATATTAAATAATTGTGTTATTGATCATGTTACTTGTAGACAACAATCAATTATAATGATCATATGATAGTATTATAGCCTTGATAGTAGTATTTCAAACATTTAATGTAGTTAAAATTCTTCTCTATATTCTAGTCTATTGCCTTTATTTTATTTTATTGTGATCATTTTATACTTTATTGCAGTAGATTATCTCTCTCATTTTCTATCACAGTATGATATTGTTCATTGCTTCTCGTATTGTATTACATTATATATTTCTGTTTATAGTCATTATCAATTAACTTGGAACTATTATTGGGTTGTACTTCACTTGATTGGATATATTTTTTAGATGATTGGTTAGAGGAGATGTGTCCCACGTATTGCGGGCCACAGGATGGCGAGGCCGTTGAGATAGTACCATAGAGCATGATTGAGTAGTGCCAGCAGTCGGGAGGCTTAGCTGTCCTTATTTATGTTATTGTATTTGACAATTAGACATTATAGGATGTATTATATTTGAGGCTACTCTCGCGGTATGTCGACTGATGGTGTCACGATGGTCGCTACCCTCGCGGTATGACGGCTGATGATGTTCATGGACGTGTGTGTGAGTTGTGAGATAGATAGAGTATCCTACACCTACCCATACGTCGAAAGGTTGTCCTCATTATGCATTTCATATAGATTGTCTAGTACAGCGTACTTATATATTTTCTGTCTATTATGCATGTTTTACTGTATTCAATTGGCATGCTTCTATGTATCTTGTTACGTCCCTCTGAGGACCTGGTCCCTTTCCAGGTGTAGACGATCTTGACTATTCGCAGGAGCACGGATCAGGACTTGCTACTTATCTCTCTTTCGAGGAGGTTTTCTCTTCGAGTCTCATTGTTCATTTACATTATTTGGTTTGTCTTATATTCTAGTTGGTAGTGGATTTGTCTCCGCCCAACTACTTGTTCTTATCAAGCATTTTATACTTGATTCAGTTATATAGTTGATTGGTTATTTGATTCTGTGGATGAGATCTAGTTATGCCCTGTGACTTGTGATAATATATATACCACATTTGAGTTAACATTCATATTACAGCGTACGTGTGTATTATGATATCCATATATTGGAGTTGCCATATACATACGGCTGGCATGCTTACGTATTTCTAGTCCTACATATTTTAGGACTGGGGCGTGACAGATTTGGGATCACTGGACTATTTTTTGGGCGTAGATGTCACACGGGGTAAGCGGGACATTATAATGTCTCAGAGAAAATATGTACTTGACATCCTAAATGATGCAGGAATGATGCAAGCTAAGGGAGCAACCTCGTCCATGGACCCAGGGATAAAGTTACTTACCGACGAGGGGACACTGATGACCGATCCGGATGAATATTGTCGAGTAGTTGAGAAACTCAACTACTTGGCCGTTATGACTCGTCCAAACATTTTCTTTGCCATCAGTGTTGCAAGTAGATTCATGACTTTACCACGAGTTCCATATTGGGAGGCATTTCTCAGAATTCTACGCTATCTAGTTCAGAATCCGGAAAAAAAAATTCAAATGGAGAAAAAGGGACATATTTATGTTGAGTGCTTTACTGATTCTGACTGGGGTACCAGTCTTACAGATAGACGGTCTACATCTGGCTACTCAGTCTTCATTGGTGGAAACTTGGTATCATGGAAGAGCAAGAAGCAGTGTGATCGCACGATCAAGCTCGAAAGCGGAATATCAGAAAATTGTTCATGGCACACCAGAGGTGCTATATATGCAGCATCTTCTACAAGAACTGGAAGAAGAAGCAGGATATAAAGCAGCAGATATATTGTGTGATAACCAGTCTGCTATCCATATTGCTACTAACCCTGTATTTTATGAAAGAATAAACCACATTGAAATCGACATTCACTTTGTCCGTGATGAGTATCAGAAAGGGATGATAAAGTTACACCATGTGAAGATCGGCGATCATATAGCTAATATATTTACAAAATCTCCTTTAAGTCCTCGGGTTCAATTTATATGTAACAAGCTGGGCATGATTAACATCTATGCTCCAACTTGAGGGAGGATGTTTAGTTATGTGTTAAGTTGAGTTTAGTCCCACATCGGGTAGACTAATAGGGAGATGGGTTAGCCTCTCCTATATAATGTACTCATCTCTTCTCTTAATAAATTAATCTATTATTCATATTCTATAGATACCATGAAAAAGATTCACCTAGGTAATATCATTCATCGTCAAAAGTATCCTTAGAAATTGTTGATAACCATACAACAACATGTAAAATCACATCAAAATTGTATAAGAAGGGAGTGAAAAATAAATCATAACTACCTTGTCATTTCCCTTAAGTTCTTTTACTGTCATTGAATCAAGCCTATTTAAGTCACCCCTAATTGCCTCAATACCATCATAACTTTCCGTTACATCCTCCTATAAGCAAAGAACCATTGTCAAATATCAAATAAAAGCTGTTCAAGTACTAAGTAGAAGCTGATGCCACAATTTTACTTCAATTACACTAATCTCAAATTGTTCTCTATTCTGTACAGGATCTTTCAGCATTTTTTTCTTTCTGTTTGCTCGATGTTTTAGAGACAGCTGGGTGTAACTTGGTAGTACGCATCTCAGAGACCGTTCCTTTCAATCTTGGATATATCAATGCTCTAACGTTGGGGTCTCTTAGTAGAAATGCACTACTACAATATACAAGATTAAAAATAGAGTATGTCAGCTTATCTCAAAAGGCAAAGAAAATTACAGTCATTTTCTATCATTATACTTTGAATAGAATCAACTATGAAATAAAATACACTGTCAGGAAAGAGAGAGATGCAAAAGGAGGATGAAAGTCAAGACTTGAGCATTCTCATTTTCTATTAGATGACTAGGATGTATACTGTTGGGAAATGTATATAAGTCATTTGAGTAGAAATTCTTGTATATGAGACCAAAGAAGTTGCTTGTTAACACTACACCAAAACACCTGTATTTTAACGGTCTAAACATGTTACTAAAAATTAATTCTAATGGATAAATTATGTGAGTATATAGACGTGGATAATATTACTAACTGGCCTCCTAACGGCTCATGTCCGTTAGTATTTTAACCTTCTAGAAGGATCTTGGTACTCATCCTTTTGAGCATTTACAATAGTGTCTCTCCCTACTGGTTCAACCCATCATTTAAGTTAGTCCTTTCCTTGCATTCCTATACAAACAAATTTCCAAAACTAATTCCACAAACAAACATCACAGTCATCACCGTCACCACGTTATCCACGTGTCCAAATTTGTGTCCGTGTGCACCAGTACCAACTCCGTGCCATGTGTCCGGCCTCAGGTCCGACCCGGATGTCCTATCCATTATTTTGAGTCCATACAACCATCAGTACAACTATTCTATGTCAGTACCGACACAATCACACAACCCATTCCCTGTGTCAATGCCAACAACCCGACACAGACGACACCAACACCAAATTACAACAGTAAGCAAACCTTAACCATAACCTCTCGAACCGTCGGAGAACCTCCGCCCTAATCGTCTCCTCCAGTCTCCGCGTCCCGCAGTTTGACGCCGACAATGGCCCGACGACCAAATATGGTCAAGTCTCTAGTGGTCGTTCGAGTCGCCCACCTCCCGGCTGCGTCCGCCGGACCCGACGAGCCCAATCTCCAGTTGTCTCCGACTAGATCCCCGCCTCCACGTTATCTCCCTTTTGACGATAGATCAACAGCACCTGCGTCCACCGACGATTCTCCGTGATTGGCCGCATACTCCAGCATAATCCGTCGCTCCACCAGTGGAGCCTCTCCGTGAGCGTCGGACGTAATCTAACGGAACGCCTGCGCCCGATCCGGCATCTCCGACCGGATATAAGCCTCCAACTCCTCCAGGTAGCGCATCCCGCCAGATCTGAGGCGTCCGACACCGATCTTCGTCCGAGCTCGAAACTCCGCTCGACCGGAGCACTTCCCCGGGCGAACCTCTTTGTGAGCCCCTCTTCTTCTCCTCCGTCTCCTCTCTTTATTTTTTTTAAAACCCTGTCATTAATTCTGCAATAGAGAAGTAAGTGATGAGCCCTTGGTAAAGATTTTGGCCGAGGGGCTCTTTAAAAATTTTAAATTTTTTTTTTATAAATGTTGAGAATAATTCATGGGCTGAGATATATAAATGGTTGTGCTTTTCATATTAATATAGGCTGATATTTTATTTAGATGGGTTAATAATTAGATACTTCTATTAATTAGTTTAGGCTTGTACTTGAGTTTAATTTGGACTTCTATTTGTCACTTAAAATAAAATTGGGTTTTAAGTTTATATCAATATTTTGGGCTGTGGGGATGGACTTATATAAGTTTTATTTTTTAAGTTACAAATAAATTTTTAATAAAATTATATTCTATATGGACTATAGAAGAACTGTTATATATATATATATATATATATATATATATATATATATATATATATATATATATATATATATATATATAGTTTCCATGATAGGTATAATACACTTTTTATATATAATACATTAAAATTAGGGTTTTATATAAATCTACAAGTATTTTCTAAATGGGCTTTTATAAATAATCAATCAAGAGTCAAAAATCTACCCAAACTAAATCAAAACTCTTCTCTTAGTCTAACTTTGTCTATTATCGAAGTTAGCTAATTTGTACATTTTCTTTGTCTATAGCGAATCCGTTATCTTTTACTCAAAATTCGTGCCAAGCTCCGATTCTGAACTTCTTTATGTCGAACCTGACTATTTGGACTACTTTTGACTCATTGGAACTGTCCATTTCATTATTGAGGGTCATCTTAGGAAGTGTAGCATTTGTACCTATTCTTTGTCGACACGTTCGTGCCGCACACGTCGACTCCAAACTAATTAAGACAAGTACTTACTCTGATTACTTTCATTTCATGATAGTTTCTCTATTACATGATCTAGATATGCATTACTTGATCTTAGCACATTGTTCACACGAGTAGTAAGGATTCATATTCATGGTCATCGAGTTTTGTGATTTACGTGATTTTCATTATTAGCGTAATTATCGTGTTTCATGACTAATGTATATCTTGATTCGTGACTAATGTATTTCATGATTATCATATTTCATGACTATCGTGTGTCGTGATTTCTCGTGGCGTGACTTGAATCCATGAATACTAGTCGGATGGGGGAGTACCTTAGTAGACGTGTGAACTACCAAGAACTATCCCATGGTCTTACGTAAATAATAGCAGCCGCACAACACACGTTCGGGGTACCAGATTTATCCCTTAGTCGTTCATATATCGAACTTAGTATTTCAAAAGACTTGGTTAGATACAAATTTACTTGATTTACCCTATTTTTGTTGTCACATGCCTTGATTGCTCGTGTTTACTTGTTCTACTTTACTTGACATGCTATGATTGTTCGTATTTTTACCTATTTCTTCTATTGGTCATGCCATAATTATAGTTTTACATGTTTTTCCCGTATTACATGTTTTATTTCCTGTTTTACTGTTTCTATTACGTTATAAATAGTTTATCAATTATTTAATTTATTTAATCCTGACTAGATAACCACATTTTTAGGAGAGGTGCCCCATGTTGTTGGTCTTCAGGTTGATGCTATAATTGAGACTACTTGCAACTTGGACTATGAGATGACCTTTGGAAAGATCTAAGCTAGTATTTATCTATTTCAGTACTATTATCTAATTTATTTCTATTAGTTAGTTGTTTGGATTACCTTCATTATGCATATCTTCCTTATCATTCTGTGATTGTGTTATGATGATACTAGTTGTATTTGTTGATTCCCATTGAGGACTAGACAACGTTCTACCGTCGGGCGATACTGCGACTTAGGCTGGACGTGCGCTCGCACTCCTGCCCGATCATATGGATGCAGTTGTGACAATCCTTCAAAGACATACAACATGCTTCTTCTTTCGCTGATTCCATAGCTCCGTCTCCTCCCGCAGTACATGCTTCAAGCTAGCATCAGATCCCGCCTTCTCAAAGTCAGGTGCCAGCACCATCCTTGCACCAGTCAGCAGCTTAGTTCCTTCCTGTGCAGTCAGTTCAGCCAGCCCAGCCGGCCCAGCCAGTTCTATCAGTTTCTTTCGTACAGCCGGCACAATTAGATCCGCATGTCATACTCGAAATGATGGCATGATGGAGATACATCGACAACAGCAATAACAACACCATCAGCGTCAGATTAAGGTCCAAAAGTCAACGAGTCACGATAGCCATATAGGCGAATGGACGGCAACTTCACAATTTAGCTTCCAACTTTAGTCGTATGTGCCCGTCTTAGTTCTTTGGTACCAAGGATGCTGTGTCAGTTGATTCTTGGTTCCAGGATATTGAGGCTCTTATGGAGGCAACCAGGACTCCAACAATGTCACGCCCCAGTCCCAAAATATTGAGGGACTAGACATGTGGCAATGACTAGCAGCACACATCGATGGACAAACCCAATTTAATGGACCCATCAGAATGTACTTAAGCTGTAGTACAACAATAAGGGTCTACTAATCTCATCCACAGAAATGAATACATCAATATCAATAAAAGGAAATATAATCATCATCAAGTCACAAGTAAATAACTCGGGGAACAACCCGATAAAAAGTCTGATACAATTGTTCATTAAACAAGAATGTAAATAGCATCAAAGACGGAGTATAGAAGAAACATATACTCAGGAGAAATCCTCGGCAATCACCTCGTCCTCGGTTCCTGGTTCTGATCTAATGTATGCACCTGTTCCTGCTTCTGCTCCTGCTAATGCTCATGTCCCGTATACCTCGGGGTAGATTTCGTCTGCTAATCCTGGGGACATAATCCGGATCCAGGTCCTTAGGGGACATAGCAAGGTATAAAATAACTCAAGCCAAAAATAAATGTAGTGCAGCAATAAATGAATAGGGTAAACTATATAACCAGCTAAGTGACATGCAAGATGAGAGCATCACTAAAACTCAGGTTGAGACCACTACAAGCTCAGTGTCGGGGAGCCGGTAGCGGTAATATCACGTAATGGGTCAAGCTTGGTTTTAGAGTCTTGAGCACCGCATTAATAAGGGTTTATATATATAGTCAGCATGTAGTCTGTATCTCTCTCCCCACCCAATGTAATCACACGTCTCATGTCCATGTCATGCGAGATCATATCTAATGCAGCAAGTCATCTAATATCTAAGCAAATGAATATGTCATGAAACCGGTAACATATACAGAATCACCATGAATATCTTAGGAAGATTCTGTCTCATGAATAGTGTCAGGTGTCCTGGGTTATGACGTACTTGATAATGCAAGCACGAGAATGTATAGGGTCTCGATATCCATGTCTAGGTGACATTACACAACTCTGCGTACAGTGTTGACACTCGAATATTATTCGAACGCTAAGTAATGTCACACGGTCCTAGGTTAAGCATGCACAACATATAACTAAGTTAAGACAACAATATGAAGCAGGTACTGCAAGTTTTGGCAAGGTACACTTGTCTGGGGTTCTGACTCCAACTGTAACTTTGGTATCAGCGGAATTTGCAGGTACTCCTCCGGTTGTTGAAATAAACATCACCATCAGATTCAGAAAATATCAAATAGATAGAAACGCCTGTCCTTGAGTCCAATTTGGACACAGAGGCAAAAATGACAGTTTCTGGTAAAAGCGGGGTCCACATGTGGCCCACTTCACACCGAAAAATGTGTCAGGGACAATATTCTCCAAATTCGTCAAACTTAGTGTCAACAAGTCCAGAACGATGATACAAACCCAACGGAACTTCCAGAACTGGATTCCGATGAGCCGTTCACAAAATCGTCCGTCAAATAGAGCCGTGGGGCCCACGATACGCGATTTTATCAACGTTCTCAGAATCGAACCAAACTTGGGTCACAGGACCAGCGTATTGCTACGAGTCCGATGGCGCAAGTTTTGTCTCGATCCGACGTGTGTACACGAAGTTACAACGAGTTCCAGAACATGGCCAATACGGGGTGTCGTCGACGGATACGCGTTGATTTCGGTGTGCACGCACATCCAAATCAACTTCTGCGATATCCCACACGTCCGTATCAACGGCGCGCACCTTTTGGTAAAGTCTGCACACGACCAAGTCGTCTCGTTTGGCGGGACGCACTCAGTTCCGGGAAAAAATAGGGTGTTAATTTTTCTGTTTTTGGATCACAGTTCGCGATCACCATAGGACGCGACAAACCGAGTGGGTTGCATGGGTATCGAGAGGGTCACGCAGGGTTCGCGTCATAACAGACGAAATGAAAAATGGGGCAGCGAGGAGAGAGAAAAGGCTACCTGAACAGGGCTCCGTAGAACTAGGATTCCTCGTGTCCGCGAAGCGACACGACACAATAATGCGGCTAGGGTTTGGTACTGTGCTGCGGCTGGGGGCGCCGGGCCTTCGTCGGAGGAGGGACGGCTCGGGCGAAGGCGTCCGGGGATGGCTCAGGCGGGGTTGGCCGGGGCTCCGCTGGAGGCCGCCGGAGCTGCGCTGGCGGGCCGCTGCTGCTGCTGCTGCTGATGGCGTGGTCGAGGCGGAGGGAAGACGGAGGAGCTGGACGGCCGGGGCTCGGGGCTGAGGCTGCGGTGCTGGGGGAGATGGGGGAGGCCGTTGGCTGGTGTTTGCGGGGGATGGGTCAGGGAGAGGGCGGCGGTGGCAGAGGAGAGATGGCCGGAGCTCGAGGGTTTTATAGGATGAGCAGGGAGGGGGAAAGGCGGTGGCGGTTGAGCGGGGCAGGCTGAGCGGCGCCGAGGAGCGGGGGAGCCAGCGGTTGCGGGGAGGCCAAGTGGCGCCGGGGTCCGGAGGGCCACGGCGGTTGCTGGCGGAGGCGAATCGCCACGGGGTCGGTTAGGGATTAGGGATTTCGGGTCGGGTCCGGGTCTGGGTCCGGGTCGGGCGGATGGGATCCGACCCGATCCATAGGCAAGGGTGCGGGTTTGGGTTTCGGGTCGGGTTTCGGGTCCGACCCGACCTGCTAGGGTTAGGGTTGGTTCATCTAGACCGGATCCGGTCCGGTTCGGGTTGGTTCAATAGAAAATAAACCGGGTTTATTCTAGGGTTTAATTAGGTTTAATAAATAATTAGTTTTTAGGTCTTTAAAAATGCTTCTGGGGTCCAATAAATTCTAGAAAAATTATCCTATGTCTAAGATTTTATTTTACACCTAAAAATATTATTTTCATAATATTTTAATATTGATTAACATCATTTGAAACTATTTAATTAAAAAATACCTTAGTTTTAATTAATTAAAAATCCCAAAAAATTTCAGAAAAATTATGAAAATTGATTTTAAAATTCCTAAAAATTCAGGGGGTTTACAATCTACCCCCCTTAAGAGGATTGCGTCCTCGCAATCAAAGAATAACCGATCAACAGAGATGACATGGTTGCTAGCATTGTTCGAAGCACATTACTGTCAAGAATCATGATTCAGGAGAATCAAAGGATGAGGTTTAAGCAAAAACACATAGGGAATGAAAATATCATTTCCCTAAGCAATAGAAGTTATGCAATTTCCAGAGAGAAAAAAATCTATTTAAAGCAAGAAAACTACAGTTTTAGAAAAACTAGGTTATCACTAATTAGCAAGTTCAAACTACCAGGTTATGGCTAAGGTCACGAACCATCATGCACAAGCTAAAGCAATACTAGACGAGATAGCTACGAAAACTTACGCGCATTAGCTACTCCACGAGTCTGCACGTTCTCCAAGGTCATCGCGAAAGCTTGTCCGCGTCCTTGCGGTCGATTCCTATGCTGCTGCTGGGCCTGCTGGAAGAGTGCTGTTTGTGGTGCCAAGGGTGGTCTCTGCTGATATCCTCCTGGGGCTGGTGGTCTGATTTCTCCAACTTCCGTCTGTGGTACTCCCAATGCTGGATAGGCTGGCCTCGGTACTGGTAAAGCTTCTTGATTTACCATTGGTGCTCCTTCTCGACGCTCAAGGCATTCCTTCACTAAATGTTGACTGGATCAGCAAGCTAAACATAATCCTCTTTTGCGTCTGCACTCGTTCTCAACATGGCCTCGCTTGCGACAATATTGACAGATAGGTAGTACTTGCGGAGATGCTCGGGGTGGCTGGTGCATGTGATTTCTCTTTGCAGCTTCTTCCTGTGGTGCTCTGGCTGGTGCTGATGTGGCTGGTTGATGAATCATCAATGCTTTTTCTTGACGTTCAGGGCAATCCCTTATCGAATGTTGTTTGGATCTGCAAGCTAGACATAATCCCATTCTGAGTCGGCATTCTTTAGCGAGATGGCCTACCTTGCCACAGTAGTGACAAGTAGGAAGGACTAGTGCTATTGGGGTAGATGGTCTCTGTGGTGGATTCATCTGTGGTCGCTTTGCAGCTCCTTCCTGTTGTGCTTGGTCTAATGCTAATGCATGCGGCCGCTTCTGGCTGAACTCGATTCTTGTGATGCACTCCATGGGTCGTGCTGCAGCAAGAATGTCTGTTGCAACGGAGCTGATTAACTTCCGTAGCTCAGAGTTAAGTCTGTAAATAATCTCCTCCGTTTGGCTTGGCTGAGCTTCTTCATGAACCTTCTGATAGGCTTGCATCATTGCGTAGAATATTTGAAACATCTGTTGCCCGTCCATAGCTTGCCCTTGTGGGAATACAGCATTGGTGTAGTAAAATGCAGCGGTGGTGCGATGTCGTCATGCCGGGACCTTGTGGTATGCTGATTGGCTTGACTGCTTCGGTAAGTGGAGGGATCTTCACTCAATGGCGTCACTCCATCTTCTCCATGGGTGACTACAACACCTTGCGGTGATCCTGCAGGAGTCTCGTCGTTTGCTCGTGGATCCATTACTCTGCATCCAAAATAAACAATAAGAGGCGCACAGGAATCAAGGTAGGATGCAAGAAATTGATCCGATATAGATATCAAAAATGATTCAAGCAAGTGGATGAGATCCTAAAAACTTATCCTATTTTTTTATTGCAGGCTTGCTCGGTCCCTAAGTTAAAACCGAAGCAAATTAGTCGTAGACCTGCATGGGCCACCACAAAAACCATGTCACGCCCCAGTCCCAAAATATCGAGGGACTAGATACGTGGCAATGGCCAGCAGCACACACCGATGGGCAAACCCAATTTAATGGACCCATCAGGATGTACTTAAGCTGTAGTACAACAATAAGGGTCTACTAATCTCATCCACAGAAATGAATACATCAATATCAATAAAAGAAAATATAATCATCATCAAGTCACAAGTAAATAACTCATGGAACAACCCGATAAAAAGTCTGATACAATTGTTCATTAAACAAGAATGTACATAGCATCAAAGACTGAGTATAGAAGAAACATATACTCAGGAGAAATCCTCGGCAATCACCTCGTCCTCGGTTCCTGGTTCTGATCTAATGTATGCACCTGTTCCTGCTTCTGCTCCTGCTAATGCTCCCGTATACGTCGGGGTAGATTTCGTCTGCTAATCCTGGGGACATAATCCGGATCCAGGTCCTCAGGGGACATAACAAGGTACAAAATAACTCAAACCAAAAATAAATGCAATGCAACAATAAATGAATAGGGTAAACTATATAACTAGCTAAGTGACATGCAAGATGAGAGCATCACTAAAACTCAGGCTGAGACTACTACAAGCTCAGTGTCGGGGAGCCGGTAGCGGTAATATCACGTAATGGGTCAAGCTCGGTTTTAGAGTCTTGAGCACCGCATTAATAATGGTTTATATATATAGTCAGTCTGTAGTCTGTGTGTCTCTCCCCATCCAATGTAATCACACGTCTCATGTCCATGTCACGCGAGATCATATCTAATGCAGCAAGTCATATAATATCTAAGCAAAAGAATATGTCATGAAAACCTGTAACCTATACAGAATCACCATGAATATCTCAGGAAGATTCTGTCTCATGAATAGTGTCAGGTGTCCTGGGTTATGACGTACTTGATAATGCAAGCACGAGAATGTATAGGGTCTCGATATCCATGTCTAGGTGACATTACACAACTATGCGTACAGTGTTGACACCCAAATATTATTCGGACGCTAAGTAATGTCACACGGTCCTAGGTTAAGCATGCACAACATATAACTAAGTTAAGACAACAATATGAAGTAGGTACTACAAGTTTTGGCAATGTACACTTGCCTGGGGTTCTGACTCCAACTATAGCTCAGGTATCAGCGGGATTTGCAGGAACTCCTCCGGTTGCTGAAATAAACATCACAATCAGATTCAGAAAATATCAAATAGCTAGAAACGCTTGTCCTTGAGTCCAATTTGGACACAAAGGCAAAAATTACAGTTTTTGGTCAAAGCGGGGTCCACATTTGGCCCATTTCACACCGAAAAATGTGTTAGAGACAATATTTTCCAAATTCGTCAAACTTAGTGTCAACAAGTCCAGAACGATAATACAAATCCAACGAAACTTTCAGAACTGGATTCCGATGAGCCGTTCACAAAATCACCCGTCAAGTAGAGCCGTGGGGCCCACGATACGCGATTTTGTCAACATTCTCAGAATCGAACCAAACTTGGGTTATAGGACCAGTGTATTACTACGAGTCCGATGGCATAAGTTTCGTCTCGATCTGACGTGTGTACACAAAGTTACAATGAGTTCCAGAACAGGACCAATACGGGGTGTTGTCGACGGATACGCGTTGATTCCGGTGCGCACGCACATCCAAGTCAACTTTCGCAAAATCTTACACGTCCGTATCAATGGAGCGCACCTTTCGGTGAAGTCCGCACACGACCAAGTCATCCCGTTTGGCGGGGCGCACTCAGTTCCGGGGAAAAATAGGGTGTTAATTTTCCTGCTTTTGGATCGCAGTTCGCGATCACCACAGGACGCGACACACCGAGCGGGTTATACGGGTATCGAGAGGGTCATGCAGGGTTCGCGTCATAACAGATGAAACAAGAAACGGGACAGCGAGGAGAGAGAAAATACTACCTGAACAGGACTCCGCAGAACTAGGATTCCTCGTGTCCGCGAGGCGACACGACACAACACTGCGGCTAGGGTTTGGTACTTTGCTGTGGCTGGGGGCGCCGGGGCTTCGCTGGAGGAGGGACGGCTCGGGAGGAGGCGACCGGGGATGGCTCAGGCGGGGCTGGCTGGGGCTCCGCTGGAGGCCGCCGGGGCTGCGCTGGCGGGCCGCTGCTGCTGCTGCTGATGCTGATGCTGGCGTGGTCGAGGCGGAGGGGAGACGGAGGAGTTGGGCGGCCGGGGCTCGGGGCTGAGGCTGCGGTGCTGGGGGAGATGGGGGAGGTCGTTGGCTGGTGGTTGCGGGGGATAGGTCAGGCAGAGGGCGACGGTGGCAGAGGAGAGATGGCCGGAGCTCGAGGGTTTTATAGGAGGAGTAGGGAGGGGGAAAGGCGGCTGCGGTTGAGCGGGGCAGGCGGAGCGGTGCCGGGGAGCAGGGGAGCCGGCGGTTGCAGGGATGCCAAGCGGCGCCGGGAGACGGAGGGCCACGGCGGTTGCTGGCGGAGGCGAATCGCCACGGGGTCGGTTAGGGATTAGGGTTTTCGGGTCGGGTCCGGGTCTGGGTCCGGGTCGGGCGGATGTGATTCGACCCGATCCATAGGCAAGGGTGTGGGTTTAGGTTTCGGGTCGGGTTTTGGGTCCGACCCGACCCGCTAGGGTTAGGATTGGTTCATCTAGACCGGATCCGGTCCGGTTCGGGTTGGTTCAATAGAAAATAAACCGGGTTTATTCTAGGGTTTAATTAGGTTTAATAAATAATTAGTTTTTAGGTCTTTAAAAATGCTTCCGGGGTCCAATAAATTTCTAGAAAATTACCCTATGTCTAATATTTCATTTTACACCTAAAAATATTATTTTCATAATATTTTAATATTAATTAACATCATTTGAAATTATTTAATTTTAAAATACCTTAGTTTTAATTAATTAAAAATCCTAAAAAATTCCAGAAAAATTATGAAAATTGATTTTAAAATTCCTAAAAATTCAGGAGGTTTACAAACAGAGGACAAGATAGCAGTAGTGAAGCTTAAGTTGTCAAATATTGCCTGAGATTGGTGGTTAGTACATGAGATAGCTCTTTTGAAGCCTATTGCATCGGAGACTTTCAAGGAGCGCTTCCAGGAGAAATTCTTCTACACTAGAGCCAAGTTCCAGCTTCAGCAGCAATTTACCAACCTTCATCAACAAACGAGGACCGTGGATTAGTATGCGGCAGAGTTCTGTAGGCTCACCAGATTTGCATCACACATGGAAGCTTCCGAGGAGCTAGGATAAGGCCCAGAGGTTTGAGGAGGGCTTGCACTTGGAGCTCCAGCAGCTTATGGTGGGCCATTATTATTATGCCACATTCGATACAGTTCTTAGGAAAGCTAGATCTATAGAGCTTGCCAGTCAGAGGTTGGCAGAAAGGATCGGAGGGTAGAATAGGTCTCACTCAGCCATGAAGGGCATCTCTATTCAGTCATTAGCTCCAGCCCCAGTTGTCAGAGCTCCAGATCATCGAGCTCCTCGTTAGGCAGTATTGTCAACTCTGATGACAGTATCAGTACAATCTTCCAGGCGGTCAGTGCAGGTAGGGTGTGACTACTGTGGCAAGTCAGGGTACACCAGGACGCAATGTAGGAGGGACAATAGCCAGTGTCTTAAATATGGGGTATTTGACGATATGATTGAGTCTTATTCACTCTTGTATCCGGGGAATTCATCAGTCGGGCAGTCGTCAGCACCACCTCAGTTGGCGATTGAGGCTCAAAGAGGGCCTGCAGAAGCAATCTGACCTCTAGCTCAGCGTCCCCTCCTGACGCGACCTCAATAGTTTTAGTGCCAACGTTCGGTTCAGTTTGCCCCAGCCGAGCGAGTTGGTCCGAGCCAGTAACAAACTAGAGCAGCAACCCTGAGGCGTGTGCATGGAGAGTTTGGTATCTTAGAGCAAATATTGGCCTAGGGCGGTCAGATCATAGGTGAGATTTTGAGCCTTTCCTTCAGTTTATCTCATTCTTGGGTTCTGTCAACGACCTTGTATTCCACTTATACCCGGAGTAAAATGGTCGACTCGATATCTTCGTTGAGTGAAGGCGAGTTTCTCATCCTACTCTTCTGTCTCTGTATCTCGTGATACGCGATATTCATCATGTATACCTACTACGAAGGTGCGTCATGGATCGGAGTCATGTCTTCGACTGAGTCGTTAGTACCTATTTACCTCGAAACTTGACCCTTATCTACCTTGTGAGTCAACATAGGACAACGAGGACGAATCCCTACTCAGTTGACTCAGGAGACATATTTATTTTTGTGCCTCCAGCTTTTCTCTTTTTGTCGTGATTGCTTACGCATTTATTTATATTATTGTTGCTTTCATTATATGTCTATAGGCCATGTTTTATTTTGATATTGAGCTAGCCATATTTTCTTGAGTTTTTTAGATATTGGTGACCAGCTCCTCGGAATTTTTCTAAGGATGATAGAGATGTCACGTTCGTTCTCGAAATTTGTATTTCTAAATTTTTGGTATTTAAATTTTTTATGAAAATATATTTATATTGTGTTCTGCATTTTGTTATGTATCATATTTGATGTATTTTCGTATTTTGGATTTTGTTTTATTATGAGAGACAACCCTGGACCAATAGAAAATTTATTGGCAATTGCCATAGACCCGTACTAATACTTGTACGTAGAATAGATTCCTAACCCGGTTCACCCTTTGGACCATTGGACGCTTGTGTCTTCTCTTAGATGCTTGAGATGGATTGGAGAGCCAAGGATTGATGGGGTGGCGGTTTGAATGGTTGTGATTAAAATCCTACTTCATACAAAACCTCTTTTTATTTTCTCTCTCCTCATTCATTCACTCTCTCTTTTCATCTCCATCTCCTTCTTCCCCAAGCTTTGGACCCTCAATCTTAGGAGCTAGGTTTTGGAATCTAGGATGTGATTTCTGAATCCTCTTTCGAGGAGGACTAGAAGACTAGGCTTGGATTGCTATCCCCAGGCATGTACATCTTGTCCAAAGTGGAGAAACCATAATTTATGTATATTTTGTCTTCTTTGATTTTCTTGCATATTTTTATTCTATAATGTATATCTTATGATCCTCTACAACTTTAGTATTTGACTTTTTTGATTTTGATGAACGATTTAGAGTAGATCTAAGTTTCAAATAGTACTTTTAGGGAATTTCAGGGAAATAATCTTTTAAAACTTATAATTTATATAACATAATTATCTCATGTTGTAGAAAATTTAATTTTGTACAATTTTGACTTTTGAAACGTTGAATTTCAATTTTAAATGAAGATTTTATGGTAAAAATAAGTTTTGAACTTTTATGTCCCGAATGTTGTCTACAGGAAAATGAACAGTTATTCTACGCGAAAAACTGCGCAGAAGCTCTCCTTTTGCGTAGATTTGTGTGGAAACTTTGTTTTGCACAAAAAATTGCACATAAGCCCTCCTCCTTTGTGCGCAAATTCGCAAAAAAGCCTACTTTTGCGCAAAAACCCTTGTTTATTTGTAGTTTCGCATAAAACCCGTCTTTTTGTGCGCAAACTGCACAGAGAGCCCTTTTTGTGTGCAGTTTTGCACAAAACTTCTATTTTGTGCGCAAAAATGTGCAGAGACGCTTGTTTGGCGTAGATTTTGCACAAAAAATACTATTTTTGGCTGTTTTAGACTGATTTTGCGCAGAATGACTATTTTTGATCATTTTTGCTCTTTCTTCTTTTGTTTTGATTTATTACCTTAATATTGTGATTTTATATAGCTTTGGGAAGTTGTTTTCCCTGTATGCTTGATATGAGTCCAAGTTCTTCTTGACATCGGAGAATATTTTTCGCGCGTTTAATTTATTATATCTTGGCATAATTGGGCAATCAAGTGTGAGTATTATCCAATGTATCGCGTGTTATAATTTATAAGAACATTCACCAGTAATAACCTGCGAATTACTCGTACCCATAACTCGTCATTCTAAGACGATTCTCGTGTGTCCACAACTTGAGAATTGAAATTGAATTGATAAGATAATTTACTAGTAAACTCACATAGATCATTGTGAGGGGAGGATACTTCGCACTACCAGTGACTCGTGTCGCCATGGGCCTCCACAGTGGCATAGATAACACCGATTAGTGTGGGCCCCTAACCACTTTACCTAGCCCTTACTAATGCAGAGTGATGAGAAAAGCTTTATGTTTTGAGATGTTCTTTAGTAGGAAGATATTTTTTCTATTTCTATATATTTTGTTCCGTAAGTTGTTCTTCTTTGTTGTTCGTGATATGTTATTTTACTTTTACAAGTCGTCGCCCCCAAGGCCACACTAGTATATATAGAATAGGTGGTAACGAAGTTCCTCAAATTGTATATATTAGTAACTAGGACTTGTGATAACCCTAACTAATTAATCTGTAGCAAGCCGTAGGAAATGCTTGGTCGTGCTCTTTTGTTTGAGCGCTATTTATATGCTCGTGCTCCATCTTATGTGTTGGTGAGTGTCTAGAGGCTAAGTTATGCTCGAAAAAAGATCTGCAACCCCGATCCTCGTTTGGTGTAAGGGTTATCGCTACAATTCTGAGTAGTTCCTAAGCTCCGTTGTTGCTTACCGGCTTATATTTCTCTATAGCTATTCGTCAGCTTTTATTCAGTCTTCTTTATTTCTGAGATGAGTGCATTAGTACCGTACGAGTCACGATACACATTTATTATTGCCGTTGTTGTTTGTTGTTCACCTTGGGCTTCCTTGTGGTACTTGCTATTTGGGATTTTGATCCCACAGGTTTTGTTTGGCCAGATTTACCGTTGGAGCCCGAGAATTCTCCCTACCTTTCACTAGATGGCCCGTACCCGTAGTTCAGCGGTCCCGTCTCGCGAGTAGGTTCCTTTTTCCTTATCACTCGTTATCTACTTCATTTTGGTGGTGTTTAGCTAGGGCCAGTATTAGCCCTTTATTTTGAAACTATTTCTCTGACTTCGGTCAACATGATATATATATTAGACCGTGGCTGATATATTGATCATATATATTTGTACTTTGCTAGTACAATATTTTGTATTCACTAGCTTCATGATCATATATGATATGTATTTTGGGATTCCTTTTTACTTTCATATATGTTATACTATTGTTATTTATTACTGCAGGATTGAGATACTAGGATATGCCGGCCTTAGGACTGACGGGATAGCATGTTAGAGTCCTCCCACTTGTAATTTAGACAGCCGTGACCTTATCTTGGGGTACTTATGTACTCTGATGTACGTAGCTGGCTATATATATATATATATATATATATATATATATATATATATATATATATATATATATATATATATATTTATGTATTTATTTAATTTTTTCTGAGGAGGGTAGTTTTATCACTCCTCATTTTCGTTATATGTATTTATACGTGTACTTGTTCTTGAATCCTATATTTTTTGTATTAATGTATCATGTATCAATATGGTATCATGCACATATTATGAATACCCATATCCATTGGTGAGTTCATGTATCATGTTGTTGGTTTTCTTTGATAATTTTGAAAGCTATGCGTGCAGATAGTCCGTAGTGTAATCGATAGGAATAAACTAACTTATGCAACTATATTTGTATTACTGGTTTTATAATAATATAATTATGCATGTGACTATCCTGGACTTTTGGAATACCCACCAGCACTGCCACAAACCTGTAGTAGGATCGTACGAAGATTAGAGTACCCTGAAATGCCTAGAATAGGAATATACCTATTAGACCGGTGTACCAACGATTAATTTACCGTTGATTAACATCGGGACATAGGTCGCCCAGTCAGCAGAACTGACTATTATACATATGTTTTTATTGAAGGGATGTGATTGGACTATGGAGTCATGATGTATATTGGGTCGGACGGCCCGAAAATCGGCACGGGCCCGGCCTGGTCAACGTGGGTCTTGGTCAGCACGGACCCGGTCAACGGACCGGCCCGACTCGGCCCACACATATAGGGGTCCGGGCTGGGTCGTAGATCTCGACCCGTAAGCCCGGCTCGGTCAGACCGACCTGGACATGCCCGGTCTAGGCCCGGATGATTTTTTTTGGGGAATTAGCCGTTTGGGGGGGTATTTTGGTAATAATACCCCCAGTTTTTTGGCAGTTGTTTGAACGTTATAGGAGTATTTTTGGTCAATTTTGCTGAATATGACCAAAATACCCTTATAACAACTATATTTTGAGGGTGTGAGGTGTGGTGCCCCGTTCCCCCTATTCGGGGAGCGTGGCTAAGAAATACAAAACGGTATCGTTCGATCGGGAGAGATTGAAACAAGAACTCATCCTCGTTATGGATTTGCTTCTTTAGAATCGATTCTCATATTCAGTGGACCGTGCCCCCAGGATCGACTTAGCGGCAGAGTCAGAAGGGACCTCTCCGCTGCATCTTTTGTTGCCTCAGTTTTCGCTGTTGATTGTTGCTTTCGTGCCTTGAGTTGGTTTTCGGATTTGCTTGCATTTTCTTGAACGGTTTCGATAGATTTTATTATTTTCGTTCGTTGAACTGCACTTCAATTCCGAGATTGAAAAGAGTGAAAGAGGTAATTGATCAGCTGTTCGTTGCAATGCAGGTGAACGAGCGGTAGACGACGCACGAGCGAAGTCCTGAAGCATCCTCTTTCCTTCACCCTTTCAACCAAATTGTGAGTGGCTTATATTCGATTCAGTTGGCCCTTCTTCCAAGCCTTCACACCTAAAAATCTTGCATTCTTGTTTGCCCCGATCAAACGATACCAAGTAATAACTAAAATATGTCAAGATAAAAAGGGAATAGACTTGGATTATATTGCTTGTCATTCAACTTGGGAACGATTACTTATACTGCATGCTTGTTTGTTTGGAAATATGCATCATATGCATAAATACAAGTTAGAATGTATACTTCTTGTTTAAAATGTGCTATGTATAGAACTCATCCTGCCATGCATCAAACTGTTCAGGAAGACTATACAAAATGAATCATGCAATGCTGCTTGTCTTGTACTCTTGTTGCCTCAACTGTATAAATGATAACTTAGCCTAGATACCGTTCGATCACGGACAACTTGTGCACAAGTTCATGGTTCTTGCGGACGGTCGCTGGGGCACTAGCACCGATTAGGTCCGGGCGGAAACTATTGTTTAGTCTCTTGTACTTGACGGAATGTCTTGCAACGCCTCTTGTACTTTCGTTGCATGCTATTCCGCCAAAGACTATATCATCCATTATGGCATACGCCGGTGATTCCCTCGTATATTTAAATCTGTGCATGCTAACTTGTGTCTTCGTGGCAGGGAAGGACATGGTAAGTATTGTGCAGGTGGTTCAGACAGGCAGATAAATGTCACCAAACGGTGGCAAGTATTTCATTGAATATTATATAAACTGCTTGCTGTAAAATGAACTAAGGTAAGATAGAAAGACCACAAATAATATGCATGCTTCATATAAACAATGTGTTGATTGGTATAGTTGGGTTAGCTTACCTTCACCAGTACGTTTCGATGTACTGACCCTCGTTGAAACATGTTCCCCGCACTAAGGAGAGCCGAACGAGAAGCAGAAGTCAATCCCCGATCCAGTCCAGCTGTGGACGCGTCCTAAGCGTGCCATCTTTGAAGCATTTTGAAGATAAGAGCTAGCAACCCAGACACAATACAGCTCAGAGGGAAGGCCATCATCCCGTCTGGAGGTCTTTACGTTTTGAAGTTTTAGTAAAGGGATGTAATGTACAGGACAACTATCTCATTTCGTGTCAACACTTTTGTAAGCCCGTGCAGCAATTAGCTGACTCGTTCAAGAGTTTGTAATAGATGTTCATATATCAATAAAGAGAACTTTTCCATGTTTCAAATCTGTCGTTCAATTTATCTGCGTACTCTGAATATGTGCCCGTTATGCAAAATACCTTAGCCTTGTAAGGTGCGCAACCTAGGCCCGCACGGCGTCACGCCCGGTGTCACGCCCCAGTCCCAAATACGTAGGACTAGGAACGCGTAAGCATGCCAGCCGCATGGATATGGCAACTCCAATATATGGAAACCATACCCATACGTACGCTGTAATATGAATATAAACTCACATGTGGTATATATAATGTCACAAGTCACAGATATGCTAATCTCATCCACACAACAAGTCATAGAAAAGAAATACTAACTAGAATAAGGAGTCTGAAATATCCAGAAAATAATAGTCGGGTGGAGACAAATCCACTACCAAAGACTATATCCAAAACTAAAATGAGAGAGGAGTATAAAATCTCCAATATAAAATAATGTGAAGACAGAAGTGTATCAGCGAAAAGAATCCATCGCTAGATAATCAACGATGCTCAGAAGGTAAGACCTCCTCGGCAGAAAGGAATGCGTCAGGTCCAGGCCCGTACTCCTGCAAATACTCAAGAGCAAATACACCTGGCAGAGGACCAGGTCCTCAGAGGGACGTAACAAGATACAGAAAATACGAGCCAACTTGAACACAGTAAACATGCATATAATTTGAAAATAAATAAGTACGCTGTACCAGACAATCTATATGAATGCAAATGAGGATAACTTTTTGACGTATGGGCAAGGGTAGGCTACTCGATCTACCTCACAACTCACACACACGTCAATGGACATCAGAAATCGGCATACCGCGGGGGTAGCGACCAGCGAGACTCCAGAAATCGACATACCGCGGGGGTAGCGACCAGCGCGACACACGCCCGTAGTGCGAGCTATATACTACGGTTTACCAGAGTGGTTAAAAGCCCATACGCCTAATAATTGTCCTCTATGATACTAAGTGTCAAGTGTGTGTCAACATATCTAATATATAGTAATGACTGAAAGAAAAACTACACATGCAAGAACTATACAGAAATGAAATAAAAAGAAATATAAATAGCATGCAGAATACTATAAATAATTTGACAAGGTATCTTGCCTGGTAAGAAAGCTGCAAGGTGTACTGTCCCGATGTCAACGCACAGGATCAAAAGCTATGGCCACAGAACAAATGTATCCGGATGCTGAAATAAAAATTACCAACGTTCCCAGAATGAGCAAAATAGCTAAAAAGCACATCCCTTTCGTCCAATTTGGACACAGGGGCAAAACAGTAATTTTGGGTAAAAGTGGAGTCCACATGTGGCCTACTTTGCACCGAAAAGTGTACCAAGGGTAACAATCTCTAAATGGGACAAACTATAGGTCAAACAACTCTAAATGTCAATACGAACCCAACGGTATGTCCAAATGTGGATTCCGATGAGCCGTACACAATTTTGTCCAAAAAGTCAACTGTGGGGCCCGCCAATTGGCGATCTGGTCAACCGTCTCAGAAATGCGTGAAAATTGGGTCACAGGACCAGCGCGTTACCACGATTCTAGTGGCATAAGTTTCGTCACAATCTGACAAGCGTGCACAAAATACGCACGAGTTCCACAAAAGTTGCGACACGGGATGTGTCCGCGGATACGGCCTGATTTCGGCGCACACACGCGTCCGAATCAGTCTCCACGAATTTTTACGTGTCCGGTTATGCTGCGTGCACTATTTGGTACACTTGGCACATGGCGGGGCGGTCTCGTTTGGCGGGACGCGCTCCGTTTTCCAACTTTTGAAATTCTGGAAAAAGTGGGTACGCACAGTTTTGTGACGAATATAATTATGTCCACAGCAACTAATAGCATAGGGTTATTTTACAGAAAATAAACTAGGTCAAGTATTCTACAGGTATCAAAAAGAATCACCGAATTCGGATCTCTGTGGTGGGAGATACGAACTCGGCAATATGGGTGGTCATTCTGGAATTCTGCGATTCCAGAATTCTGTCTGCTCGCCCAACTTGGGCACTATTTTTCACCTAGGGGTACACGTTTTCCGAGGTTGGCTATAAAACAAATATTGGAGAGGGTTAAGGGATGATCATACATATGAAGACGGAACAGTGCTTGGTTGAGCGAGTCGACGGGAAATCACGCCGGAGCGAAGGTGCCTCGAGTGGGAAACTGCAGTTCGCGAGGTCGGCGTCGACGGGATGGTTGGATGCTTGGCGGGGCTTCTCTGGCTGCGGTGACGACTCTAGATGGAAAGAGGAGGTCTGGAAATTTAGGTTAAAGTTTTGAGAGCTAACTATATATATATATATATATATATATATATATATATATATATATATATATATATATATATATATTAAGAGAGAGGGTGAGCGGTTTGGTTCGCGGGTTGGAAGGGCAAAGGGTCGGCCGCTGAAGCAAAAATGAAATTCTTAAGTTGCTTAGGGGCGGGTCATTTGGAAGCAAGTGGGCGGGTCATTTGCAAAGTTGCTAAATTTAGTTGCTGCATGGCCTGGGAGTAAGCAAAATGTGCTAAGGAGTGCATATTAGTATTACTATTATATTATTATTATTATTGTAATTATTATTAAATTCTTAGTAAATAATTCTTTTCCCTTTCTTTCTTTTAAATATATATATACACATATATATATTTGTATATATATATATATATATATATATATATATATATATTCACACACAAGAAAATTTATAGATTAGGGTAATGCACAACATTAGGCTAGCAACTGCTTAAGGGGTCTCCTACATGGAATAAATTTCAAAAAATTCCTGAAGGTCCCACAAGTCCTCTAAGGGTCCGAACACCTAATATAAAAATTATTAAAATCTATTTCTCCTATTTAGACCTAATTACTACCATAATTAAATTATTAATTAATAATAAAATAATAAATACAATTTTTAAAAAAATAGGGATTTTACATTCTACCCAACTTACAAAAATTTCGTCCTCGAAATTGACACTAAACCATATTCATAATGATAACTATAGCTACTACACTACATTGGTATCTAGTAGGACTCCTAAAACTCATGGTCTGCCATTCTAACACTTTCTCATCTATTGTCCATACACTATTCTATCATCCTCTAACTTGTCTACACTACCCAACTTACAAGAATTCTACTAGTGGTCACCTTCTTTGAAGCTATTGTCTAGATTGTAAGGCAATTATATTTATTGGGTCGAGAATCTTGGGATACCTGTCTGGAATCTCATAACTATGACTTTTTCCCATAACCGTCAAGTATCATAGTCTAATACTGCCTCGCCACCTGGCCAGTATGGCTGCAAGTAATTCGACTACTCTACTATAATCGTCTGGCGGCAACTGTCGCTACCTTGCCAGCGATTTGTCATAGTCATCAGTTCGTAACAAGTGCCTTCAACTCTTTCCTAGGCATAGTCTAGGTTTTAGGGAAATACTTAAGGTCTTGACTAACTATTAGGGGTATGATCTGCCTCAAATGATCTAACAATTTCTACTAGGCTACATGGTGCTACTTAAGGGTTAAACTAATAAAGAATACATATATTGCTATAGTGCATATACATATTAAGAACTCATCCTTAGTTATCAAGCATTGCTAACACATTTATGTTTAACTAACAAAAATAGGGGTGAGGTTGATATGAATCAAGCAATTCATAATGGCACGAAAGATATGACTATGATAGGAAGAGTTACGCACGAGATAAGGAATGAATATAAAAGGAGGAGATGAGTCACCCAAGTGGGCGAGATAAGGATAGGGGAAGAATACTACTACTGCTACTCACGTCATCCATTAGCATCACGTGTATGCCATCTGGATAGAATAGAAATATCCTTATAACTGCTAGACTAACATATATATAATTCTACATCTATTTGTGCATCTAAGATCTTGTGTCACAATGGGGTTATGAGTATGCAAAGACATTTATAACTAAAAGGTCATACCTGTATCTACGGCTTCCTGTGTCTGTTCTCCCATACTTGTCATAATGAGTGCTTGGCCTTGTCCTTGGTTATTCAACTGGGGTCTAGTCCCCTCCATTTGTGCAGACTGTAGAAGCAGTGGTGGGTCCCTTTGGTCTTCTATACTTGAGGGTGTATGCGGTGTTCCTGATTCTACTGCCATAGACCTCTGGTTCTGCTGAGGGCATCTTCAGGTTTGATGGTGACTTGATCCACATATCATGCACAGCCCCAATCGACGATGACAGTCTCTATGAATATGACCTACCTTACCACAAAAGTGACAAGTACGGGGGTCCTTGGTTGGATATGGTGCAGCACTATCTGATTGCTGGCGTGTCAAAGGTTGTCGAATGGGTCCTCCTTGCTGTATCCTTACTGGTCCTTGGTGACTTCTCTGTTGAATTTCGTTTCCCTTGCTGATGGCCTCCTGGATCCTGGCCTCTGTCAATAGCTCGGCATAAAAGATCCGGGACTGGGAGCTAGTGTAGTGCTGGAGCTCCTGAGTCAGTCCGCGGTGAAACCTCTTAGCCTTCTCCAAGTCATTAGGTATTAGGACTGTGCCATACTTACTGAGACGGCTAAATTCTGCGTCATACTCATCAACCGTCTTGTCCCCTTGCTCTAGGTGGAGGAACTGATCGTACAATGCGTCCCTTACAGTATCCGGGAAGTACTTCCTCTCAAAGCATTCCAAGAATTGTTCCCAAGTCTGTCGCGTACCCAACTGGCACTCCATTGATTCCCACCAGTGATGCGCGTTGCCTTCTAACTGAGTCCTCACGCCTATCATCCATAGGTCAGAAGGTAATTGTGATGCCTCTAACAACTTCTTGGTATTGGCAATCCAGTTTGTGGTCTCCTCTGGACTCTCATTGCCATTATATGGCTTAGGGCCCATCTGCACAAAGTCCTTGACTGAACCAACCCGAGCTTGGGGTACTGAAACTAGTGCCTGGGTTGGTGCAGGGGCTAGTACAGCCATTCTCTCAAGCACTGCCTGAAATTCTAGCCTTTGCTCTGCTGTTTGCTGCCTCTGCTCGGCTGCCTGCTGCCTTTATTCCTGTATTATCATCTGGAAGAATTGGAACAGCTGTGTCTGGCCATCCTGCGGTGCTAGTGGAGCTGGAAATGTCCCATTAGGTATCGTGGAAGGAGTTGATGGAATTTGATTGTTAGTCGGTCCATCCGGTCCGGGAAGAAGAGGTGTCGTTGAGGTCACTCCTAGTGGTTGGTCGTCGTCCCCTGGAGACGTGTTGTCCCCGGTGGCGGCGTGCCCGTTATGCAAATTCATCTCTCTGCAAGAGATGGACGAAGGATTAAGAAGAGTACATGAATCAAGCAGGATGCAAGAACTTAAGTAGGACATGTTGGAAGGAAAGTAAGTTATAGTCAAGTGTGGATGAGATCTACAATTCTAATCCTAAGTGCAGGCCCGCTCGGCACGGTGACGTAATCGAAACGGCTAACTCGACCTGCATGGGCCACCACAAAAACATGTCACGCCCCAGTCCCAAATACGTAGGACTAGGAACGCGTAAGCATGCCAGCCGCATGGATATGGCAACTCCAATATATGGAAACCATACCCATACGTACGCTGTAATATGAATATAAACTCACATGTGGTATATATAATGTCACAAGTCACAGATATGCTAATCTCATCCACACAACAAGTCATAGAAAAGAAATACTAACTAGAATAAGGAGTCTGAAATATCCAGAAAATAATAGTCGGGTGGAGACAAATCCACTACCAAAGACTATATCCAAAACTAAAATGAGAGAGGAGTATAAAATCTCCAATATAAAATAATGTGAAGAAAGAAGTGTATCAGCGAAAAGAATCCATCGCTAGATAATCAACGATACTCAGAAGGTAAGACCTCCTCGGCAGAAAGGAATGCGTCAGGTCCAGGCCCGTACTCCTGCAAATACTCAAGAGCAAATACACCTGACAGAGACCAGGTCCTCAGAGGGACGTAACAAGATACAGAAAATACGAGCCAACTTGAACACAGTAAACATGCATATAATTTGAAAATAAATAAGTACGCTGTACCAGATAATCTATATGAATGCAAATGAGGACAACTTTTTGACGTATGGGCAAGGGTAGGCTACTCGATCTACCTCACAACTCACACACACGTCAATGGATATCAGAAATCGACATACTGCGGGGGTAGCGACCAGCGAGACTCCAGAAATCGACATACCGCGGGGGTAGCGACCAGCGCGACACACGCCCGTAGTGCGAGCTATATACTACGGTTTACCAGAGTGGTTAAAAGCCCATACGCCTAATAATTGTCCTATATGATACTAAGTGTCAAGTGTGTGTCAACATATCTAATATATAGTAATGACTGAAAGAAAAACTACACATGCAAGAACTATACAGAAATGAAATAAAAAGAAATATAAATAGCATGCAGAATACTGTAAGCAATTTGGCAAGGTATCTTGCCTGGTAAGAAAGCTGCAAGGTGTACTGTCCCGATGTCAACGTACAGGATCAAAAGCTATGGCCACAGAACAAATGTATCCGGATACTGAAATAAACTTCACCAACGTTCCCAGAATAAGCAAAATAGCTCAAAAGCACATCCCTTTCGTCCAATTTGGACACAGGGGCAAACGGTAATTTCGGGTAAAAGTGGAGTCCATATGTGGCCCACTTTGCACCGAAAAGCGTGCCAAGGGTAACAGTCTCTAAATAGGACAAACTATAGGTCAAACAACTCTAAATGTTAATACAAACCCAACGGTATGTCCAAATGTGGATTCCGATGAGCCGTACACAATTTTGTCTAAAAAGTCAACTGTGGGGCCCGCCAATTGGCGATATGGTCAACCGTCTCAGAAATGCGTGACAATTGGGTCACAGGACCAGCGCGTTACCACGAGTCTAGTGGCGTAAGTTTCGTCACAACTGACAAGCGTGCACAAAATACGCGCGAGTTCCACAAAAGTTGCGACACGGGATGTGTCCGCGGATACGGCCTGATTTCGGCGCACACACGCGACCGAATCAGTCCCCATAAATTTTTACGTGTCCGGTTATGCTGCGTGCACCATTCGGTACACTTGGCACACGGCGGGGCGGTCTCGTTTGGCGGAGCGCGCTCCGTTTTCCAACTTTTGGAATTCTGGAAAAAGTGGGTACGCACAGTTTTGTGACGAATATAATTATGTCCACAACAACTAATAGCATAGGGTTATTTTACAGAAAATAAACTAGGTCAAGTATTCTACAGGTATCAAAAAGAATCACCGAATTCGGATCTCTGTGGTGGGAGATACGAACTCGGTAATATGGGTGGTCATTCTGGAATTCTGCGATTCCAGAATTCTGTCTGCTCGCCCAACTTGGGCACTGTTTTTCACCTAGGGGTACACGTTTTCCGAGGTTGGCTATAAAATAAATATTGGAGAGGGTTAAGGGATGATCATACCTATGAAGACGGAACAGCGTTTGGTTGAGCGAGTCGACAGAAAATCACGCCGGAGCGAAGGTGCCTCGAGTGGAAAACTGTAGTTCGCGAGGTCGGCGTCGACGGGATGGTTGGATGCTTGGCGGGGCTTCTCTGGCTGCGATGACGACTCTAGATGGGAAGAGATGGTCTGGAAATTTAGGTTAAAGTTTTGAGATCTAACTATATATATATATATATATATATATATATATATATATATATATATATATATATATATATTATATATATATATATATATATTATATATATTAAGAGAGAGGGTGAGCGGTTTGGTTCGCGGGTTGGAAGGGCAAAGGGTCGGCCGCTGAAGCAAAAATGAAATTCTTAAGTTGCTTAGGGGCGGGTCATTTGGAAGCAAGTGGGCGGGTCATTTGCAAAGTTGCTAAATTTAGTTGCTGCATGGCCTGGGAGTAAGCAAAATGTGCTAAGGAGTGCATATTAGTATTACTATTATATTATTATTTTGTAATTATTATTAAATTCTTAGTAAATAATTCTTTTCCCTTTCTTTCTTTTAAATATATATATACACATATATATATTTGTATATATATATATATATATATATATATTCACACACAAGAAAATTTATAGATTAGGGTAATGCACAACATTAGGCTAGCAACTGCTTAAGGGGTCTCCTACATGGAATAAATTCCGAAAAATTCCTGAAGGTCCCACAAGTCCTCTAAGGGTCCGAACACCTAATATAAAAATTATTAAAATCTATTTCTCCTATTTAGACCTAATTACTACCATAATTAAATTATTAATTAATAATAAAATAATAAATACAATTTTTAAAAAAATAGGGGTTTTACACCCGGGGGACAACTATCGATTCCACGGAAATCAGGGCGTGACATATGAGGGGTCATTTTGGCTCAAAATAATTCTATAAATAGTCCAAAAATATATATAAAATAGTCACAACAATATTTCTTCTTCCTTCTCTTCTCTTACAAAATTTTCTAAGCAAGCAATTTCTGAAGAATAATTCTTTGGAGGCCAAACACCAGTGTTCTTGAGTCAACTTGTGCAAAATTTTTTGGAGGCTTCAAGTAACAAGAATTTTTTTTCTTAATAGTTTTTTTCTTGTTATTTTTTATTTTTCTTTCCCCCTCTCTTTCTCTATTTTGTTTAGTTGGTAGATAAATATATTTTTACACACTTATGTTTAAAAAAAATATTTTTTTCAAATATGGATGCTAGTGGTTCTAACCACCCTTATGGAGGTGATTCGGAACAACAATTTGATTATTATAATAAAATATTTAAAATTAATTGTATTTCTGATTCTGCGTTACCGACACAAATGTCACCTCCTAAAGTTAGGAGTATGGCTACAAATGTTGCAAATAGAAAAAAATATATTTTATGGAATTATTTTATAAAAATATTTGTCACTGATAGTGAGGGCGCACCAGTTTTAGATCCAAAATATCAAAAACTTACCTAAGGCTGAATGTAAGAAATGTAAGCATGTTTACAAAAGAAAAAAAAATGATGGTACAAGCACTTTAAGATGACACTACGAAGGTTGCTATGGCAAGGACACACTGCAGGCTAGACAAACACAGTTAAGTACCGGTGTTCAAGGATCTTCTATAGGTAACTTTACTTATTCTGATGCTCGTAACAAAACTGAGTTAACAAAATATATTATTTGTGATGAACAAACTTTTACATTTGGTGAGAGTGGTTGGTATTATGATTATGCAAGTAGTACCCTTAATCTTTATTTTATTAAAGTTTCTATATCTAGTACTAGAGCAGAGGCTATGAAAATTTTTCAAAAAGATAAGGCTGCTTTGAAAAAAAAAATTATGCATGTTAGTAAATTAGCTCTAACTTCTAATATATGGACTACTAAGCAAAATTTATGCTTATATTTGTATCACGACATATTATATAGATCCAAGATGGTTGTTGTAAAAACTCATCATTTGTTTAAGGCCTTTATAATTTTCACATACCGACGCTGTAATCGGTGGCACTTTAATATAATTTGTACGTGAATATGATATTCACAATAAAATATTTTTGCTTTATTTTGATAATGCTAGTAATAACACTTCTTCTATTAATGTTTTGAAAAAACAATTTTGCCTATACTAGAAAGTAGACTTTTTCATAAAAGCATCACAGAAATCGACCCTAAATCTACCAATTCCCACCAAATCAGCAAAAAAAAACGATAATAAAAGCATCACAGAAATCATCTCCCAAAAAAATATCACAAAAATTAAAACTGAGACCAAAATCTCTATAAATAAAATTAAAATTACCTTGAGAGAATTTTCTACTCTGTTATCGTTGTCGCCGCCGCAGCTACCTCCAGTGCTCGTGGAGAGCCACCGCCGCCTCGAGTGCTCTTGGAGAGCCGCTGACGCCTCGAGTGCCCGAGTAGAAATAGAGGAAGGGAATGGAAGCGGGGAGGGAGAGGAGAAGCTGGAGGCAGAGGCGGAAGAAAAAAAATAAAAGTTTGAGGCAGCAGAACTCCATCTCTCTCTCCTCTTTTGCTTTTATTATAGGTTCCATCGGGACCCGCACATATATGTCAAAAAAAAAAAGCAAACTACTTTGCCATTGATCGAACTCAATGCCGCCATAACACCACTACTTATATACTTAAGGCTAGCCATAAGACCAAAGAAACTTATTGTGTTTCTAACAAACATACAAAATAGTTATTATCTTTTATATGTATGTTTTGACATAGTTTATCTTTTATATGTATTTGAATCTAAGTGAGGATTTTGATATAGTTTATCTTTTTATAGTTTATATATACTTTTGATATACTTTTATCTTTTATCATATTGATTTTGAATATATATATATATATATATATATATATATACTATATATATATATAGTATATATATATATATAATATATATATATATAAATATATATATATAAATTTTTTTATATATACTAGTAACAATGCATGTGTGTAAAAAAAATTGTTAAAAAAACTTAAATATGAATTTATAATAAATATTGTCGTTTCTACGAATTGAACTCAGACAACCAAGTAAAATACCTCCCACCTTAACCACTTGAGTTAGAATTGTTTAATTATAAATAAATTATATTAGGTACTTAAAATACTTAGTTAATTTTTTAAAAATAATTAATGGAGTATTTACAAACGGCTTAGACGGCTGAATTTTGAGCCGTTTCCAAGCCTCTTGTTATTAGTAGAGATAGAGATATACATATGACTCACCAAGATAAGACAATTGGTAGCTTTAAAATAGCTGGTTATGTTAACTATGTTACATTATGTTAAGTTTGACCTTTTATATAACTATGTTCGAGTAATTTGAAAATGTTTAACTGTATTAATTAATTTTTACAACTACATTTGCAGGATAACATAATGAAGCAAAAAAGAAATTGGATGCTGGTTGGAGGGATGGCAAATGTATTCATGAATTATCACTTAATGGAAAAGAAAAAAAAGACAAGATAAAAGAATAGCTGATCAAAGAAAACAAAGAGCCAAATGAGGAGTTAAGATTGTCATTTGGTTATGTTAACATATGTTATATTCGGTTAAGAATGCATTCGGTTAAGATATAATCATCAATGTGAATTTAATCAAGATAAGACAAGTGGTAGCTTTAAAATAGTTGGTTATACTAACATATGTTATAATCGGTTGAGATTGTCATTTTATATAACAATGTTAGAGTAATTTTAAAATATTTAACTATATTAATTATTGTTTACTACTACATTTTACAGGATAACATATAATGATGTCAAAAGTCATATTGTCACGTCCCAGTCCCAAAATACATGGGACCAGGCCACGTGGCATTGGCCAGCTGACACGACTCCGAAGGATATCCCAATTTAATGGATCCTATCGAAGCATGCTACGCTGTCCTAACATACTAACAAGTCTAATATGCTAATATATAGCAGGCAATGTCTAATCTCATCCACAGAATACAATATCATAATGCTGAAAACAAAATGCTGGTAAATAAAATATAAGAGTCTGAATATCCATAATACATCTGAAATAGTCTGGTGGGGGACAAACCCACTGAAATACAGAAATGAAAATAAAGTGCAGAAAGAAGTAAGATAACTAGACTAGAGTATCAACTAGCTAGATATGAGAACTCTAGTCCGATGCAGCTGTGTACTCAAATCACGGAAACTCTCCTGGAAATGCCTCATAGTCCTCAATCAGAAATCCTATCTCTACTCCTGCTCCGTAGATGGTCGGGTACAAGAGCTCGTCCGGATCTGGAAGAAAACCAGGTCCTCAGAAGGGACGTAACAAGATATAAAAAATGCATGCCATAAAGTATATACTGTGTAAACTCAAGGGTAATCTAACCAGCTAATTAAAATGTACTTTGAAGACAACCCTGGTACGTATGGGTAGGTAAAAGGTATAAAGCATAGCGTCGAGCCAGAGGCTAAGTACCTGGCATTAGCTGTAAACTGAACGCCAGGAGTAATATATGCTGACTACATCACCGATCATGATAGCGCGTAGCTAGTAACCTCTGCTGGATGTATCGACAAGCATATATGCCCCATAACCGGGAAACCTGAGCCCATAACCGGGTAACACATGGCCCATAACCGGGTAACACTGAGGCTCACAGCCTCGCAGTTTACTCTGAAACTACGGCGACTCAAAATGTCTGTCCCATACGCCTACTAATTATCTTCTCCGCCCAATATCAATGTACAAGTCGCAAATGCGACGTGGGACACCCTCATACTATGATGCAAGTCGCTACAGAAATAAACAACTAAGCTAAATGCCGTCACATGTTGCTGCTCATGCTGATGGCCAGTCGATTCATGAAGCATGCATCCCTACATGAACTCACTATGTGACGTGTTAAAATACGTGTCAAGGCCTGGAAAGTCATATTGGTAACTCCTCAACTTTAGGTGGGTCCACTAGACACTAGGTCAGACACAAGTCCTAATGTCAACGCCTTCGTTGACTGCATCCGAGTCTTCTCGGACGTGCACAGTTAATAATAAAGCAATAGATTATACAACTAGATAACATCTGCATTTAAACAGTATCAACAAGGCAAGGTATACTTGCCTTGAACTCTGGTGTGCACAAGCAATGCTCCGGAACCAGCAGTCAAGGTAGCACCCATCTCGGATGCCTACGAACAGATAACAATAATTATGATTCACTAAATTTACACCATGCTTAACTACCTATGTTAACATAGTACAAGTTACATACCTAACACCTATACATATATATACTATAGATAATTTAATAACATATATACTTATGTGTACACTAATACATATTAAAATATAATAAAAATATGTATGTTTAATAGTACATTTAAAATAGCACTTTACATATTACTTAATAATATGTACACATACACATTTATTAAATATATGAACATATTGAAAATACACAATACCATATATATAAATTAATTATATACACATATATTTACATATATTTATGTACATAAGTACACAACATAAAATATATATATATGTACATATATTCATATATTTATTTAATACATACCAATATAAACAAAGTATATATATATATATATATATATATATATATATATATATATATATATATATATATATACCCATATTTATATACACCAATATATATATATATACACAAAATAATAAATATACCAATTAATATATTTATGTATATATACCACATAATATAAATATATAACATACCAATATATATATTTATTTATGTACACAAATATATATATATATTTATATGTATACACAAAATAATAAATATACCAATTAATATATTTATGTATATATACCACATAATATAAATATATAACATACCAATATACATATTTATTTATGTACACAAATATATATATATATATTTATATGTATACACAAAATATTAAATATACCAATTAATATATTTATGTATATATACCACATAATATAAATATATAACATACCAATATACATATTTATTTATATGCACTATATATAATAAATATATAATAGAGTACAGTAATATAATAATACATAAAATGTATTTCTAAAATATATATACGTACACATATATATATATATATATATATATATATATATATATATATATATATATATATATATATATTTATATATTTATATATTTATATACTTATACATAATAGATATTAAATATATACTAAGGTATTAAATACATGTACCCAATACATACTATGTTATATATATAATATGAACCACATATACATATATATTTATTATACAACTGAATACAGTATATATATATATATTTAATACAGTAATATACAGAATACATATTTAAATACTAAGTAGAATACAGGAACATATATATATACAGGTATATACACAATGCAAACCCAAATATATTATGTATTTATACTGTATTCGTATATATATACATACCGGAGTGTAGGAGGGGTCGAGGGGGATCCGTCGGACTGGTCGTCGACGGCGTGGGTGGCCGGGCGGAGCTCCGGCAGCGCTCGGGGAGTCGGCGGCTACAGCAGCAGTCACCAGCTAGGTGTCACTGCGGGGGCGGGGGCGGCCGGCTGCGGCGTCGTCCGGGGCCGAGAGTTGGCGGGGACGGAGGAGGCTGGACGGGGAAGAGGTCGGTGAAGTGGGGTGGCCGAGCGTGCTACGGTGGCGGAGTAGTTGGGGCTCGGGTGGTCGGCTCAAGCTCGGGGAGGGAAGTCTGTGGGTTGAGGATGGTGGTGATGATGGTGGCTGTGGGCGGAGCAGTGGCCGGGGGCGGTGGTGGAAGGTGGGGGAAGGGTCGCCAGAGGGAGTAGGGTCGTTGCAGGGGTGGCCGGAGGCGGTGGCTGGCCGGGAGGTGGCTGCGGGTGGATGGGCAGGGGTAGTGGCTGGTTTGTGTGTATTTAGAAAATAGGGTTTTAGCTTGTTATTTCTAGGGTTGTGTGCCCTTAATGTGAGGTAACATGTAGTATATGTAGGTGAGAGAGTGGGGGGGCTGCCTTGGGATTAGGGCCGGCTGGGTGTTATTTTTTGGAATTGGGGAGGCTTCATCATGATGATGGGAGGGCTAGGATTGAGGGGTTCAAAATGTAGGGTGGAGATATATCCCCAAAAAGTAATGTAGGTACATAAAAATAGAGGGAAAAAATATGATAGACCGATCAAGGGAAGGGGGTCTCATTCTTCATGTGGTTGGACCAATGAGAGGGGGGCACCTCACTGCAAATTTGCACAAAGGCCCCTGAACAATTTAGAAATTTCACAAAATCTGGAATTGGGGATTTGATGTGACAAAACACCATGTTTGGTGTTTTGTTTTGGACTAGAATGGTGTAGGGTATTTTATATGAGGCTTGTGGGTGTGTGTGTGGGTTTGGGTCAGAGTTGGGTCTAATTAGTATGAGGTTGGGTCACTACCTTAATTTAATTAAAATTAATGCGCTATATGTTATTTAATTTATTAAAAATAACCGAGGGGTCAAAATTGGGTGGCTCAAGCGTCATGGGCGTGGTAGGCTTATAGTATAATAATTTCATGATCGGAGTTGGTCAAAACGGGTTGAGGTTGGGGTCTCAATTTCGATTCGGAACAGACAACGAACGTAAATATACAATTAATTTAATTTAAGTACGGACGTTTGTAACGACTTTTGTGCGACTAAAATTAGGCACACAAATCAGTATCAGGGGTTGCACAAGGGTCATTATGGTAGGTTAGTATATCTTGGCCAAGTGTATGGAATTTATTTCAAGGTAACAGCTAGTGTAGTGCTCCTAAATACCAGGACAACGGTAAGGCATCCTAAGTAATAAAATTACTGCACAAATAAATAATATTATGCATAAAAATTCTAATTAGCCCCAAAATAACCCTAATCTCTTTATCTAAGTTAATTAAAATAAATTTTTGGTCGAGGGGGTTTACAATCTACCCAACTTATAAGAATTTCGTCCTCAAAATTAAAATAACACATAATAAGCTATAAATCATCAAGCAATGCTACGGACATACCTAGGGCTGGTGGGGCTGGCGTTTGTACTATCTGCCGGGCTCTATCGCTATACTGGGAACACTCCTGAGCTTGATGTTGTGTCGATCCGCACCTCAAGCACAGTCCTAGTCTTCCTTCTGCAATCTTTCTGGACATGTCCCTTCTTTCTGCAAAAGTGACACGTCGGTAGCTCCCTTTGCTGATATGGCACAATCTTCTGTTGTGTCTGCACTCCTGGATGGCGAATCGGTCCTCCTGCTCTGGGCTGAGCTCTGGCCTGGTGCAGTCGTGCTGGAATGTCTCGATCCTCTGCTAATAGCTTCCTGGATCCTTGCCTCTGATAGGACCTCTTCATAAGAGATCCTCGCCTGAGTAGTGGTATACCTCTGCAGCTCGAAGGAAAGGCCGTGGTGGAATCTCCTGGCCTTCTCCAGGTCGTTGGGGATCAGGGCTGCACCGAATCGACTGTGTCGACTGAACTCCGCATCGTAGGCGTCCACGGTCAAGTTTTCTTGCTTCAGGTGCAGGAACTGGGAGTATAGGGCGTTCCTGACCGTAGCGCGGGAAAATACTTCACATTGAAGTACTCCAAAAATTCCTTCCAAGTCTGCGCCCTGCCGACGCTGGTGCTCCATAGAATCCCACCAATAATGGGCGTTGCCTGTGAGTTGGGCCCTCACTGCGGTCATCCGAGGTCGGGGTGTAGCTGCGAACCCTCCAGTAGCATCTCAGTATTGGAGACCCAGTCTGAGATCTCCTCTGCAGTCTCCTTGCCCGAGAAGGTTCTCGGACCCATCTGTCGGAAGTCTCGTACAGTGCCCACTGGCTGGACAGGTGCAGGTGCTGCTGCTTGGGCAGGTGCCCTCTCTCCAGTACCGCCATCAGGCCCTGTCTCAGGGTCTCAGTCTGATGCCACTGTGCATGCATCATCGTCTGAAAGAACTGCATCATCTGGGGCTGTCCCTCCGCTGGTGGCATCTGGGGTGGAAACGGTGGAGGTGGTGGTAGTGGTACCTTCCGGCTGCCT